>VXAU01003437.1:145911-171103 GCA_013399695.1 Formicarius rufipectus | reverse complement strand
AAAAAAAAAAAAAACAACAACAACAAAAAAAAAAACACAAAACCCACACACAGAAAACCCCCCCTAAAACTACAGTTTTATGTCCTAAAAGACTGTAGTGTCTATAAAACTATAGAAAGAGTATCGAAGACAAACAAAAATATGGAACAGCCTCACATGGCTGTGCATGGCTCAGGTGGGTGCACCATTCACCAGGTAATAAACCTGCTGTTTGGCCGGACCCAGAGAGTGGTGGTGAGTGGTGCCTCATCCAGCTGGTCACTAATGGTGCTCCCCAGGGCTCAGTGCTGAGCCAGTCCTGTGTAATAATCTCATCAGTAATCAGGACGATGGATCAAAGGCACCCTCAGTCAGTCTGCAATGACACCAAGCTGGGTAGGAGTGTTGATCTGCTGGAGGGTAGGAAGGTTCTGCAGAGGGATCTGGACAGGTTGGACCAAGGCCAGTTGTATGAGGTTCAACAAGGTCCTGCCAGGTCCTGCACCTGGGTCACAACAACCCCAAACAGCATTTAGTCTCATTTTATGTGACTGATCTGATAGTCTGAATTACATTAAATAAATGAGGTTAAGAACTTCTATGCAAACATTCATATGGAAATAATATAAATAGAGCAGATGCTTACAATTATTATGATTATTTGTATTTATTTTTATGGAAAGAGATACTAAAAGTTTAATCAGATTAGCAATTAGAATTCAGGCAAATGCCAGGCACAGTAGTTTCCTGTACATTTTTACACCTTCTTTTGAAAGCACAAATGTATCAGCAGTTTTCAGAGATGGGATACAGGACCAGATGGAACTCTTATATTCAGATGAACACAAAGTAAAAGCCTTTGAAGTTCTTATTTTTCACAATTTCTGAATAATTTTCATCTCATAGACCCATGTATTATTTCAAACAATGTACTTATGAGGTCTTGCTTATTGTTCTGTATTTTTGTTGTTTCTCAAAATTATACCCCAGGACTATTCCTTTAAAATGTACTACTTGTCATGTCCCACTGCCCAAGCATACCCATGTTTTATTTTTTCTTTTAAATTCCAAAAAGACTTAGGCACACTGAGTAAACAGATTTAATAAGCTGAATTCAATCGTGACTTCTCCATTTACATTTTTTGGCAGAAAATGCCTTTCTGAGTTTCTATTTCAGTAAGATTCACTTAATACATCCAAAGCTGAGTAGGCTTTGATCCACAATTACAAAGTTAATATATATGGAGAAAGAATAATGCTGGGAAAATGCTCTCTTGGCAAATAGAAGCCGGAGCAAATTAATCCCACAAATTTCCCACCTTTAATGAGTTCAAATCTTGCCATCATTAATAATACCGAAGCAGTTTCTAACATTTATATAAATATAATGAGAGAAGGTCTTTGGACCTGCCAGTAGGATCGAAAGCTATTGGAACTTCTATCACATGAGCAAGATCAAAACCAAAGCAGCTATACACCCTTTTTTTCTTTTGGTTTAAGTAACTCCATAGCCCAAGCATCTGACTATCGTCTTGACTTAAAGTACTTGGCTATAACCCAAAGACAGGTTCAAATAAGGTTCTTTGATTCCACATACATGCACACACACACGTTCTTTCAATCCACTCTCCTTGCATACAGGAGTCAACAGGACTGAAGGGCAGCACTTCAAGACATGCTCAGCACTTTGCAGGATGTGGCCTTTTATCCTTATTTGCCCTTTTGTGCTTGCTTAGTTCTCTTTTTACCAGTTCTACTAATAATGTACCTCTGCAACAACAAATACTGTCCAAAACTCACTGATCCCTACTGCCATCTTTCCCTGAAGTCCTATACAATCTCTATCCCCAAGTTATTAAGTGCAGTCTCTACACTTTGTATCATTAATCTTAGACTAAGACAATTCTGAAAAACAACACAATAACATTTTCACTAAAAAATTTGCAAGGTAGGAAAATCCTTCAGTAAAATATAGTCATAATTTTTCCCTTGATATTGTTCTATTGTAAGTCTGTAAGAAGATATCCTATTTATTTTTGAAAGACTGAATTCTCATGGCTCGTGATCCTAAAACCTGGATTAGAGTTTAGCCTTGCCATCCAGCTACACTGATTTTGTTCAGACTGGAAAACTGTCTAAACTGAAAACTTTCTGCCTGTATCTTTAGGTTCCCATTCAACACAAATGACAGCATTAGATCATTGGGAAAGGGGAATGATGAACACCTAGAGCTTATTCTGACAGACAGAATGAACATCTGTATCCAGGAGCCCACAGACACTGTAGTAGAATTCAGTAGGCTATGCACAGAAGTTCTACCAAATTACTGGAGATGAGAACTTAGAAAATTCGTGAGTCTTCTGGACTTTGTTTATGAATCATCAAATGAACTATTAAAATTTAATGCAAATCAGCCACCAGTGCCCGAAGGCTCCATTCCTAAAAGCACAGTTAGATACCAAAATAAAAGTGACTTTATGCTTGTCATAAGAAGTCATGGTGTGCACACCAAATCATACATTACAGAAGTTGGGTGGCACTACAATATTCCTCTATATTGTATTAAGTACAGTCTAGAAAACAAAATAAAAAAGATGAGCTGAAATATCCTGTGTAAACACTGCTTTCCCAAAGTCTTTTATACTACAACTATTTTCTATTTTTAAGTATATTTTAAGAGATAAAATTCTACTACCTGTTTTGAAGGAGTTAGAAGAGAGATATTAACGATGCTCATTAGAGAGTTTTGGAACCACCAAAGCCTTTGGAGGCAAATAGGATACCTGAATGGTCTAACAGTTCTTTTTAATCAAGACATTAACGTCCTTACCTCAGGTAGGAACTGCATTTTAACATACTCCACAGCTCATCCCTTCCAATGAATTAGTGACAGGAATCCTAACAAATGCTGACCATTCTCTTCTCAAATTTTATATTGATGCATTACTGCTGATCTCAAAACATGTAATTGATTCACTTTGATACAAATACACTTTTTAATACTTTTCAATACTATGCAAAAAAATTATTGAGTCACATATCTGTCACAACTTTCAGAGCATTTAAATGTAATCAGTTTCCAAGACAAAGGCTATGTTCACACTCAAATGCACACAAAACTTTAATTCAAAACAATTGCAAGAAAATAAGAATACTTCAATCTGGGACAAGCCCCATAATGTTATATAAGTTATAGGCTCATATATCTAGAATACATAAGGTTATTAGGGAACTAAATTTTAATAGTAGATATTCTTTAATTCGTCATTTCCCTCATTCTTGATACCACTCACTTTTCAGAATTATTCTTGTGATACGAAATTAATTCTTGTCTTTACTGAAGTCCATGAGGAATTCAAGCAACTAAGTGGCATTTGAGGAAAAAAAAATCCCAGCCCTGTGCATTTACATAACCTTCAAATTGTATTAAACTAACTAAAAGAAATTAACAAAAGTTTTAAGCAGTTAAATAAATATTAAGGGAAGTTAAAACATCAACATTCAAGAAAAAATTAAGTTGTAACTAATACTCTAAAAAATACCTGATTCTTCATTTGTAGACTGGTTGTATGTACTCAAAATTCATAAAGATAACAAACCCAGGACTGCAAGGTTAAAGAAAGCAGAGTAAGGACCACTTCTTGGGCTCCTCATCCAGGTGCTTTTCTTCTGCTGATAAAACTTAATGGAATAGACAATTTATAAAACATCTCCTTTAATTAGTCAGCTACTCTAAGACACCTCTGGGGGCACATTTTATGATCCAGTCTGTTCTTATTACACTGGTTGAACACTAAAAAAAAAAAAAAACACTGCATACCTCTCCAGATAGAATTCTCTGATCACAAAAATCACTCTCAGCTGGCTGGTATCCCCATATAACCAATTCCTACAGTCTAAGTTAGCAACAAGATGATCTTGAAGATCCCTTCCAAACCAAACCACTCAAAGTTTCTTTGAACTGGGAAGCAAGAAGTGTACATGAGCACAACAGTTCCAGCTGGTGGACTCGTGTGAATCATAACTAAGGTGAGGAGCTTGAGTGATCTTCTTTTTGCAATGCTGCAAGGTCTGACGCAAAAGTTAATTTAGAATCTGAAAGTTCTAAGGTTCTCTGTACTGGTCCTTTGCCACAAAACCCAGACCACTATCACTATATATTGTGAATCATCAATCAACAGTTTTATTGTACAATTCCTAACAAAGGCAGTGCTTACAAATAGATTTGCCAATTACACTAGTGAAGTCCAGACACCTAAAACCCTGCCCTTGGTCCCCACCCAGGCATCTCCTACTATAAAATAGTGTTGATTCACAGTTCCAAAGTTTTTTGTGGTATTCTTACATGCATGAGTAAGTAACAACAAAATATGCTGTTTCTTTAAGCAGCAAGAGTACTGTGCTACAAATCCCAAAGCTTGGGACTCTCTTAGAATGATTTGATAAATCTGTTAATACCAATGAGAATTCTGGTTGTGCAAGGACAGCCACATCAGGGACTAGTCAGGAATATAGAAAAAGCAGAGTACTGTGAGTAATATTGTTAATGCCTCTTTACACAAGATTACAGAGTCACATTCTCAAATCCTGAGGGGAATTTGGCTTAGTAGCTCACCCTCTCTGATACTTTTAAAGAACAGAATGTAAGGTGCTAAAAACATTTATTTGGCAAGAAAAATATCTGAGACACTCTTAAGGATAAAGTAATTTCACAGTAGGTGGATCCAGGCATGTGAAGCAATTTGGAAGGTAATGAAGAAACTGAAGAGTGTTGTGATTAAGAGACAACATAACATTATGGAGTCATGTTCTTCCTGCCTCAAAAGATATGTGATCAGTAACACACTTGCTGCATGATCTCTCTATGTAGCCACAACTTATTTCCTTTCAGTAGTAAATTAGTTTAAAAAGTGGCATTATAAACAACAGATATATAATGAAAGATGGGTAGAATGTAAAATCCTGTGGGATTTTTTAAAACCTTGTAAAACAATATTATTATCAATGAGTTTGCTTTATAAGATAATTAAACGAGCAAAAAACCCACACGATAAACGTTTAGAATTTAGTGAATTTTTTCTAAAGATACATTTGACTAATGCTGTTAATTCCTCTATACACAAGTTTGCATTCTCAAACTGTAAAGAAGAATGTAGAATTTAATGATTGATTTTTAAAGATGTCAATGAAAAATAGTTATTCTGTTCTGAAGAGAACAGGAATTGACATAATTACTCAGAAAACTTAAAGAATTAATATTATTTTAGATTATTATAACAACACTACAGCATTATTTCAGCAAAAAGCTTACTATTCTTAAAGCACTTAGTCCCATCACACTCTGTTACCAGCAATTTTTGTAGCACTGTTTCCCAGGAGAGACCTGCTGAAATATAGAAGAAGGCACTCCCTGGAAAAGCTGTGCGCCTCCTCTGTCTTGTAGCACTTTTGTTACACAATATTTTGACCAAAACATTTAGACCTTTTGCTTAATTTAGACTTTTTTGTTTTTTAACATCTGTTTGATTTGCTAACTTACTCAAGTCAAAAACATGATCTCCTATCCCAACCCAATGACTTCGGTACCGTGTCCTTCAGACAACCCCATAGTCAGAAACTTCTGTTTCAGAGAACGACAGTAAAAAAAGATGCATGTAGAAATAATGTCACTTTCAAACTGAAGAAACAACTCCCCCCTCACATCAAAAAGTTCTCAGTTTTAACACATAAGACATGAAATTTGATAGCTAATGGTCCCCAGAGCCAGATGATGAATGATTTTTCCTTTTTCACAATGGTGAGTACTTATTGTCTTACATAGTCCCAGTACAACAAATAGGACTACTAACTTTTTATTTAAGTGGCCATATTTGGTAACAAAGTAACAGTTTTGCCATTTCATGCTACTGACAATATGAAATACAATTTTAAAATGAGAAGTAGGGGCATAGCAACTTCTCTCTCATTATCACCAGCCAACTTCTTTTCCTCATATAAGACTTGAAATCTCTTCATTAGCATAGACCTGCCCGTAACCTACATTTGTGCTGATTCTGAGGAGGAGCTATACCTTTCACAAGACAAATTCTGATTTATACCGTATCTACAGACATTTATTTGAAAGACTGCAAAGTGAAAAAATTATGTGGTATCTTTTCCTCACAAAAAACTGAGATGTACTTTGAAAGCACTTTAATTTTCAAAATTGTAGCAAATAAATTGATATGAAAAATATGCCATTGTATAAAGTACAGAATTTGGTTATAAAATCGCCTCTATTAGTAACCACACTTTTTTTCTGACTTTATCTTATGGGAAAGAACAAGGCTCTTCTAGGAAGATTAATCTGTTGATGAAGAGCCTAACTGACCAAAGGATTCTGCTCTCTGTAGTTATACAGTATGAAGACTACTTTAGAGCCACAGTTCATTGTCCTTTAGTGTTCAAATTTTTTAAGGCTCTTGTGTAGCCTATTCAATTCAAATGTATTCTCAGCATGTGCTTATCTGTCCATTCAATTTATATTAAAAAGTAATTCTTAATACTTTCCAGATATTTAGCTTGGGCAGCAATACATGTAAGAGCAAGTGGATACTTAAAAAGTTTTGCACCAAATCTTAGTGACAGTAACTGAAATCAGCAGACAGATTTTCAGATTTGTTGTCATAGCCCTGCCACGTACAGTTGGTCTGTTTTCTCTAACCTGAGATCTCAGTGCCCTTTTCTAAGACTGATTGCTTCCAGATGTATGGGATAATGTCCGTGCAGAGAAAGAGAAGGCATATTTCCCACTGATGTAATTGAAATTGTAGTGAAAAAGCAGCCTTTGCAAATCAAAGTCAATCTCTTCAATGCATTTGTTTATCCTGTCCCTTGTTACATGCCGATTTTTCCTTTTTTATGTTTTTAGTCAAACACCAGAAAAAAAAAGAGATGCTTTGCCTGCACAAATTCTCAGCCATAGGACTCTGCTGCCCTATTCAGGGCAAGACAACACCCTTATTCACTTAAGAACCGCCACTATGCACTGAATCCAGTAAAGCCATTTGTAAAGAGACACATCGATCATAAGAAAGATCTAATATTCCAAGTATGGCATGCAGCACGTAGTGATACCATAACGGGCTGGTTCCTGTGCTTGTCACTGGAAACAGAGTAGAACTGTGCTAGACTGCAAGTTCACATTCTCCAGAACATTGGTATGTAACTAATACCTGCACATGACATTGTAGCTCTTCAGTGACCTGTGAGAAATACATCTGATGATTTTATTTCCTGCATTTCTTTACAGATTTCTAACAGAAGAGAACGCTCTGCCACTATTGGACTCTTTTTTGTGTGTAAATCAGCAAACAGCTCGAATTTTAAATGGGCAGATAAAATGAACTGTGTTGTAGGTCAACAGAGAAGGACATTATCAAAGGAGTTTTGGCTATTCTTTCTGTGTTGTCTGCTCTGCTAATTCAGTTCTGGCAGTTAAGCCCCATTTGAAAACATGATATCAGATAAGAAAGTCTGTGTTTATTACAGAGCTCTTCTAATGCCTATTCTATACTTTAAAAAAAAAAACAAAAAAACTGAGATAAACACTGCACTGTAATCCTAAACAATAAACCATTAGACTATGGTGCTTCATAGCCAAATATAATGTTTTCAAATGCTTCAAAATAATTCTTATATTCCTGTATTTGTCTTTAAGGCAAGATTCTTGTAATTATGAACATGCGAAACTGCAGATTATAATTATCCATTTTCCTTGTACTTCTAATTACATAAACACAGTTCTGGGTTTTTTTCAGAAGAAAATTTAAAAAGGACAAAAAACATACATAACATTTCAAAAAACAGAGTTGTCAGTTTTCAGTATGTATGCAATTCAGTAAGTGTGCAATTTTCAGTAACATAATACCAAATTTTTAGCCAGCAGGAACACTAACACACGTAACAAGCCATGCAACACATCTTCTTATGCCCTGAAGTCATTAGCTCTAGATATACAGCATCCAGAAATACAGAATTTGAGAGAGTCAGGCAAGTGGAAGTACAAATAGGAGACATTCACAATGTGGTATTGACCTACTGAAGAGAACATGAAACTAAGATCCAACCTTACATCTTGCAAGTGTAGTAACATCTGAACTCTTCATACGACATTTTTAGAATCACAGTGCTCATTGCATAGTTTCATCTGACCCTTAGTGGGGCACTTTAAAAATAGTTGTTGTTTCATTCAAGAGAATTGTTCCTGAGTTATTGTTCTGTGACTACAGTTAATGTTGTCACAAATTTTATGTTTTCATATTGCAGCTTACCCCTGTAGTTTATATGATTATAGAAAGCACTGCTCAAGAAGATTGTGGAAAAAAGGCAAGAAGAAAATGACTTCTCTCTGTGTACATGAAGTGTCCAAATCAAGTATCTTCTTTTGTCCAAGCACAGACCACAGGGGGAAAAAAAATAAAAGAAAAAAGAGATTTTTCAATCTGTATTAAATGCTGGGAAAAGAATATTGCGTTTTTATGTTTTTATTTTTGCTTTTGTTTCTTGTATTTACCTTGAATTCTTTGTACAGAACTGAAAAACAACTTGGCATAATAGGAACAAATACACTTGTGGATTAAAATACTGGTTTATAAAGAACAAATAGCTTTTACAAATGACATCATATGTATCAATGCCAGTATAAGCCTTTTAGTATCCAATGTTTATATTTTACAGTGCATTAAATGGTAACATTTAAAAGGTATAATCCCATCTCTTAAAACATGTTAGCCAACTCTCAGGGTATGGAAAAAAAAAATTAAAGCATTTTTAAGCCAGGTATGAGGTCTTCTAACTGGGCCTGATACACAAGAGAGCTGCCTGTATGTTAAATGGTCTTTGAAGGTAAAATCAGAACAGTGGAAACATCAACATGTTCATTCCTTTCTGTTCTGCTCCTCAATTACAGCAATCACTTCCCACCAAAAGACAAAGTTTTGTCTTTAACTGGGTCTCCTCTGCTTCCTGCTTTCACTTTGCCTTGGATTTATATGAGGCAGGTATGAATGGGAAACATCAAAACCCTGAAATCCATTATGGAATATTTAGATAAAATTTTTCCAAAATGTGTCAGAATATTAAAAACAAAGCAAAAAACACAAAACATATTTTATGTGCTTGTGGATAAAATGTATAGAGACACTTTCACTGTCAGAGTTAGATTTGAATACCAGAATTCAAGAGGAGACAAAAACCAAGTAGTGGTCTAACCATGTTAAACACCATTTCTATGAAAAAGCGACCATAGCAGAATACCATGATGTAAGTTCAATAGTCTGGAAAATCATAAAAAATCATATCTATAACACTCTGATAGTCACACATGTAATGCAACTAATACTGGTGGTTGAAGCATGTGTTATCATCACACTGTATGCAGCAATTGGTTAATAATTCCTTGTTATGCTATCTAAATCAAAACTATGTATTAATAAACATACCATCTTTTCCACACACATAAACCAACTCTCACTGATGTAGATCGAGCCTTGCGTTAACACATACTGCCACTAGAGGATACTGTTGCCATATGACTATGCAGACACATGAAGTCCATGAATTTATTGTAACGTTCAAGTTGCATATTTTCTAAAGCCAGAAAAGAAATACTAGATTTCAATAAAGGAATGTTGGATTTTTTTTAATTTACAAATCATGAAGCCTGTTTGGTTTTTGGTGTTGTTTTTGTTTTGGGTTTGGGGTTTTTTTTAATAAAAATTAGATTTAAAAAATCACATGGCTAATTGCTTGTTAATTTATATTTACTAACAATCTTGAATATGCTATTTGTTTTCAAGTAAGTGAAATTAACGTAGGAATTAACCCAGGAATCTCTTGAAAGGAGACAGCCCTTGTGCAGGGGTCTGAGGTACAGCAGATAACTGAATTTTATTCTAGTGGTACTGGATATCTGGGAGAGTCACAGGTATCAGACTGGAAAATTGACTGACAGTCTACTGAGGACTAGAAACCAGATCAAGCTCAAGAATACTCACTTATGGCAATAATAGGGAATGAGAAACTTCCCCCTGTAATACATTACTTACACCTTCACTCCAGCAGTGATAAATAAATTGCAGATTCCAGTTAAAACATGCAGACTGGACTTAGGAAAAAAAAACTTGCACAAGTTTGGGGAATACATCATATCGAATAAAAAGCCATAATGAATTGTTGTCATCAGGAACAAGAATGGAAAGGAAAGGAGGAGATGCAGTCATAGTCATCCCCTCAGCTCTACCTGATGCAATACAGCTGTAAGATTCTCCACATTTAGAATAAGAATTCTAAATTCTGGAAAATCAAATCAAAATCTAACTTTGGTCTGGTGATGATGTGGACATTGTTATTCTATTGAGAGGACCAGAATATATTTTACACACTTGTTTTCAGCAATGAAAATTTACAGAGGGACACAGTCAACTCATTTATACCTATGATGACCTTATGACCTTATTTGACACAGTGAAGACCATACTTTTCAGGACTAGAGTGCATTTTTCCTTAATGTTTATTATATGCTCATCATTTACATTTACATTACTAAAAAGAAAATAGTTTAATCGTGTATATACTCAGTTATTTTGTATTTCTTTAATTTAAAAAGTCAATAGATTTAGCAAGCATTAGTACTTAGAGAACAAAACTAACAGTAAATGTGGATTAGAAAATGAGACCTAGAAGAGAGGTGAAAAATCTGAAAGAGTTCAGGAGAATTATCTCCTTATACATGAAAGGTAGAAAAACAGAATCATCAACTGTTCAATGTATTCACTAGAAGAAGGCCTGGAAGAAGAACAAGAAATATTAAATAGTACATTGAGAAGAATTAAAACAAATATTATGATAATTTTGCCAAGCAACTAAGAAAACTGTAAACTCTTTTCTGCCAAAGGTTTTTCATTACATTTAAATGTGCTTGTCATAGATTATTTTGGAGAAAAAAACTGACAAGAGCAATAGGTTATCATGGATTATGCCTTCATGCACATTGCACCTTTCCTATATAATTCTTGTATGATCCTAAACAGTTGCAAGACAAAAATCTCCACTCATTTGCAATCTTAGTAAAATCAACACAAACTGGGAAAATAGTACTGCATCTGACTGGTCCACTCATTTTCTTAGTAATAATAATATGACATTTTTAGGAAAAGGGAACTAGGTATATACAAAAGCTATTAATAATTAAGAAAAAATCTGCCCCCATTTTTGGTGGGGTTTTTGCAGTTGTAAACACATACACTTTGCACACTTTCCCTGTGTTCTTGTGCAAAAATCACCATGTAAATAATGCTTTTGTCTTTTCTATCAGTTCACCAATAATATTGGACAACACCCAACCCTGTAAACTCTACTATCAATTACTGAAAGTTTGTTTACAGTACTGAAACAAGTCACTAGAAAAAAGGAACTAATTACTAAAAACAAAAGAACCCCAAATTCTTCAGCTTTGTCACACTACAACTGAAATATTGGTCTTCCAAATAGAGTTATTTAAATTCAGTAAGGATTATAACATTATTACATTTTATTAGGTTATCGTTATTTAAAATGAAGTAAATATGAGTAATTTTGAACCCAGCAAACTTCAAAACCATTTTACAGGGATTTTTCCCGTGAACTATTTCTTTATGTCTTACATTTGTTCAGATAAAAATACCTTACTGTGGTTGTCTTCATAAACAAATTCTGTATTAACCTATGCTAATAATACAGTGTTACACTGTCTGTAGATTATATTTAAGCAATAAAATTCTGTATGTGGCCTCTGCATTCTAAAGAAATCCACCAGATTTGTCAGATCTTCTATACTGGGAACTGCTTCCTTCAGATAAGGGTTTGATTTTTTTTATCTGTGACTGCTGAAACTTGTTTTAAGTTCTAGTTCTCATTTTCTTACAAATTAATTTAACTTTCCTTGAAACATTTACAATAGCTATTTAATTGCATATAATGTCAGAACATGTGTCCTGCGTTCCTCAGTTAAGTCATTGTTACTACATAATATTATTATATCTGTACCAACAAGATACTTAGCTGAAGGTATAAGTGTTCAGGCACATTCAGTTTTGTTTTCAAATGCACATAATTAAGCAGCTGTGAATAGACAACTGCTGGTAGATGATCTTTACAGAAATGGCCAACAGTTTCCATAAAAAGAAGTCTAAATACATTGTTAACAGAGACACTAAACTGATCTATGAAATATTCAAACCAACATTAATTGGGCTTTTTAGGAGCAAGGAGACCTTGGGTTCTGGACCATGACCACTCACACATTATCCAGAGACATCAGTTTAATTTTTCTTCAAATTTAATCAGCAAGTTCAGAGATATTAAGAAATTATTTTCTCCTGCATTTCACCTTTCAATCTCTTGGCTTTTATGATACTGCTATGAAACATGTCCTTCCATTACCAATGACTATGGAGGACCCAGATTTTAAATGTCATGGTCACAACTGGCTTCCTTAAGTCAGATACTCTTTGCATAACCTAAATAATAGAAACAAGAATGTTTTGTATCCCACGTTAATCATCACCTCATCTTTTATATAAAAGCTTTGTTTGAGGATGAACTTGACTTCAGAATTTACTTACACCACTGAGTCAATATGGGTTGTGAAAAATACCCCGCTCAATGAGCTAGTTGAGGTGGCCAAAGCGCTACAGTAAATGCATAAATACTTATACTTGCAAAAATGAGACACAATTTGTCTCACTTGAAAATTACAATAAATGTGACTACAAATCTAAACCAGTTTAGGACTCATCTGTACCTATTTATCAATATAACCTCTTCAGAGTTTCTTACAGAAGGATGACTACTAGGAACCAAAGAGGCCTTCATGTTGGTTCTTTTCCTGAAGGTCAAAACCAAAATGAACAGTCAGACCAGAAGGGAGACTAGTCTGCAGTAAATCCCTAGAGAGTGTGTAATTTATGCTGTCAGTTACCTACGAGGCACTGGTTGCCATAGCTATAGCTCCTCATTCTCTCTGTACTGCAGTTATACAGTCTTGAAGCCACAAAGGCAGGGAAACTACAGAGATCTGTATTGAGAAAAACAATCAAGCCTTTGGTGGTTTTGGCCAATTCATACTATCTTATATTAAAATATATAATAATAAAAAAGCCATAGACTAAAAAGAACTTTAATTTTTAAAATGTCTTGGATCAAGGATGAAAACTGCATGCCATTTTCTTACAGACACATAATTATTTTCCCAGTGTATACAAACCACCATTTCTAAGGAAAAAAGAGATCAATACTTCAAAAAAAGCTAGACTTCCAGAGACATTAAGAACTTATCAGCTAATAGCATCTTGTTTTGGCTGCGGGATTTCATCTGAAAAGTTTTCAGATCATATTGTTCAGCAATTAAAAAACAAAACAACTTCTCCAAATGATAAGACTGTAAGTAAGAGTTTTGAATGGCTTAAGTTCTAATGCAATAATTGCATTGTGCCTGGGGATACTTAATTAAAAATGTTTAAACACTGTTAAACCAAACAAAATTCTCTAGATACTTCTGGCTATTTTTCTAGCATTGACATTTCCACTGACAGAGCTGCACCAATCTATGTCAGCATTCAGCTTCTTAAGCCCAAAATTTTATGTTACTTGTTTCATAGCATTAAGTGATTTATATTATCAAGTACTAGTTTTGTCATTTTAGTTGTAATAAACTATTATACAAGTTACTCTTCTTTGCTTAGAGTCCCTCTTTCAGAAAAGTATTTTGAAGCTGTGATAAAACTTATTAATGTAGTATAGATTCTTATGAAAACACTAAGCAGCCTCATACGCATGGATCAACTCTGTTATTACAACATGTACTTTAATTCCTTTTGTCCCCTAAAACAGAAAATACTACAAAACCTGCCGTGGCTACTCAGGAGATGCCAGAGTTCAGAAGATAAATAATGCTGAGATAGTTCATGCTGGAAGAACTAATAGCAACATAAAAGCTAGAGCACAATCTATAAATATATTATTAATGATGTTTTCTTCTCCAATCAGCTGATGGACATCTAATGGCTCAAGTGACTCGTAATGGGATACACAGCTTTTCATCTCAGAGTATCTGCTTCAGCTCTTCCTCATGTGGATCATAACTGAAAGTTACTATTTGACAGGTATTCAGTAGCCAATATGCAATAACCAGGCTCAGTCTAGTTTTCCTGTGCAATCCGGTTAACAAAGCTGGCATGTTGTTTTCAGACTCGGGGCTGAGTAGGCCAGGAGACTGGATTATCCTTTTAGGTCTGAAGGTTCAGCCCTTCAAAACAAGCTTGAAACCCAAGTGCAAGTGGGACAATGGACTCAGTGGTCAGTTTCCATTAGTGTCTATCAGCTGTTTTTAAAACGACTAAATGAAATTCTAAATACAGAAAAACAAACAAAAAACAAAAACAAACCAACAAAACAAAACAAACAAAAACTAAACCACCCCAAAATATAACAAAAGGAAAAACCCAGGAAGAAAAAAAACAACAAACAACCAACCAAGTAGAAGAATATCAACCTGAGATGAATGGAAAAAAAAATTGGGTAATGAGACAGACTATTTACTTTCACAAAGCCTGGCATGAAGGACATGATGTACTCTCCTTTTGCATGCATAAGGCAAAAAAATTTTCAATATGGATACAAACATGCAGTGTGAGCACAAAACATGTATTGTCCAAAAAAAATTTGCAAATTGATAAAAATCAAGCGATTGTAACTCCCCTTTGCAGGAAGCCTGACACTACTGTTCTCAACAAATCTTACCATGTTCAATGTCCTCCATGAGCTTTGAATTTATTAGAGGGTTTTCTCATGTTTACAGAACAGAACTGCACTCATGTTCTCACTGAACCCCACTGAAACTAGGAGGATTTCCAACCTGACCCAAAGGCTGCGTATATCACCTGGAATCTGATAGTAAAATTAGTCATAGTGTAGAAGCACTCTCTCTGTGAAAAGGAAATTTCCATCAGGGTATATTTGGAGTAAGTCTAGCAATAGCCATCTCAGACATAATTAATCAGTCGATTTCAAACATAAGGTCAGTATCATATGACAATTTTTTTAATGAGAATATTTTTGAAAATGTATCAGGCACGAAAGGGAATTATACATGCAAAAGTGCTGCAGACATCTAGAGCTGTTGAGTCAGAATTGTTAAAAATACAGTTGTGTTACCTCCTTGACATCCATAGACATTAAATTTTATCTTCTTGCAGCTCAGTACAGAACATGAAGACAGATGCTAAAGACAGCTCCCTGACAGGATTAAATCCTTTAGGTTAAAGTTTTTGAACACATAACTTAAATCTGTATCTCTGTATATCTATACCAATCCATTACAATCATACTTCAATAGAATGATTGAAACTCAGTTTGTATTTGAAGTTACTTGTTATCACTGTTACTAGAATCACAGTCCAGATTCCCTCCTTCCTTATTCTAGACACGGTAGAGACAAACTGTAGTAAAGATAGACAAGAGAGATAAAAGATGTGAAAAGAAACAGACACACAGAGATTAACTTGCCAGAATCAGACCGTAAATCAATGGTCAAATTAAAAATAGAATACAGATCATTCAAGCCCCATTCCTTTGCTGACCTCACAGAGTATTCCCCTCAGATTTTTCTGAGACATCTCTATTAGTCACGAGTGTTTATCAGTAGTAATTAAAGATAAACCACACAAAGATCTTAAAAAAAAAAAAAGGCATCTGAACTTATCACTCTGTAACATTTACAGAATAATCAAAAAGTCAACTAAGGGGCTCCTGAATATACCTGCTGTACCACATATATTCAGGGTTCATTCAAGCCTACATGAGCCAGCTGGATACAGTGAACGGCAAGCACAGGAACATGAAGGTCAGCATCAAGTGATGAACTTTATCCCTTCAGGCCAAATTCAGGATATTGACCCATACACAGCTGAGCAGTCTGGAAATGCAAAGTCAGACCTTGAACACACTCAGCTGAGTGACTAGCAAGCCTTTCCATCTCTTAAGTAGTGCATATCTAGTAAATTTTACTTTTTAATTGCTCAGCTTTTAGCATTTTCATCTCATTCTGGCTTCAAGCCTACAACTTATGCATATAGCTAATTTAGCATTTCATTGAATAATCCTACATATGAAGCATACTGTTTGGAAAGTACATAGTAAAAACATATTTTACTATGAAAAGAACATTTCCTTACTAGTTTTTCATATACAGTTCTATAATACTTCAGTCTTAAAGTAAACCCTCTGGTTGGTTCCATAATACAAGTAAATTTAAAAAAAAAAAATATTAGCCATTAGTTCAATGAATTTCTGACATTTCAGAAAAATATTAAAATGCCTTGACATATGTAACAGAACTAAAATTCAAATCCAACTTAGTACAGACAGAAAAAAATCTAATTAACTTGAGATGTTGAGTAGGATTTCTATATAAATTTATGTTGACACCTTTATTTCTATATCTTACATACCTTATCTTGTTTCTGTACACATTTTGTCTACTTCACTACCATTATCCTCTTTAAATACATGAAAGAAGCTTTAAATGTAAAGTACCATGGGAATTATGAACAGACACCAATCTGCTTCTTTTATATGCTAATAACAGTGATTTTTCATTTCAATTTATATTGAAAAGCAGGTGACTTTAGTTCAAATGACTGCTAATTCTTTCCCTGAAACAAAAATAAAGGAGTCCTTAAAGAAATCTGGGCATTTAGTCTTTAAATTAGAAAATACAAGACAAACAATGGGCCATCCATAGAACTACCTTAGCAGCTCCAGTGAAAGGAATGGAAAAATAGCTCTCACAATTCAATCTTGAAACAATGTTATGTGTATATGGAATACTTCTCTAAACAGACAAGAAGTGTATGAACTGAGAGTCTTCTCATAAAGTTGAAAAGAAGTGTAAAGGATTGCAATAAAAGCAAGACCAGGTACATGCAGCATGCTGGAGACAGGAGCTGGTTTATGAAATTAAACTCTATAAGAACAGCAGTGATTAATTAGCTCTGCTGACATCGATAAATGCCATTTTCACAGGGAGCAAAACACCACGGACAGCAAGAAAAGAGCATAAAGTTAAAAAATCTGTGAACGGAATTTGCCAAGTATAAAGATTATGTGTCATGCTTCCATGAAATGCATGCAGGCAAAAAAAATCTGTGTCAAAGGCCTTAGTTTTTTTACTTCTTAGTAGTTATCTATCTATATTATTTTCTGTCAGTACTTTTAGTCACATCCCTAGTGTTCAAAAGACATTCTAGCATGCGTAGGAAATTACATTTAAATGTAAATACAACTCACATCTATGCAGAATTTCTAAAACAAATACTGGGCACAAGATGCAAACAAATTTAAATCTAGGGCAAAATACATACAGACATACCAGATAGACAGTACACATCCTGATACAAATATAGATGGAAGAGAAATCTACAGTTATGTTGGCCTAACACCTCTTATTGTAAGGTTCTAGTCTGCAATGCTTATGAACTTTGCCAATGTTTTGTTGCTCCCTCTAAATTCTTTCAGAATATCTGATTTTTTTAAACCTTCAGTAAAAATGGAGCTGAGACCTTCTAAAATGTGAATAAGCAAAAACATTCTGGTGTGCTGAAATGGACAAATTTTTATAACTCTTACAGTGAAATACTGAATTTAGAATGATGGACTCCTCAGTAGAAGAGAGACATGAAGCTTCTGCAGTGGGTCCAACAGAGGACTACAAAGATGATTACGGGACTGGAGCATCTCTCTTACAAGGAAAGGCTAAGGAAACTGGGCCTATTCAGTCTTGGGAAGAGGCAAAAGAGGGGACTTCATCAATGTGTACAGGTATTCAAAGTGAAGGCGTCAGGAAGATGGAGCGGGCTCTTCTCAGTGGCATTGAGCAATAGGACAAGAGGCAACAGGCAGAAACTGATGCACAGAAGTTCCACCTGAACATGAGGAAGAACTGCCTTGCTGTGCAGTGACTGAGCACTGGGACAGGCTGGCCAGAGAGGGTGTGGAGTCTCTCTCACTGGAGATATCAAAGAATTGTCTGGATGCAATCCCGTGCAATGTGTTCTGGGGTGACCCTGTTTGCCACTGTGGTCCGCTCGAACCTGACTCATTTTGTGATTCAGTGACATGGGAGTTTTGCCTTCCAGTAGAATCTACAGCTGAATTACAGACCAAGGCTTCCAAAACAACACATAGGGGATTTTGAGTGCACCTATACTTACTAGGATGAATCACCATCTGTTTGGTTCCAAAGTACTCACATTAGCATTTATTCTGTGCACATGCTCGATTATTCATGGAATACTCTGTGAAGCAAAACAACAAGGTTTCCTGTTAGACAAAATCTAGAAGCCATTCAGTAGCTAGATAGCTCTAGAAACAAGTACAAAATCTCTCTACACTTGTCCAATCCTCCATATCATCCTTGCAAGCCTATTGCCCGGCATGACCCCATAGCATGTCTCTCTGATAACACACTACAGTAGCAGATAAGTGGTGTGCCGCAAGCATTTCTCCTTTTATCTGGGGCAAACAAAATAGAGTTTTGTTATTAAAGAACCTTTCAAAATTGTTCAGATGTCTCACATGAAAAGATAGACTTTAAAGTGCCAAGGGGGAGTTGATGTGGCAGAGGACTCTAAACTATCACAGCTTTTAAAGATAGGAGACCTTAACAGCAGGAATCACGCTGACTACCAAAACAGACGTGGTAGGACAGTTTGATGCTGAGGGCAGTCCCAGCGAAGCCCCAGGCAATGATACCTAAAAACAAACTTCACCCATCTTACAGTACGCAGTAAGAAATTGCCTCATCACAGGATGTGAGCACAGCAGAGGAGTGACATTTGCGCTGTACATGCAGAAAGGCTGTGGAAAGACCTGCAGAAGCCTACAAGATCCCTGCAAACTCTGCACGGTGTAGCAGCAGGCAGCCTGCCCTAGGGGGAGCAAGCCAAAAGCCCTCCTGATGGAAGCCACTCCTCGCATTCTGAGAAGGAAGCAGGGATTGATCCTGAAAATCAGAAATCCAGAGTATGCATCACCAGAGAACATGGACACGTCTGAGCATACACAGAAGCAGTCCGTCATGCACCCACAAACTCACAGTACTTGCAGGGTTAAGTCCTGAGTATGCCTTCTGAGTATGTCTTTCAACTCTTCCCACACTGAGATAAAAATATACAGCTATATTAGCTATGACAAACCCTAAAAAAGGCAGAAAAAAAACTATGAAATGTTGAAAGAGAAAATCTTGTATGGCATCAACAGGAGGTACAATTAATTGGATCTCTTCGTTCATTCTATAAATACCAACTTAAATATGATAAAAACGAAAATGTAGGAGTCTTAGCTTCAGTCACCTTTATGTTACTAGTCTCACTCATCTGATACAAAATTAATCTTCCCTTTGATATCATGTGAGAAGAAGGAATGCTAGGACATGTATTGGAACATTGTATTTAATGGAGCAAAAACCTGGAATTAACAAAGACTGCTAAAAATTGCACCAAAACACACCATAAAAATACTCAATTTGGATACAAAGAAGAGATGAGCTGTCAAAAATAAACATGATCCTTCCATCCTCTAAATGCTAGTTAATAGATGTTAAATAGATTATTATATCATATTTTCAAGTATCTCTTAAGTCATTATAAATACAAAAAATAAACCCATAAAAATAGTGGAAATGTGACAGCAGACATCCTAGTTCCTATATGTTACCAACAGAATTGCACCTTGGAGTTTATTCTCACAAAAAGATTCAACCACATGACATGAAGCAAAGCCTTGCTTTTACGATCCTTTTATTTGCTTCCCTGAGGCAGAAGAACACCAAGCGATTTGTACAGTGTTTTAATGTTACTGTTTTTGTAATTCCCATCTCTATGGAATTTGGGTACCAGCACACAAATGCAGGCACTTCTCATAGGAACTGGCATTCTGGATAAGACAAATGCTTCATCTGGCTTAATAGACTGTCTTTTACTTTGATCATCATCCAAATTCCCACATGTAGGTCATTTTAATACTTAATAACCACTGTACAAACTGTGGCCACAAGCAGATGAAAATGTTTTAACTGTTGTTAGATAATATTAGATATTTTTGTTATTCATTACTTGTGTTACCGAATCTCAGTAATGATGCCTGTTGTGGTTTTACTCCAGTGGGCAGCTAAGCACCACACAGCTGCTCACTCAGCCGCAGTGGCATGGGGCTGAGAACCAGAAGGGTAAAAGTGTGCAATTTCATAGGTTAATAAAAACACCGTTTAATAATTAATTAATTAATTAATTCATTCATTCATTAATATAAACCCCAAACAATTGCTCACCTACAACTGATACCCAGCCAGTCCCGAAGCAACGGCAGCCCTGGCCAACCTCCCCACCCCTTCACCCAACTTTACTGCTGAACAAGACATCATACAGTATGGAATCTCCCTTGGGTCAGCTGAAGTCTGCTGTCCCAACAATGTCCCCCTCCCAAACTCTTGTGCACCCCCAGACTTCTCACTGGTGGGGCAGTGTGAGGAACATAAAAGGCCTTAAGGTTTTGTAATCATTGTTCAGCCATAAGAAAAACATTTCTATTAACACAGATTTCATCACAAATCCAAAGCATAGCTAGCCCCACAGAAGCTACTATGAAGAAAAATAACTCTGTCTGGGCTAAAACCAGTACAATGCTTTAGTACCATACTGCATGAGTATTCCATGGTCATTATTTATGTTTTTTCACATTCATTTAGAAGTTGGCCCTAACAGAAATTCAGAATTCACATGTTGATTAATATGGACAATGGCTACTGACATCTAATACCAGGCCAGTTACCAGCCATATGTGACATTTACAAGTGGTTCAAGAACTCTATCTGACCTGAGCACCCAAGGGTGGCTCCCTTTGTCAGAGCTGTATATATCCAGCTGTATATCCAGCTGTGCCTCTTTCCAGCATGACTTATTGACTAAACTTCCTAGGTGGACCTCAGGTGTACATTGCAGGTACATCATTCTCTCTGGCCCCGGTCTCCTGGATGAACCTTCTACTTATGTTATAAGTAGTCCTCTCTCCAAGTTTGTCTCCTTGAAGCTCAAACCTGCATTATAGGAAGTCCTATCTCCATTTTTGTCTTTGGTCTCCTGTTTTTCCTTAGTGGATTTCTTGGATAGATACCTGACTTCTTATCTTTCCTTGTCTCAGACTGGTGATGGTCACCATCCTCAATGGGATGGTAGCCTGGCCAGAGAGGACTTGTCTTTGCTGTAGCTATGCTCCTTTCCCAGCTCTTTCTCTCTCATGGAGCAACTCCTTTGGCTCAGCAATAGAAGATAGGCAAGTTGACTTCTGGTTTTGGCAATAAGCCCCTGGTAGCAAATTGAAAGGGTGTTTAACATGACTTTCACTACTTATCTGAAGGAGAGTCCTGAATGTTTTTTTTTAAAGTGGCAAATCTCTAGCAAACCTTTTCTATAATGCTATAATTGCCTAAATAATTGGTAATATTGTTCACTACATTAGAATGAAATACTATCAATTTTTTTTAGACTTAAGAGGCAAGGAAGAGAGTGAAAAGGATTAAGAACAGACTAAACTCAAAGAAATCTCAATTTCAATGTAATAATTCCACAGCCACTATAAATTCTTAAAGCTGAAATTTAGATTGCATAATTAAACATACATGAACGTTTTTGTCCTATTTTCACTCATCCAAATTTTACCAAAATATGCAGCAGTATTACAACTAGAAGGTATCTGATACTGACAGTACTACAGATACATGTGATTAATTATGGTTCTGAATGTGCATCTCTGGTTCTGTGTTAATTGATGACAATAATTGCTATTTGTAACTATGTGGTCACACACAGAGCTAAAATATCATGTTATTTACATGCGTGGAGTTCCAAATTTGACCTGTTGATCATTACCTCAAAAGAGTCTGACTTCTATACAACTTTGAATAAATTGTTTTGCAACCTTTACAACACTGCAGATTGTGACAGCAGGGCATCCAACACTAATGGATTTTAAAAAGTTGAGGAGAACTAAAGCCTTACAATTTAGATCAAGAACAGCACAAGAATTATTTCATATAA
The DNA here is from genome assembly GCA_013399695.1 of Formicarius rufipectus. Lineage (NCBI taxonomy): Eukaryota > Metazoa > Chordata > Aves > Passeriformes > Formicariidae > Formicarius > Formicarius rufipectus. The sequence continues at coordinate 148,952 of VXAU01003437.1, read as the reverse complement.
TGCAGGGTAAGAAGAATGAATCCATACCAGTGGAGAAAGTTTAAGCTTTTTTGGGAAATTGAACATTCTAGTTTTGCAGCTTTTGATGCTAGGCTGCATAGAAGAAGAGTCTATTACAGATGCTGATGAAGCATCTGTAATTATTATCCTTTAGACATAATCTGGTAATTTCACTGGCTCCTGACAGGAAAGTTACCTTAAGTAGTAGTTTGGCCTGCAAAAGCATGGAAAAAAAAACCTGTTTAAATTTCAACCCATCTATTCCAGTCTCCTTACTGGCAGTGGTGCTTCTGTTCTCAATTCTCTCTTTTCATTTGACACAGAGCGCCAGAAAGCAAGAGATTTGCTTTAGTCAATGAAGAGATGCTTTGCGCCATAGCCCAAAAATATTTGACAACTATGTATAATGATGACAGTTCATTGGCTTCTCAAACTTTGTCCACAAGTGCAATTGTATAGTTTCAGTTGAGCCAAATTAACAGCTTCCTAGCAAAAGGTCTCATTGTCTCTTGTCTTCACTGCTTAGTTAGTTTTCTGCCATTTTAACAAGCTGAACTGGCATACCATCCAATTAAACTAGAGAGAGTGCATGGGAAGCAGTAAAGTCATACAACTGGGGCTGGAAGATGTTATCCCTATCATAGTGACAGTGATCTGTTCAATAAACTGAGGCCAGAGCATGACTGCTCAACCACTGTAAAGAGATTAAAAAAAACAAACAAAAAGGAATATACAATACAGCTGGAAAGGACTAACTGTGTAAATATTTCACTTTCACTGGCACACTAAACACTTGGTCCTGTTTCAAGCTATTAAATATTATCCAGGTGTTTTACACAACAATTGACAATATTTGGTGATCCTATTTTTGCAAGCTGAGACAATTTAATCAATACAGTAAAAAAATAAAAATTGGAAACTATGCTACATGCATTAGTTTTTGACATTTTAATTACAGAGATAGCCTAGTCTGTCTGTAACTGTTCCAGTTTTTGGAAACATATAGTTTGCATGAAACGTTCAGAAGCTCATGCAAATATTAATATAGTCATATTCACACTCATATTACATCACCTTATTTACATAGTCCTGCTCTCGAGCAGAATAATTAGGCCCACAGTGACGCAGCATTGTAGTAAAAATAAGACTTCACTGTGTAAGTCACTTGTCTTATTCTCGCGCTTTATGAAGACACTAAAGCATACAGATGGAATTATTTTACTTGTAAACCTCCTCCACCCACTGACTATTTCATCTGATACAGCAGGCCTTGAAAAACACAATTGCTTTCTGTTACTGGTGAATTAGACTCTGCAGCAAGTGCAATGAGGGGGAGTCAAGTTTTCACAAGAGTTTCTACATCTGTGGTCACAAAGAAAACCTGCTAAATGTTAACTGAGTCAGTGCCATCTTCTGAACCTGTATTCAGTCTGATGTATTGATTCAAGGTTTCCCAACTAACTGCAAAATAAGGACAGACGATTTTTGCTGCTGCTATTCAGGAGCATTTGGATAACATCGATATTGACAGGGTTTTTCCATTATTTGGAAAAAACTATGAGTGCTAGCAAGCACAAAGGAGGCCAAGAGCCAATGAGAAGCTCATTAAGCTGCTTAAATTGATCTAAATCTAGGCTGTTGAGGTCACATCCCGCCCCCGCCACATATATCCACCCCCTTCCTTTAGCCAGTGATAGTGTTTACAGAAGTAGGTGGTGGTGTGCCAGTTCAAGGGAAAAAAAAAACAAAACAAAACAAACAAACAAACAAAAAAACCAAAAAAAACCCCACCAAACCAACACATTGCTTTGCGAGGACAGTTTTCAACCTGATCAATTCTATGAAGAGGTTTAAGGAGCTGCATTGCACCAGCATCATTACAGAGGAGGGAGATAGGAGCACAACAGCTGGGAATTGAGTAGTTTAAGCTTCTATGAAACTGAAACCTAACAAAGAAATGGAAGCTCTTGAGTTTATCTTTAGCGGCACAAACCCCTTCACATACTGATCAAACTTCAGATTACAGATAAAGGCAGATTTCTTTCCTTTACTGTCTCTTAGTATGCCCCAAATCCATGTTACTCTGTTGGCTGGAAATCTCGTTTATGAGTAGTAACTCATTCATGACTGGGTCTTAACAGAGGCACAATAGTGATAAGAGCACCTCATTTCTAAACTTTCAGACCAGAGAAGATCAGAGAAAGGATGAGAGGCAGACATAATTTGTTTTCCAGCACTTAAGGAGCAGGAAAGGAAGGGGACTGAAGTAAGAGGAAGTGGCTCTCTGTAGTCAGTAGACTTCTTTGCAGTGCCTGAAAAAGGGAAAATTTCTTTGTCTCATTTGTCATTCATAGCAAAAGCAGTGCTCAAACACAAGGGATACAAGCTGATGTTAGGTACCATCCCATCAAACAAGTGTTTATTAGAAATCCCACTTCCTAAAAATGAGAGCATAGCTGCTTGCTCATGCTGGCTTTGACACTCACAAGTTGGATAAGGAAGGAGGTCACTTTCACTTTTATGCTGTATTTATTAAGCCTTATCCTATTGCTATCCCTTAGTGACACAGCACAATTAGAACTTAACAAGTATGTCCAACCTCAACTTTAAATGCTTTATATTCTGGCATTATTATGAGTATTAATGTCCCGTGCACTTTTTCCTCAGCTAACAGTCATTTGTAAATTTTCCGGATGAATTATCTGCCCTTTTATTCTTTTGCCCGAGATCATTCTGAATATTGCATTCTGCCTTTGAGAGATTAAAAAGCGATTTGTTCGGAAAAAACCCATTACCTCTTGTACAGGTGGGCCTCTTGAAAGCGCACACACACTTGCACCCAAACTTTTAAGAGTTAGCAAGGGGCTAAGGACGCTGTGAGGAAACCAAGGCGCAACTCCACAAAAGTCCCCTTGTCCACACCCATACTCTGGGAGCGTGTGCTGGAGTCCTCACTCAGACTGGTGATGGACGCACTGCATTTGCACAGGAGGGCAGCGTGCGCCCGGTAAGCCCTATGTTGTTTTATATATATATATATA
>VXAU01003437.1:88946-145361 GCA_013399695.1 Formicarius rufipectus | reverse complement strand
GGTGGGGGGCGGCAGCAGCAGCGAGAGGAGCGCTGCGCCCGCTCCGCGGTGCGGGGCAGAGCCGGGCGAGGGGAGGCCCCGGGTGAGGGGCAACCGCCTCTTTCGCCGCTGCGTGCCGGCTCCCGCCTCCCTCCAAGAGCAGGGCGCTGGAGAAGGGTCAGCTCCCGGCGGGGCCTAGGCCGGGGGTGCGCGGCGGGGTCCTGGGCCCGGGGTCTGGCCCGGGGCAGCGGGAGGACGGCCGTGGGTTCGGTGTGCGGGGGAGCACTGGAGGGAGGGATTGAGAAACGTGTCCTGCTTCGCCGTGGTTGGTGGGGGCTTGAGCGGGGAAGCGGGGAGAGTCTCGCTGGGGCGGCCCGGGGGGGTTGGGGAGGAGTAGGGGGTGTTTTCCAGGCAGCCTTGGGGGGTTCTGTCCATACGGCTTCTCGCCCGGCCCGTCCCGGTAAGTTTGTCTGCTGCGTAGCTCAGGCTGCAGCGAGAGTTGTGCTCGGGGGATCTCCATAAGTATTCAAGGAGCGCTAATCGCCGCTCGAAGTCTTTCAGCTCCTTTTCCTGACAATGGGAGAGGATCTTTGGCCCCTCTTTGCCTCGGGGTCCGCTGGCACTCCCGGGGGCAATTTGTCTGGCGGCCACGAAAGGGGCTTGCACAAGCAATGGTCGCGGAAAACTTGTAAATCCAACAGGAAGTTAGCTGGATCGCGCTTTATTTTGTGTGCGAGGTAGTTGGAGCCGTGTGAGTGGAAGAGAGAAGCAGTGAGGTGTGCTGTGTGCCTCATCCAGCTGCCGGCCCTTCTCACCGCTCCTCTTTGCTGGATCCTGTTTGTCTTTTAGTTTGTCAACATCGTTTTACAATCAGATGTAGGCAAGTTGGGTGTTGTGGTCTGTGAGGGTTTGTTCGCTTTATTTTTTTGCCCAATATCCTTGGCACCTTTGACGTTAAAGACATTGGAACTTTTCTTCCCGTTGCTGAGAACAATACATCTCAAAAATATGCTGTGGATGAAGGATGCAAGTTAAGTACCATACTGTGATGGAGAAAACTGAGTTGTGGGTCTGCTTCTAATACAAGATTTCTTAGCCCCGAGAACAGGCAAAATAATAAAATGTAAAATGTGTATTATACTGGTGCCAGGTTCAAAGCTAAACTAAATATAAATATTTCTGAATCTAAAAACCAGAGACAGCAAGGATAAGTTAGAGACATGGCTCAAATCACTTGTGTTCTTTGTCCCTACCTACTTAACTATGTGAAAGCTTCTCTTTATGGGTGAATTTTGAGGCATAAATTAAGTTCCAAAGCCTTTCTACAGATGAAAAATGTTTAAGGCAGCTTTATAGAGACTGATAGTTCAATATTAAAATCTTCTAATAAAGCACTAATAATTTTCATTTTGTCTATTACTTTTAGCAAATGTCTAAAAACCTTTGATTTCCTGACTTGAAAAGCTATCTAGATCTCCTTTTCCAAAAAACTGAGACTGCAAACTTTTTTTGTTTTTAAAGGAACCTGCAAAATCAGTAAAGAGTGGAAAAACTGGCAAAGATGGACAAGATAACCAAGAACATGAGGTAAATATTACTAAAATATGTAGGTTTTTACCCAACTTTTAAACTTTTAAACACTGCTTTGGGTTTTTCTAGGTTGTTAGAGTTTTGACATGATGAGTGTTTTTGAGGGAAAGTGATTGTGGAACTACTGCCTGGTATTTGACAAGATAAGAGAGGATGCCTTTAAGGAAGTCAGTTTTATTTAAAGTAAATAAATATTTGCTTGCTACAGTCTTCATTGCTTATCTGTTTCCTTTTTTGGTTATAAGATATACATCTGACTTATTTTGTAGTGTTATTGTGTGATTTTTGAGCTTGTCTTCAAGTTGCTCGCTGTAGTTTTTATCATTCTCTATAATTCCCAGGGGTCTCTTTTCTGACTGCCATTGTTGGCATGCCCGTTAAGTGTCAATAGCCTGTTATATTACCAGGAGACCTTAGGCTTAATCAAAGGCTGCCAGCTGTTTTGTTGTGTGCTTTCTTTTTATAGGTGTACGATGGAGTGTTACATTTTTTGACTGGTTATTCTGTTGTTGTTGCTGATTTTTCCTTCTGTATTGTTCTTTTACCCAGCAGTAAGGCACAGCAACTTGAAGGGGGTCAGTTAAATCATTATTCACTGTTTCCCATCTTAATCCAGAAATTCAGAATTAGTAGTTTTACTTCATTTGGAAATGCCCTGTTTAGGTGGTTTTCTTGAAATTTTCTTTAAAATGTTTTTCCTAGCTTGAATGTAAAATGCTGTACTGAAAAGCTTACGTGTTTTAGCCTCTATACTACGTGTCTTGATAGTGAAAGATATTGTTTGAGAAGAAAATACACATCCAGCTTTACCATTTTTCCTGCTCTGAAATGACTGTTAGGGATAGGTGGCTGCGATTACTTATTATATACTTTCTGGTGTGCTTCAATGCATTCTCATATGTGTGTTGAGGAGAAAGATTTGTGCTACTGTCATAAGTTAATAAGATCATTTAAACTTCTACACAATGTGTAGAGGTATTTTGACAAATTCGGATAAGAATGAGTGAGTTTTGGTAGAGGGAACCTAGCTGCTAGAAGGGATCTTAGCTACTAGGGGGGCTCATAGAATGAAATGGAAAATGTATCAATGTAGATGTTTAACATGGTGTAAATAGATGTAATTTATTGTCATATGTTCTGTTTTTACAGTATATTGATGTGATGTTAAAAAGGGTGTCACTTCTTGGCCATAGTTTTACTGTGCAGTTGTAAGGATCATCATTATCAGCATCTTTGCTGTACATTTGGTGACTAATTATTTTCTCAAGCTTTGGAATGAGAAGTCGCTGCGACCGAGACTGATTTTCTTATTCCTTCTCCAGGATAAGAGTGTAAAGCTCCCACAGTTAATAAGTGAAGGGCTTTAAATGGTAGCTGAAAATGTATATGTGGGTTTGTTTGACATTGTTTTCTGTGTTTCCAGATCTAGCTTTTTGTCTTTTAAATTTAAAATGTGAGAGAGATGAATCTCAATAGGAGATTATGTTTCAGTATTTATGTGCTATTTCTTTTGTCCTTCCTGGTAGAATTCTCAATGACCAGTACAGTTTACTTGTCTATGATACTTAATCATGTGTGAGTAGGGACAGACTGGGAAAGGAACTGGGAATGTGACTGGCACATATACTGTGGTTGTAATTCCCAGTGGGCATTATTTAGTCTCCATACAATTTTGAACACCTCAGTGCCTGACTCATTAACTTAATTAACAGAGTAATTGCACACAAATAGTAACACAGACTTTGCATTCTAACGTGGCTGGCTGTAATCATAATGTATGTTAGCTGGGGCCTATATGAGCAAAAAGGAGGCTATTTGTTAATATTCTGGAGCACACTGCTAATACATCTTTTCTTTTTTCTTTAAAGAAGGTTGTCTTTCCTTCATATGTCTTTCCTCCAATATTTCCTCATACATGTGTTTTAATATGACTTTTTAAAAATCCTCTTCTAGACTTTGAGTAGGTTTGGAATTATGCTGGTTCATTTCAGCTTTTTGTTTCTCAAAATGCATTTAATGCATATGTATTTGATGCAAATGAATTTAGTGCAAATTGCAGATTGTAAAGACTAGAAACTGTCTGCTATTCAAAGAACAGGGACAACACAAGCAGCAGCATCCCACAAATACTTTATTTATAGACCCTTTTATAGCACTTGACTAAATTCATGATGCCTTGAACTTCTGTAGATAAAAAAGTACAACAGATTTTAATATTTACAGAAATGAACATATGTTTTTCCTGTCTTGCAGTCAGGGAAATGAGATTTTAGCTGATAGAAGCTGTAGAGCAAGTTTGAAAAGGGATTGAAATGATTCCTGATATGCCAGGTCAGAATGCCCTGCCCATGCTGAAAGAGGGTGAAAATGACTTAAGCTGATGGCTCCTGCATTAACTGTGTCTTGGTTCCTTGATGTAATACTGAAGAAGCCTTGCTGCATGTGGAGCAGCATGGACCTCTCATCTTACTTGCTGTGTGATCAACATCTGATGCTCAAAGGGAGAGATTCAGAAACAGTAAATGCATGGTCTTCCCTTCTGGTAAACTTTTCTTTAAGCCAGTATGTGGGTTAGAATGTTGCTTAACTTGCTGTTGTGTGAAATTGATTTCATATTATTGATGATGTGATTTTTAATTTTTTTATTTTTTTTTAATAATGTTATATTTAGATATTTTTCCCCCAAGCCCTGCTTAATGTCCCCTAGATGGGAGTTCCTCTGTTACTTTGATCGTCGTTCTCTGTTGCCATGTTCTGTTCTCCTTTCTGTGACAGAATTGCCAGAAATGCACTTGCCTCATGGATAAGCATTGGTGTAGAGGTCTGTTTTCTCACAGGGGTGTGGAAGTCTCCTTTTGAATTAAGGCAGGAATAACTTACAGACAGTCTACTTTTTTTTTTTGTAGAAAGAGGTGGCTTGATAATAGTTAATGCTTGTTGAGAAACATTACCTTTTTCTATCTCCAGCTAAAACCTAGTAATTTGAGGGCAGTACTTTAACAGTGGTTTTTAAATGCTACCACAGGGGAAGGAAGTTAAAATTTGAGCCCTGTACACTCTTATTTCTGTCATCTTGTCTGTGGAAAAATATGTGCTACAACTGCATTTTTCACCACTCACTGAAATGGTTCAGGACACTTGGACAATTAATTCACTCATGTTGATCACCTGGGGAAAGGAAGGGCCAGAAGTAGCTGGTAACTTTTCATACAAGACAATAGTAGGTGACAGGTAGTGGTAGCATATTTTAGGTCTAACTGAACTGTCTTAAGAAGGCATGAAGCTTCTAAATTTGAAATGATATTAATTTTGAATCTAGCTGCTGAGTAGCCTGTAGAAGGAAAAGACTCTTTCTGTGTTTAAGAAAGTATCAGCTTGGTGACTTGGAGAAAATGAGAACAGAAATAATAACTCCTCCTGCTGTGCAGAGCAACAAACGGAAGACTAATGTGGTTTTGAGGAGCATATGTGTGTTGTTGTTTCCATGTGCTGCTCTGCTTGCTTCTTTCTACTTTAAAGGTATTTTGTTGTGGGTTTTTTAATACAGACAAATCAAAATGTAATAAAATACAAACTGCATTGGCCATTTTTCTTGCTGTGCAAGAAGTTGCTTGATTCATTGATAGCATGTGTTGCCAATGCTGAACTATGACTGCTATTGAAACCAATTTAAAAAAAAATTCTGTCCTTCCACTGTCTCACAGCCATCAATCTTCCAGTGGGTATCCTAAACATTAGTAATAGCTTCCAGTGAAGCAATTTTGTCAGGCTTTGTTTTCAGGAGTTTTTCTTCCCTGCTTTTTGAAGCCTGTTTTATTTAAAAGTTAATTTCTTGTGCTAATCAATGTAGTGGTAATATTTTTTTTGTAGTGGAATTACCAAAAAATTACAGAAATTTCTCTTTAATGGGCCATCTTCAAAAAACTTCAGCACAAGTGAGGATTTTCATCTCTGAAAGAACCTCAAGAGGTGGCTCTTCAGTCTTCCATGATCACCTTTCCTATATTAGCCAGCACATGGTGTAGGAAAGGCTATCAGTATTATCACTACTACTTTTACTGATTCCTGATTCCATGAGAACATATGATTGTCACTTTCTGTAAAAATAAGAAATTGCAAATGGTATGGGGACTAGAAGCAGTGTCAATGGTTTTGCATGGGTTTCTTAGCAGAGATTGTATATAGAAGTATCCTAATATTTAAAGAAAAGTAAGGAATAGACAAAAGTGATAAATCCACCATTTTTGTCTTAATATGTTTCTGTGATCAGCAGCAGCAAGCTATTTAGAAAGTTGACTGAGTATTTTTTCTATACTATTGCTTTTTCTCCTCATGTTTAGTGTTTGTGGTTTTAATTGTGGTGCTTTTTACCCTGGAAAACAAATGTATCTGATCTTGAAGATGCTCTGTGGAGACTGTTATACGGTGTCCAACTTGTGACTTGATTTTTCTACTTGGCAATTTTTAAGTTGTACTTGAAAGTCTTGGCACAAGCAAGTACTAATTAGGCAGCTCATTAGGAACCACAGCAGAGGATTTTGAGGTTTAGGGATTGGAGAGGGGAGAATGCATTTCCAAAAGTTCCAGGGTTGTTTTCCTCTCCCTCTTAACATGTATTAGGACTACTCCTAGGTAAGTTCTGGAAATACCTTCATGTCACATATACATATTTATTATCTTTTTGTAGAAAGCTTCCATCATTTAGCTCTTTACAATTACTGTTGTTCAGTCATAGAAACATAGAATGGTTTGGATTGTAAAGGACCCTAAAGATCATCTTGTTCCAAACTCCCTGCCATGGGCAGAGACACCTTCCAGTTGACCAGGTTGCTCAAAGCCCATCCAGCTTGACCTTGAACACTTTCAGGGATGGGCATCCACAGCTTCTCTGGTCAACCCATTCCAGTACCTCACCACCCTCACAGTCAAGAATTTCTTCTTGATATTTAATCTAAACCTACTCTCAGTTTAAAGTCATTCACTCTTGTTCTGTCACTGCCTTCTCTTGTCAAAAGTCTCTCTTCATCTTTCTTGCAGGCTTCCTTCAGGTACTTGGAAGGCTGCAATTAGGCTACCCCAAAGCCTTCTCTTCTCCAACCTGAACAAACCCAGTTCCCTCAACCTTTCCTTGTAGTAGAGGTGTTCCATCCCTCTAAGCATCTTGGTGGCCTCCTCTGGGCTCACTTCAACAAGTCAACGTCCTTCATGTGCCGGGGACACCAGAGCTGGATGCAGTGTCGCAAGTGGGGTCTCCCGAGACTGGATCATAGTGGCAGAATCCTCTCCCTTGCCTTGCCAGCCATGCTGATTTTGGTTCAGCCCAGGACACAGTTGGCGTTCTGGGCTGCAAACACATATTGCTGGGTCATGCCCAGCCTCTCATCCACCAGCAACCCCAAGGTCTTCTCAGCAGGGCTCCTCTCTGTCTACTCATCCCCCAGCCTGTGTTCATACCAGAGGTTGCCCCGACCCAGGTGCACCACTTGGTCTTGCTAAACCCCATGAGATTCCCATGGGCCCATTTCTCAAGCCTGTCCAGGTCCCTCTGGATGGCATTCCATCCTTCAGCTGTGTTAACCTCACACCAGTTGGACATTCTGTCACTCAGTGGGATGGCATTTTCGGATGAATTTGGATCCAGCATCTTTGAGGTGTACAAAGAGATACATTTAGCATAGACTGGATTTGTACCTTTTTATTAATGGCTGAAGTTAAGTATCAATTTATTTGTAGCTTAAAACAGTATATTAAGGGTTTTGATAGTACTCCTACCACACTCTGAGTTACATAGCTGTTTAGGTGAGGAATGGCTGATAGCCTGTAATAAAGCATCCCCAAACCACCACATTTTCAGTGAACTGAATCATTAAGCTGCATTTATCTGTCATACTCATCACTTAATCCTAGTTGAACCCTGGCTGTTTTCTTCATTGTGTGTTCAGTAGTATGGCCCAGCTGCACCGACAGGCAGAATAGACAGTTCTTGCATGAGTCAGTCCCAGGCAGTAGATGAAGTTGATTTGAAAATTGGTGGTCTTTCATTTGGAAGAAGAGATAATTGTATTATGAAATAAAATGGAAATTTTGAATGACAAATCCTCTGAAGTTTGAGTCACAGGAGGACTATAAATGGACAGTGCTATACCCTCTGCTTTATGAAGCTGTCTAGGTATTCTGGTTTGGGATTTTACCTCTAACATTAGCAAAATAGGACTTGAAACTGAAACTGCATATAAAGTTGGGTTGTGTTTTCTATCAGTTACATAGTTGACATGATATAAAGTCTGTGGGCTTTGGCATGGTTTTGTTTGGTTTTAAACTGGTGTGCTAACTTCTTGAAAAAATTAATTTGAAAACCAATTTTTGGTCATGGCTTTCAGATCTGATTTTCTTTCCTAGAGAGATCATTTTAATGAGTTGATATAACTATTAAAAATATTTCAGTGTAGCCAGTAAATATATCCTTTAGGACTAAGAGAGGTGCTTTGTGCTGACTAAAAAGATGCACATATTACTCTTAAAGCATCTATGCAACTTTTTGTTTGTCTTTAACTCTTGTAATTTCCTATTTCCAGTTTTTGTTGACATGTTGCCTTTTTGGTTTTGGGAACTGGAATTTTCTTCTGTGTTTAAAGCAAATGCACCTCAATACTGACTAGTGGAGGAGGATATCTCAGCAGTGTTTGTTATGTAACTCTAATATTATGCTTTTAAAACTAATGGAATTGTTAAAGTGTACCAAACACTGCTGTATACAAGTATTTTGTTACCGAAAATGAGATGCTTCTGAATACAGGATCCTGTGCCCCTCTACTTCTTACACAAGACTGTCAGCTACTTGTGTAACATTTGAGGTGTGAGGATTGCTTTAGTGCTTGCTATTCTCTGCTTCCTAATCGTGGTTTCAAATGCTCTGAATCCTTCCTGAATGGAAGCACAGCAATGAAGGCAAAGGCTGTTCTAATCAAAAGCATCAAAGTGACTTTTAAAAATAGATACCAGTATTTTGTAAACTGAAAGCATCCTTTTCATTCTTTGTTTCAGATTATTTTTTTAAGTATTTTCGTACACGTTAAGGCCTACCACTCCTTAAACTTAGAGAGGACTCAGGTGTACATTAATGCATGTGTAACAGAATTATTAATGTAGTTATCACATAGAGAGTACAAACTAAGAAAAATCAGGTAACCATTGGATCCACACATATGTTCACAGACTTTAACGGTGTATCTTCTATGTATTTTTCTGCCCTCAATTTCATTTGAAACCAGAATAAATATGTAATTCTAGAAGTGGGATGATAGGTGTGAGGTTTTTTGGTTTGTGTGTTGTTCCCCCACAACAGACTTTCAGGGCCATTGAATTAAAAAACAAAGGGAAAAAATCCTGGCCAATTTCTGAATATACTTCTTAAAAGATGAAAAGATGATTGCCAAATAATTATAATTTACTACACCTTTATGGTGACTTTCCCATACTTCCTCATCACTGTTCAATTTAGCAGTCTGAAATACTGTCAAGTAAGCTTTTGCAGTGACATGTAAAATAAAAACATGATGTAAGCCAAAGATGAAATTATTTGGTGTAACACTTCTGTGGAAGTGGTTAAGGTTGTTATTCATAGAATCAGAATGGTCTGGGTTGGAAGGGACCTTAAAGATCATCTGCTTCCAACCCTCCTACACTCTTCCACTATATCAGGTTACTTATCATGGGCTACAACTCTCTCAAATAGCATCTAATACAAACACCAAACTGGTGGGCTGGAGACAAAGTAAAAAAATATTTCAGTATTTTTGTATGAAGTAAGAAGCTTCTATGAATGGATCAGGGAGCACAAGAATAGGCATCAGTGGTAAAGCCACACATGCAGTGGCCTTAGCTCGTCAGTAGCTTTATATAATTAAAATTTACAATAGGGTATAGGAGTTGGTGACTAAAGCAAATGAGTTAGTGTGTTTTCCTTCAAATGTGGGAACCTTGCATATGTGTGTGACTATATAAAGAAGCACAAAGGTAGTTTTTGTTGAGTTGTTTTTTGAAAGTAAAAGGGCGTCTCAGGCTGATCAGGGTGAAACTAAAAATGAAAATCAAGAAGTAAAGTAATTTAAACCAGACCATCATTTAGTCAGATACTTCATCCCTCTATAAAGGTTTTGAAATAATACTTAGTACATTATCTGGTTTCATTCACAGTTAATTAGCTAACTGGTGGTCGCAGATAACATTTTTGGGTTCTTTCTAAGGCCATTTGTTACTTTCAAGTTTCATTATAGAAGATAGAGTAGGAAACAAATGTTGCTTTGCTGCCAGTGTTTGTGAAGTACCAGATGCTCACTGATGGTGTTTCAGCAAGTGCAAAGCAGCGTGAATCCTCTTATAGTCTGAGCCTGGGTACCCTCTCATCTTTGCCAGTACTTTTCACCCTCACACTGCAGATCTGATCTCTGACTGAAAGGAGTCAAATATCCATTTATTCCTGGAGTAGGCTAGTTAAGATTGCAAGAAGCAAATGGAAAACAAACCTTATGCTACTGATACTTAATAGTGAATGTAAAATTATAATGTATTTATGTCAAGGATGCAGTACACTGAGCTGAGACATCAGATTGGTTTGGTGCATTGCAAGTCAAGTCTTACACAAAGCTGTGATGATACAGTTCTTTAGAAGATGAAATTGGAGCCTTGTGTATAAGCAGCTAACAGGAAATACAAGCAATGCTTTGTGTTATGAAAAATAAATAGCAGCAAGAAAGGTAGAAGAGTTTCAACAAGTTGTAGATCCATCTTGTGAAGTAGTTTGTGACTGTAAAGTTAGCTATGGGCACCCCTCCACAGGCTCAATGGCCTTCACTGCTCATAGGGAGCATCCCAGTCACTGATGCAATTCAACATCCTGCATGCTGTTTCTGGTAAAACACTAATGAACTCTGTAGTTAGACATCAAGAACAGCCAAGCAGTAGCATTGCTACACTTAAATGCAAAATCACAGTTGCTGAACGAGTGCTACAACATGAATCAATGTGTGCTGATTACAGTGTGCTAAAATATATAAACTTTTTCATCACCACCCTATTAAAAAGTTAATCTTTTAGCTTATCATTATAACAACATGGATCCTCAAAGCTTTAGGATGCAGCTCATGCTGTAATAAAAACATAGGAAGTTACACTGGATAGTCCAGTCATAGTCTCCACATATCTCAGCTACTGAGACAGTCTTTAACAATGAGCATTTATGCTAGCAGGTCAGCTGCAAAGGTTATTCTAGCAAGACCCATCCAGGTATCATTCTGGCAAATTATTTTCTTGAGGAAAAACTGTAAACATAAAAATTGCCACCTGTATGAAACAAACTGAAGTCTTCATGACCATAAGCTGCATCTCCAGAGCCCCCTACCTAAGGTGTCTATTCAGACAGTTTTGTGATGGTAAAACTAGTAAACAAGAATGGCATAGTAGCAAGACTGTTCAACAAAGAACCTCAGAATCATTTGCCATCCACCATGGTACTCTGCAAACATGTCATTTCCATGCTTTTTTTAACTGTGTTGTTTGTGGATCAGTGTTCCTTTTTGTATGTCCAGCTGACTCCATATCAAGCTTTGTGTAGTTTGGACTGAGTAGATTGAAAATACTGATGCTAAAGATCACAACCAGTTGCTTCATAACAGACTCCTTACCAGTGATTGGGCACTTGCATGAACTAGAATTACTGCAGAATGTCTGGATAGCTCTGTCAGGCATTATCCTTAATAACAATAATAATTGGAATAAACAGGAGTGTATTCTGAGGTTAGCCTCTTGGAAGGGATGTTGAACTGCCTCTCTTAACAACACAGGATTGAAATCAGCTGACCGATCATACTCTCCTGATAATGTGCTGTCTTGAACACCTTGCTGTGGTCCCAGCTGCTGGTCAAACACCTCCAGCCCACCTCCTGCAAGTGTGCTCTGGATGTATTCACCAGGTTGATGGCAGCTGGGCCATATGCCAGATATGATCTGTCCTTGTTCCCATCCCCAAAAAAGTTAAGTGAAGATCTGCAAAGCAGAGAGCTCCGTGGTAGTGTTCAAGATTCCTGGAGTGTTCAGGGATTATCACACTCTTTGAAGTTACTGCAGAGGGGAAAAAACTGCTTGGAAGGCTCTTTAACTGCTCTCCACCCATTTTGACTCCTCGATCTTTGATTTCAGTTCTCATCTTAAGAGATTAAATTCAACTTCTCAGCCTAATTACATTGATTATGTATTAGGCCTCAACCTGTTAGCCAAATTATTTTGATTGCGTACTGGGCCCTCATACAGTTTTGAAAATCAGGCTGTTAATGTCCCTTTCATGTTTTCTCATGACCTTCGTTTAGTTTCACTAAACTGTATTTCAGTTTCACTGCAAGTATGTTTTAGATGTAATCCAGAATGCTTTCATAGCGTTCTGAGGCCTCTTTGGCAAGGAGCATGCTCTTCTGGGTGCTATAGATTAGCCTGCTGTTTATCTTAATGAAAAATAGGTCTGTGGAGGCTACTTCCTATACCAAAAGGAAAAGAGGGAAGGAATTAAATATGCATTAAAATAAGTATTTTCCCTCTGTTTCAGATTCAGACCAATGATTCTTTTAAAGTGTTCTGTGCTTTTTGCTCTCTGTACTTGCATTTCACAGGGAATCTTAATCATGTGTTAGTTGGTATGAGGTTCTCCTGTCCAGATTTCATAGTCTAGAGTTTTTTCTCAATGCTTTTGCTGGTATGTGGCTTGCTGCCACATTGTGGTATGGTGTACACACTGATATAAACTTGAATTCGGTGGTGATACTCAGCGGGAAGAAATTTGCAGATTAGCATTAGACTGTTGAGAAACACGATTCAGGATGCTGCCTAGCACCGTGTCTTCTTCAGGCTGAGAGTCTCTCTTGCCTTGTGCTTTTATTGTCACTAGTAAGCAATCCAGTGTTTTTAAATCTTCTAATGACAGGCAGATCCAGGTGATTTTACCATCACCTTCAAATCCTCACCCTGCTCTGACCACTTTCTTAGGAAACTGCATGCAAGCTTGCTGCATCATTACAAAGTTCACCCTACTCAAGGCTTGGCTTGGCTTATCTTGATTTTGTGGAATGGAAGACTTTGTGTGCTGTGTTCTAATTCAGTTCTTAGTGACTGTGCTTTGAAAGATAAGGTCAGACGGAGATCTTCTGTTTGCCCTGTTTGTCAAGGTAGCTTGGATACCATTTTTGGGGGACTATGAGAAAGGGAAGGATAGGGTCTTCCGACTTATTGACATACACAGAATGCAGGGTGGACCCTCCTTCCAGGTCCCAGTATGCTCTCTTGTGTCTTAGCTAGTTGTCCAAAATAAAAGTTGCCTTGTGGGATGCTTGATGATGATCAGTTTAATTTGAAAAGAAAAATTGGCTGTAACTGCTAATGTGCTTGGTATACTCCTTTCTCTCCCTGGTGGCAAATTCAGTGTTGTGTTCTGACCTATCCTTGCCTGTGTACATGTCAGGGGGGTGAAGGATCTGACTTCGCTCAAAAAAGTGGTGTTGAGACAAAAAATGGATACCATGTCCTACCTGCTGCAGGATCACTCAGGGGATGAAGGGATGCAAGGAATATCTAACTTGAAGTGTTGTGACTGGCAGGAAACCTTCTCTCCTCCCTGCCTTTCACTCTCTTGGATTAATTTTAAGCTTAGTCAAAGGCACTGAGGAACATAAACCATATACTTTCAGTTGTTAAAAATAGAATTTAAAAGTTGGAATCACAGAATCACACTGTTACTGATTGTCTTAATGTTCATTGAAGCATTTAATGCTCTAATTTTTAAAAATAAATTGATCAGAAAACCTGAGGATTGTATTTAATCATGATCTGAAGAAACACATTCTCAGTCTGAAATTTTCCAGAGTAGTTTGAACACATTTTTAGAAGTTTATCAGCACTTTTGGAATTGAATGTGTCTGTCAGCATACAAACATTTGGGTAGGAGGGAGCCGTTTGCCAGAACAAGGGGAAGAATAAGCATTTCCTATTCTAGTAACAGGAAGAGAATTGACAAAAATGTATCTGTTCTGTTGTCAAATACTCTGAATTAGTCACTGATGTAGCACAATGTCCATTACTTGTTCCGGCGAGTTGTGATTTCTGCACTTTGGTTTGAACTCATAAGCACTGTAGCTTTACGAAAAGTGTGTTACCTTGAAATCTTTAGCAGATAAATACACGAATTGTTAGTCTGAATTTGTTTGGGGCATTTTTAGAGGTGTGGTTAAAACTGCGAAGCTGTGTAGCTTAAGTTAAGTTACTCTCTCCAGGTGCCCTTCTCTCCAAGGGCTGATTGTCTGCAAGCTCTGGAGGCCAATTCTCATATGGTAGCACCATAGTGCCATTTGCAGAGATCATGGGGTAAAGAAAGAATAATGATTTAGAAACTGCTTGGGCAGCTTTCCTGGTGTGTGCTGGCTGACTGGAGCATGACTGAAAAGCAGGGACAGTCATGCTTGAGGGTAGGAAGGAGGAGGAAATCTGTTGGATAAATGGCCAGTGATTCAGGATAGAATTGCTCTGGAGTTATCACTTCTAGATGGGAGGTTGCCATAGCAACAAAAAAAAGCTTGCTTTCAACATTTCTGATTAGAAATGTTACCCATCCTCTTAAATAACCACTTTTGGCTAATTTTAGAATTTATCTGCAATTTAGAATACTTGCTTCCCTGAGGTGTGTGCTACCTTAGGATACCATAGTGTGTGCGTGTGTACAGGCACATACAAGCACCTGTTAATTTGAAATTGAGAATTTGTTTGGGAACAGAGGAAACAGGAAAATGGCTTTTCCTATTCCAAGTCATGAACAAAATGCAGGTGGCAGTGGAAGGTAGCCAGGTCAGGAAAACACTATTAGGCTCAAGCACAATATTGAAAGTAGAGAGTCCTGTGCAGTAACAGTGTTTATAATGTATCTTAATAGCATTTATTGTTCAATACATGGCAAGTCATTGCTTTCTAATTCTTCGTGCTGGTTTTCTCTCTGCTTCATCTAGTAGTATTTTTATTTATAATGCTTTTTTTTAAAGTTGCAGTTAATGGATAGAAATTACCTTGCAGATCACTTGTATTTCAGCAAGACCACTTTTAAACAATTAGTGGTTTTGATTAAAAAGTGAAATAGTCTGAAAAAATGCAATGTAACAGGTATTAATTGTACAGAAGTGCTTTTAACTTGCTTATATATGCCATTTTTATTGGAACAACTTCTGGAGTGTTTTTGAATACTAGAGGTCGCAGTTACCAATGTATTGTCTCCCCTTATTTATTCTACCTTGTTGTAAGGGAGCTTGCTTTTATAATAAAAAATTTGCAAAATGGTCATCTTAAATGTGTTTAATGAAAAGTAAGTCTTGCTTTCTTTGATATCTTGACTTCTGTGTATATAATACAATACCCTCATTAATCTATTCTGGAAGCATATATTCTTTCCCAATTATGCTGCTAGAACAAAATTTGAATAAAATTACTGTCTTGGAAACTCCAAGGGTAGATAAATTTATATGTGGTAGCGTCTCCATGTGTGCTGAATGTGTGCACTCCCAGACTATGCAAATTGTTGGTGAGTAAGCTTTTCTGGAGATACTTTCTAGAACACGAAGAAAATTGATTTCTTTAGTTTTAGGAATAGCCTGTGAGGCAGCCACTGATGTTATTTCATGCAGGAGGGAGGCACTGCTTTATACCTATTATACTTAACAAAATTCTATCAATTCAAACTGCCAAAGTATACCAGCATTACAACTTGATTTTCATCATGAATTCCATTCTCATCTGAATTTTTTCCCCCTATTTCTTATCTTCTGGGCATTTTTTAAGTAGAATTATTGTCTTTTCTGTTTAAAAAAAAACCAAAACAAACAAAACAACAACAAAACAAACAAACAAGGTACATTTTAAAGATGTGTACTTCTAGTTTGCAAACTTGAAAGACAAATTTAGGGCCTGCAAAATCAATTACAGCATTGCAGTAAGATATCCTGATCAGCTGTTTCTTTATTTTAGGGTAGATCACTCCTAGATGTTTTGTCATTTTTGTAAACAATGTAATGAAATTATTTATATTTTAAAAATTAACCATTGCCTAGTTTAAACCTGCTTTTCCTCCTTCAAAAAAAAAAAAAAGGAATGACAAAAAGGCAGCATCACAAGTTCTGACAGGCTTTTGTTAATGATGCATTTTATTCAGCTTGAGAGAGAGCACTGTCAAATGTTGTCTGGGAAATAACAGTGAACTGGAAACCTATAGTGGGAACTATTTTTCTAGTTTTATGTTGTAAACTTCATACAGAGGAACAGTGACAGCCTGATAAGGATTTTTACAGTAAAAGCAACTTGCTATGAGTAGGCAGTAACTTGCTACAAAGCTTCATGTATGTTTTAGAAGCTGTTGAAGCTACTACAGTAGTAACTCACTCCTTTAACTTTATATCGAAGCCTTAATGCACCAGCCAAGCTTAGGGCTCTGGCAGTGAGGCACAGGACAAATAAGCAGTGAAAGGTTCAGCTGCTGCAAATAGACAAGTTCCTGTGATCCCTTTGAATCTGAAGTCGGATAACTTTGAGACTTGGACTTCTCACAAGGGAAAAGTGAGAGTAGCTGAGAATTTCTTTTTGGTTGGCTGGTAACTTCAAATAAATGGGCTGGTGTGTGTGCCAAGGTGATTTGTTTCCATCTCTGTGAGGGCTATGGTACAGAAACAAACACTGAAAAGATAAGCAGAAGACTAGGTGGCTGTACATTCAGAGAATGATGAATACAGTAATTTAATTAAGAGCTTATTTTGCTTCAATCATTTCTGTAATAAAAATCACTTTTTATAAGATTTTCTCTCTAAGTTCAGCTGCAATTAACTACTTCAATTTCTTTTTTAACAGGTGTCAAACAAAAAATCAAATAGCACTCCTCCCCCAGCACAACTATCTAAAATCAAAGTACCAGCACCACAGACAGTAGTGAAGAAGGAAAAGCGGCAGAGTTCTTCAAGGTTTAATGTTAGCAATAACAGGGAGCTTCAAAAACTGCCAGCTTTAAAAGGTATGTCTTTCTAAAGCAGAATTACTCTTGTGGGGAAAGAACTTGGCCATGAGATGGAGAAGTGTTTCCACTATCATATTTCTTGTATCTGGACAGCATGAGTATACACATATGCAAACTGCACATACATGCACTGGACTTTGTTTTGATTCATATTGAAGGACTTCCAGTGTGTTGCTTTCTTGGCAGTCACTATAGGCAGTGTCTGTGGGACAGCATATTACCTCGTCTCGCATAAAAGCAGAATATTTGGGCTTCTATGCAGAATATTAGGCATCTGTCCTTAATGTAGCAAGCTCAAATCTAGCTTTGTTTGTGCCAAAATTTCTCTTGGCATTATGAGAAGACCTGGTCTACCACTATTTATGGGTCTAGTTTTCCTGAGCACGGGTCAAGCAGATGAATGAAAGAATGTGAATTTTCTTTGTTTATTTTTAAGGCTGTGTGTTATCTTAGAATTCTGTTTACTGCAGTCTGTAACAAAAAGATGATGATACTTAGGGTGTCTTCTCTTACTAGCACAGCTTTTTATCATCTTTATTTTAGCTACTACCTGTTGTTTAGATACATGTTTGCATAGTGTGTGATGATAGCTTGTAGTAGTGTTGGGGTAGAGCTTTCCAGGTGGAGTGTGATGTACTGATCTGGTGGTTATGAGCTGCTGATTTGCTCTGAAAGTTTGCTTAGAAGGAAAAGAAAAACCAAGCTGTTTTGAAGGGCAATGTGTACTGCTTTCCAGTGTTCAAAGTTGGCAGTGAAAGCCTAATGGATTGCTGAAATTTTGAGTGATACTGGTATAGGCAATGTGAAAATATTGGGGATAAGACTTCTTTCCTCCAGTCATTGTTTTCTTATTATAATGCATTAACGTTTCTTGAAAATAAACTCAGCATCTCAGCCCATCTGAATTACACTGCTTTTCATACAGATCAAATTAGTTTGCAAGAGTCTTCTCTTCACACAGATATTATTTTTACAAAAATAATCTGAAATTATGTCCACTATGTCAGTATAGCAGCCTATATACTAGATGCTGTTGAAGTTTTTCAAGACTTATTTAATTAGTTAATTTCAATCTATTTATTATGTTTATTAATAAGAATATTTAGCACCACAGATCATGAATAATAGGTTCTGTCTTTTAAACTGACATTGTAGGTTCATGTACAAGCTGTGTCATCCAGGGCATGAGTGACATGAGTGAATGACACTGAATTAAAGTGGTGATTTTTATAAGAAGTTAGGCATGTATGCACCTTGACTGGAGTAACCTTTTGTTCAAAGACTCAGCCACAAAGACAAACATTAGTTACTTAGTCCTGTTTTAAATACCGTGTTTCTAGTAATGCCTGGGACTGCAGCTCAGGTAGACCATAACCGAGCATGCAACTAGAAGCAGAGTGGACAGTGAGCTGGAAATGGGAAAAGCAAGTACAGATGGGAGAGGGGGGAAAGTAATCCATTTTACAGTGGATGAGGTGAAGTTTTAGATCTGTTCCCACTGAGACTCTGTGGCAGTTTAAACTAGTAGGCCACTGAAGGTCAGAGGAAAGCCTGCTTGGGCTTGGAGGCAGAAGTAAAAAAAAAAAGTCTTAAAAACTGTGTAAGGTATTTTCTGAGTGTTCTACCATTTTTGACACAGCATACATAGATGTGAAGAAATGGTAGGAGTGTTGTTGTGCATGTGCATTATATTTGCCTGTCAGTCTGCAAGCATTCCCCCCACTCTCAGTTAAAAGGAAGTTCTGGAGCAGGTGGATGCCTGATGCTGAATGTAGACCCCCATCTTGTTAAGGGTCACATTTTCTTATGGAGCACTGATGCAGTTGCTGATCTAGTGATGGGTAGTAATTGCTACCTTTTATTAGTAAAGGTCATAATAGCTTTGTCCAGTAAGCTGTGTCCAGTTTTATGGATCATAGCAGATCTCTGTATAATTACTGTGCTCACTGCGTGTATTGCTTTTGATGTAATTCAAACCTACTAGGGCTGCTGAAAGCACTAGTGGCCAGAAAAGCTGCTCCTCTAGAGTGTACAGAGATACTTGTCTTGATAGGCATTTAGTGGGTCGGGTGAATGTGGCAAACTTTTTTTTTGGACAGCTTTAAGTGTGTTTAATGCCTGTGTCTGGAGTTAAATTTGACTGGCAGGCTGTAATTTAAAGGGCTGAGATTGAGATGAGTTTCACTTCTATGGAGTGCTGGGAAGAACATAGTGTTCCTTCAGGTTAGCTGTGTTTAAGCAGCTTTCAAACTCCTGTTACTTAGAACGGGTATTTTTACAGGTGCAGTACCTGGGAAACCTTTCTTTTGTCTGTAGTAGACCAAGAGATGTGTCTTTTCTTACAAATGTTGTGTTGGCTCCTGTGTACTGTGATGTACTTTACATATATTTTGAGCACAACATATAGAGTGGTGTTGCCTTTGCATACTTGAGGGTCCATCTTAGATGTGTGAAAGCTTTTAACCGAGAAGTTCTAAATGACCCACAGCATTGCTGAGATAACCAAGTTTCTTTTGTGCTACAGGACTGGAGATGAGGTCAGATGATCACCCGAAATAGTGGAAAGGGAAAGGAGGAGCTGCCAAAGTGGGTTTTCATCAAGATTTGTTTTTTAGGAAATATTTTTTTGGTCTTGAGGTGTACTGCAAACTTTCTCTTGGGCGTTGCACAAAAGTGCTGATGATAAGCTTCTGGAAATACCAAAATATTTGCCCTGGTGCCTGGTACTAAGTGTGGTATGATTTGTGTTCGTTGGAGCAATTTGCAATTAACATTGTGCACCCTCAGATTATTCAGGAAATGGAGGAGCAGGATAGCTTGGATAATGCACAAAGAAAAGGAAATGGATTATGAATTAAGGGGTTCTAAGAATACAGCTGAACGCAGAAGAGAGAAGTCTCTGAAGCAACTGGCTTGTGGAACATCATGGTCCCTGTATTAGTAAAATTACAAGCTAGTGAAACTACCTGCAGCACAGTGCAATGCAGCCTGGTTTGGTTTGGGTACAACAGGTATCTTGTCTGCCCACAGATAACCCAGAAGTGTCTTTGAAGAAGTGTATTCAGAATGATGTCAAACACCTTGAAAAGATCTTGCCTACTTTCATGGAAGAAAAGAGAAATTTAGTGCCAGTGAATTCATGCTATGTTGATTGCTACTTCCCCAGTTCCCTTTGTTAGCTAACATTTGTAGTACAGGTACTTTAGTTACAGAAAGTTCTGGGTTTGTTTAGGTTTTTTTTTCCCCCCATGTTTATTGGTAAAAATTAATTACCGGAGTTAAAGGTGTATTGTATTTTGTTTTGATCTGAAAGCTGGCAGATTAATCCATTGATTATATCAAATATACATGGCAAAGGATACTTTGGCCTTCAGAAACTCATCAGTTTCTTCATTTTTTGTTTCCTGAGAAAGCGATTTGTAATTTAGAATAGACTAAAATGGTTTAAAAATTTTAAAAATATGTTCTGTGTGAGATAAACAGCATAGGTGTTCAGTATTATATTTTATAAATGTATTTGCAAAATACCATATCAAAGCTTGTATGTACCTGACACTGATGCACTGAAGAAGTTTGTGTTCACTGCAACTGCTCACTTCAGCTTTATGCAAGAAGCTTGAATTCGTTGTTACATTATGGATAACTTTTTCATTGTAAAGTAGCAAACAATTCCACAGTGTCTGTGGTTTAGTTTGCTGTGTGCTGGCATTCATTTCCAGTGATTTTGATGGATCATCTTCACTTCAGTGCTTGATTCTAGGTTACCTCTGTGAACCCAAATACGTCGTATACTGAAAAAAGTTCCAAGGCTTGAATCTGAGGCAGGGGGGGACTGCTCCTTATGCAGCTGTGTGAGTGTGTTGTGATATATTATGATTTGCAGGCTTGTTACTTGTGCACTTGGCAGCTGCAATAATACATTTTTCCTTCAGCTGTCACGGAGTTAGCATCCAGACCATCATATCAATCAAGTTGCTAAAAATTCTAAACAAAAAATTTACCTGGGTTTAATGCTAAGGGAAAGAAAGGATATGTTTGGGGGGTTTTCTGCAGGTTTTTTTTTTTATAAAGTAATTGTTGTTTTAATTTCTGAAGTAATTTACTTCCAGCTATTTTTCCCCCTCTCCTCTTACATGCATATTAAAAAAACGTTGCCACTTAAGCATTTGTAAATTCTTTAAGCTGAGTTTATTATGTAAACCATTAGTAAGTCAGACTTAACATTTTTTGAATTTTCCCTGGAATCTTGTTTTGTAACCATTTTTTGTTAGCGGGTTTCTTGGGGGGGGGTTGGGTTTTTAATTAAAAAAAATAAAATTCTGTTTTTCTTCTCTGATTTTACTAATATAATTGTCCCTTACCATATGAGAGTAGTGAGTGCCTTAAGTCTGCAGGACTTAAGTTACTGCTGTGATGGACTCACTGAGTAATTGACCAAGATCAAAAAGGACCAAACAAACAAAACCACAAAGAACAAAAAACACACAAAAAAAACCCCAAACAAAAACCCTCAAAAACCCAAAAAACTCAACCAGCAGTTTGGCATTTCATAACTGGTTTAGTAGGGACCGAAAAGTTAATATGTTCCAGTTCCATTCAAGAATATTGATACAGAAAATTAAAATTTAAGTTTAATTCTTCAAAAATCTACATGTTATTAAAAATGACACTTTATAGTCATAAGGATTTATCATCTTTCTCATACTTGCATTGCAGGTTGGCAGGATTTTTTTCCCCATGGTCAGTTTTGCTAATTATGTATTGCTAAGATGCTCCCTTACCCACTACCTACATTCAGTTTATATGCTATAAGACATTTCTAACTGTGCAAACAGGTGAATGCTGCTTGTGTTTGTAAATGTTATTCTGCAAGAATGAGCTGATTTCAGTAAATGGAGTAAACTATAAAATAGAAGTAACTTGTACAAAGTGGTGAGATTTTTAAGACTGTGGTCTGAATCGTTACATTATGTAAGAAAATGTTGCAATGAGAATTCTTAAATGCAATATTCAAATGCTCTGACTGAGATAAAATGTTTTAGACACTGTCATATATGGTTGTGTCACAAATCTAACTTTCACCTACAAGTAATAGTCATTAAAAGTTTTCTCTGTCAGTCTTAGAAGAAGAAATGTGAAAAAAGAAGTCAGTGCTACTTAATATTCTGAAAAGTTGCAGATTTTCCCAGTGAATATATGTTGGTCATACATATGTAAATTGGGGCATAATTAAAAACTATGCTTTTTCATAGCATTTCTGGATATACTTTTCTAAAGCAGGATAAAATCCATTTGTAGCCGTATAGAGGACTCCTGGAATGCCAGTGTTGTGGCATAAGTTTAGGGATGAGTTTTTTGGTTAGTTTGATTTGGTCTTTGTGGTTTGGGGTTTTTTTTCACATAAAAATGAACACTGATATATTCTTAAAGCTGACGATTGCAGTTCAGCTTTTGTTTTCTAATATAGTTCTGAATTTACTTTAAAATTTGCTGTTTACCTCCTGGAGTGGGATTTTTGTTGTCAAAATGTGGATATGATACTCCTGTAAAGGTATGTATTGAGATAGCAAGAAATGTGTTACATTCACAGCTGTGGACATACATACTGACTTTTAGTGCTGAGAAGTATAAATTGTTTTCTTAATGTAGAATAACTGCATATGATGTGTTTAAATAGATTCTGGTATTTTGTTGTTGAAGATCTTGCCATGCATGTTGATCAGTCCTGGTTTTGACCTTTTGGTGGTGATGTTGGTTTCTGCCTTAGCATGGTTTCAACATTAAAAGTACTATCGGTCATATCTATTAAAAACAAATAAACAAAACAAAAAATAAAAGATGGGGAAAAGAAATAATGAACATTATGGGTAAGTTTTTCTGAGCACATGTCATGGAGAGAGCATGGCTCCTTTTTTTTTTTTTTTTATTCAGGCAGAGACTTCAGAGCTATGCCAAATTCTGACTCTGTTCTGTGTAAAAGAACATCAGGGTGGTGTCTCAACTTGTCTGCCTGTGATGCAGGACACTGATAGGGAGGCAAGCATTATTAAAGCTTTCCTAATGTTTTTAAGTCATAAATGGCTGTCTAGGAGATAGCTCTGTTTTCACAGTCTGTATGATGTTAAAGTCTGTATGAATCAAAGTTGCAGAAGAGGTGATTCTGCTTTAAGTCTGATACCTTTAAAAAAAAAAAAATCAATTGAAACAAATTTTGCCATCTAAAACTGTTGAAACCATGAGAAAGGAGGAAAACATGAAAATTTCTCAAGAAGTCAGAAATGAAAGACTGTGGTTTTTCTCAGTTGCAGATAGAGATAAGTAAACAGAACTGATATGAAGTGAAGAAAAACGCAAATCAAGTATTCCTCTCAGTGCTGCAGAGAAATTGAACCATATATGTTGATAATTTCCACAAACTCTTATTGGAATACGTTTAATGTGAAGCAGGGGGTGTTATGTATTTGTTTAAAAGGAGCATCTATTTTCATGATGCTAAAGAGACTGGCTGGACATGTGCAATGTAATTGAATTTATGGGAATCATAGCTCTAATGGACTGCTTTAGGGTTGAGGAGCATTTTTCTTTTAAGCTGTTGGGATTGGAGATCTCAATGTTTAATATCATTTTCATTGCAGAACCCTCCTCCTGCCACTTGCAATTTATGTAGAGAACAAAGATCCAATACTTTGGCCTCCTCAATTTAATCATGCGTCTTGTGTGCATGTGTGGCAATTAAGAAATTGTGTCCAGCTGCAAGGTGGTAGCATTACTGTTTAGATAAAAGTATTTTATACAAAGATGGCAGATGAAACAAGATAATGCTACTATAGAAGATAATTTGCCCTAATACATAATGCATTTAAAAGGCAGAACACTGAAACAAAACATTTATTCTCACGCAAAACATCAGTAAATCCAGTTTTGTGAAACTTCTCCCTTGTCCGTGAACTACATTGGACTGACTCAGTCTGCTCCATGCTGTCCTTCTGGTCCTGGCTCTGTGGCAGCCCAGTATTTTTTATTGAAACAAAAAGTTCAGAATGGGAAATAATGCAGAAGCCGCTTCTTTACTACATACTTACATCATCCTACTAACCATACATCAGTACAGTTACGTGTCAGTGAATGTATGTATTAGGTGAAGGAACCGTAAAGACACTTTGTCCTGTTACTTTAGCAACTTTGAAATTTGATCTTAGCATTATCAGTGTTGCCTAAACAGACGTTCCTGTATTTTTCTTTTAAATATTTAGAATAATTATTAAAATGTGTGTGGTAAGCATGTTTCTTAAAGCAAAAACTGGAAATTGTTTGGTGTTTTTACAGGAAAACTTGATCTATCAAATAAACATTTAATATTAATGATTAAAAATAGTATTAAAATAGTTAGAAATTATCCCGTCTGAATTACTATGTACCATTTTAAAGATTAAGAAACAAGGTAGCTAGTGAATGAAGAACTACCAAAAGAAGTTGTAGAGAAAAATACTTCGCTGGAGTGTGTGAATCTTTTTTCCCTTAGCCAGTTTTACATGAAATCATAGGCTTGGATTAATGAGCCATTTTTCATTTCAACTGCCCTATCAAACACCTACTCATTAGTCAGCAGCTGAAAGTGTTAGAAGAATGCGCTACATCTGTCACTGGCAGCATTTCCTACCAAACTTGTTTCCACTGAAGCTTGGATAAAATCCATAAAAATAGGATTTAAAATGTGGTATTGTCTTATTTTCTGGATTCTAACCTTTCTCTGAATTCAATTTAAACCTCTCTTAAAAATGTCTTACATTATGCCCTTGTTTACAAAAATCTTTTGTTCTATCACATAGATTCTCATTATAGTCAGACCTACACATTTTTGCCGCTGCACTGAACTTCTACAGCTTAAACACTGAATGCGATATTTATACATGTAAACATAAATCAGTGTTGGTTGAATAACTAGCATCCTCTCAAGTTTTTACTCCTAAATGCTGTTTTGTATGCTTCGTGTCTTGAAAGTGATGTGTGTGACCCGTGTAATAAGGCTGTTGTACAGCTTTCTGAACTCAACTGATACCTACTAATTTATCTTCCCACCTCCACTTAAACAACCTTTTGAGTATAGAAGATTGGCTGAAAGAAAACTTGGCACTGTTGAGCTTTTGTGCTGCAGTGACCATGCAAATATTGATAAACTCAGGTATTGACAAATCTAGTCACAGGCAGATGTTTGTTAATTCCACTTTTAGCCACTTCTTGCTGTACTAGAAGGAAAAAATACTATCAGTTTCTCAGTGTGAAATGTAGAATCATCTTTTGCCATGCTTCAATCTTGAGAATTTTTTAAGGAAGCCACATGATAGTTCATACCCCTTTCATTTATCCAGGTAAGGATTTTTTTTTTTCTTATCTGTATTTTCTTTTGATAGCTAGATATTAACATCATGTTCGCTGCCTCTGTTTTCTTGAAAAATATCCTCTTGGCTGTCCTTTGGACTTGAGTCAGAATTTCATAGGAGAAGCCCGGTACCCTTCTTATTTCTTTGTCTTTTCCTTCAGAAAATGTGTGGTATCCAGTACTGTTTCTCCTCTAACACAGAGTTATTCTCTTTGGGTCCAGGGCTGTGATGAGACCCTTTATTTCCTATATCCTGTCATAATTTGTGAGAATAGTAAGTTTTGAGTAGGCTGTAATTGGAGGAGGGAAAGTAAAAACTGCATTGCTCCTACAAGAAAAAGCAAGTCGTGTTTATTCCTATCCCTTTTTTGTGTCACTGTCTGGTGGGCCAGATAATGGAATCAACATGGCTCAAGCTCACCCTTTTTCTTCTCATTTTAACTCTGTTCAGGGTCCCTAATCTGGCTTGACCATGCAGCTGCACAAGCCCTTGTACTGCAGTTTCAGGCAGTTGTGCATTTGTGCCTCAGAAGAGATGGAATTGAACAGTAGCTCATTTAGGTTTAACTCAGCTTTGATTGCCATGGAACACAGTCTTAAGTTAGCAGAAAACTAACCTAGCAATAAAAGTGGCTTCCTGTTGACTTAGTGGACACCAACCCAGCTGTGTGTCTGATGACCACTGAAGCAGATGAAAACAAAATATTTTCAAACCTAAAGCAGAGGGGAATGCAGGAAAGGACCTGAAGCAGTCTGCAACAGGGCTGCCTTAGGTTGCTAGTGAATAGCAACTTCAGCAATTTTGGAATTATGCCTTGAGTAACCTTAGAGCTCAAACCAAATACCTTCTCCTCCTCCTTTTTGTCAAAAAATGGAAACCCTTCATATAGTCTGAGAGGTAAACAACAAGGTGTCTTCATGTAATTAGAAGTTCATGCAATTTTAATTATCTTCTGTTGTTGATTGTCACTGTCAGAATAGCAGCTGATTTAGAATAGAAATAAAGGCAGGTGAATTTATTGTGTGTGTTGTAAGGGAATGTGAAAGGAGGAGTGGTTGTTTTTAAAATCACAACCCAAATGGAGTGTTTGGTTTTTAAAAAGTGCTACATAGCCTCCAAGCGTAAAGAGTGTTCACCAGCTATAGTGCTGGATCCTAACTAGATGATCTTCAAGGTCCCTTCCAACCCAAACCATTCTATAGTTCTACAAATGTAACACATTAAGCTTTATTCTGAGAACTTTATAGGAATTTTTCTTCAATCCAATCATCCGAAAGTTAGAAATAATGGGCAGGCTTGAGAGGAAACCTGTAATAGCTAGTTTTGCTATACCATCAATATGTTTTTTTCATTAATACTTAAAATGGATAGCTGAAGTTAATACAGTTTTTCATTCTCTTGCAACAGAAGCATCTTCATAAACTAAGCTCTTCTTCCTCCCATTGATATTCATTAGCTCTGTTCCACTTGCACCAATATTCTTTCTCTTCCCATTAGTAAGTCAATTCCGAACTCAATTTTCTTTGCAATTTTTTTCCCCACATGAAGTTGCTCAAAATAATTTAAGTAAATATTTTTCTTTAGTGGCAAATCAAATATTTTAAGGCTTGTAACAAAGGAAGGGTATACAAACCTCCTGAGCAGAATGTACCCACTCAATCTGTAGGACTGGTGAGAAGATTGCTGAGGAAGAAGCAAAAGGTCTTATAACGACGGTAATACTTGAGTTCCACTAGTATCTTGTCAGAATTACACCAGAAATATACTGAATTATGGCTCTTTTAACCAGTTCCTTGGTGGTTTACTAAGTACTGGCCTCAGATCTAACACAGTCCTGCAAAGAGGAAGAAATGAGAACAGGGTATGTGGTTCTCGCAAAAGAAAACTTACTGAATGTGACTTGGTGTTCTGCCAATACGACTGCTGGCATTACAAATGTCACATTTACTCATGCTACTACAGAACACTGGAGGGGTTTGACTCTTAAACCATTACCTAAAGTTTTCTAATGAGCCTCCAACTTTGAAAGCCATGCTTTTGTATAAAATGGGAAATGGCTCTGTAACTAATGTTTCCTTTTTGCTCTCCTTTTGTGTCCAGTTGGACCAGCAGCCTTCATGGCTGGTTAGTCTTTGTAGGGAGTTGGAGTTAGAAGCAGCAGCTGACCATTAAAGTAGAGTGGAGGAGTGATAGAGCAGCTGCTTTAAATGATACAGTTACCAGATAAACAGGAATTTTAAACCTCTTTTTTGCCACTTCCTACTGCAGTTTATCACTGTGGAACAATCTAATTGTACTTTAAGATGGGGAAAATAAGCACTATTTTTGTTGAAGGATTGCGTGTTAAAATACTTCAAAAAATTCCATGTTCAGTTTTCTCATTCATCCATCAAAATGTTATAGAAAACATTGTTTGAGGTCAGTCTTGTTTATGTTTTTAGATCTAGAGTTTTTTAAAGACATATATCTATGGTAGCTTTTTGTTTTATAAGACTAAAGCTCCACAATGACAGTTGGACTTGATGATCTTAAAAGTCTCTTCCAGTCTTGTATCCAGTCTCTGATTCTACGATTAAACCCAAGGAATATACAGATTAAAAAAAAGACTTCACATTTTTGAGAATACACCTTCCCTGGTTTTGCTTAGACTGGAAGGATAAAGGACTTGAATCTCCACAGTCTTAAGTAAAAGGTTTAAAAAGGCATCAGAAATTCATGTAGTCTATTTTGATGTTTTCAAAAGCAGGATCAACTGCATTTATGTCACTCATTGTTTGGCCATTTCTTAAATTATTAGCAAGTTTGCAGTCTTTTACTTTGACTCTGAGAGGATTTCCTTTAATTTCTGACCTAATCTTCCTTGATGGAGGTTGCATTCACTGTTTGTAGTGAAAGTAGAAAAACTAATTCCTTCCACCTCCATAATTACTCTTTGAAATACTTGGATGTTCTTGGTCAAGTCCTTTCTATTAAAAACAAACAAACAACCCACACCACATCAAACAGAGGAATTTTATTTTTTAAGTAATATTTTCAAGGTTTTTTGTCTTTGGGTTTTCTCTTTTGGTAGGTACTTCTTCATCCAAGAGGTACTGCATCAGATCAGGTCTTGTCAGCAATCACTAAATCCAATTGATTTCTTTATGTGTCTTATGGGTAATATTCCTCTTCTTTATATCTCAGTTAATCTTTTCCCTTCATCCTATTGAATAATATGCAGTATAGCTCTAACTCACCTTTGACAGCATATTGTAGTGCAATATAAATTTTCAAAGCAGGTATGCATATGCCCTATAATTTGTTCTTATGCCAAATTTTCATCAGCAAATTACATAATTGAAAAGTCTCTTATGTTCCAATGTGCTCCATCTTTTTGAGCAGATATAATTTAGGACAGTCTTTTAGATCAAGTAATCTAAATACTTATTAGCACGGGTATGTCACATACATATATACACAGGATTTGCAGAGAAGCACAGATTTGGAGATGGCACCAAGTGTAACAGTGCCAGTTTGTCTGAACATCACTCCCAGGGGTGCAGTACCCAGGAGACAAAATGGTCCTTCAAACAGCTCATTGTACAATTAAATGTGCAACTCATGTATGATGAAGAAAAGCTTCCTTGCAGTTTTGTTCCAAATACCTTAAATAATTGAATTAACAAATTCAGGAATTATGCTGTGGTTTTGGTTTTATATTTATTTCTGGGATTATGTAGCAAAACTGTTTTCATATACCTTATATATTGGTTCTTCATCCTGCAAGACTAGCTTTTAATAATATTTTCTAAAGTTACTTGTAATTGTTGATCTTTCTAGAAAAGAAGACCAGCATTTATCAATATCCAAGTTTAACATCATCCACTTAAACTTGAGGCAGATCCATTCATATATTGAAAGAAATATTCAGGCTCATTTCTACATTAAACGAAACATTTGAGTGCATTTCTAGATTGAAAGAAATACTCAGCCTGAAACGGAAGGTTTTCATCTCCTGCTTGTAACATGAACGTATTTTTATTCATAATGTACATACTATCAGCATGCTACACAGAACAGTTCAGGGAATGTGTGTGAGGTCTTATATTTCTCAATCATCAATAATAACAATTGAAGGACCTGTGTCTTACTGTGAACTGCCTTTTATTATGGCCTGTGGAAGCGAAAGTTGTAGATGTTGCCCGTAACGCTGTGGGTTTTCACGGTTAAATTGAAGGCCGGTTTGATAATCCTGGACAACCTTCCTGAAGGGAAAGGATAAGGAAGGAGAAAGGAGGCGGGGGGAAAGCATGCGCTCTTCCTAGCAGGTGCTACTGGATATTATCGAGGGGGCGGGGGGTGTAACAGCAGCAATGAGATCATCCTGNGGTGCGGGCGGAGCGCAGCGCGGGGGGAGCCCCGCACCGGCCCCGCTCATTCGCGGCCGCCGCCGTGTCACTCCAAGTCGCTGCTGTCGGCCAATGGGGCTCCTCCCGCCCGCTGACATCACTCCCCAGCCAGTTCCCTCCAGCTGCAGAGCGCTTCAGTTTCTGTCTTTTTTTAAACTAAAATGGAGGCTGGTTTCTTGCCTTAAGGAGTACAGTGCCGTGCCTGCTGGAGCCTAGATGTTGACATGTAACAGAGCTGGCAGCAGGATGGTGGTTGACGCAGCCAATTCCAATGGGCCGTTCCAGCCCGTGGCTCTCTTGCATATTAGAGGTGAGTTATTGTGCGTGTGAGAGTGAATCGCGACCCTCTGCCGTGCGAATAAATGGCTATTGTGGAGTTCGGAGAAGGGGAGCAGGAAGTCCTTTGTAGCCCAGTCCCTCTCGGTTTGTTATAGCCGCGGTAAAACCGGCGGAGAGCAAAACCCGTTTTCTCTTCAGCGTGCTCGGGAACGATTGAAGAATTCGGGCAGGCGTTGCACACATAGTTAAAAGCAGGTTTTACTGCTTTCTGCCGTAACTCTCCCATCCCCCTTTCAAGCTGTGCTGATGTCAAAGGATGTGAAGTCACTACCCTAGAAAGGTACTGAGTGGGGGAGGGAAGAGCCAAGTTATCCCTTTACGGTTTTTATAGAATACGGGCAAACCTTTGGTGTGCTTCAAAGCCCTTTTTTTGTGTGTGTGAATCGTTCGGATAGAACCCCACTAAAGCCCTCTACAGCACGTAAAAGAATTGGAGGTGTTGTCGGGGAGGAATGAGGGAAAGAGATGTGACATTTATTATGAAAATATCCTTTATGTATTCAGAAGGCATTTCCTAAAGAGATGCAGTTTGGCTTTAACAAGGAACCTCTTATGTGCCTATCGCATTGTGCAGTTCTGAAGGTTCAGTTTCTTTGCAGAATGTGTTCTTTTAGGTTTATAGAATTAGGGCACTGCAAATATACATTTCATATAATTTGTTGGGAATATACAAGTTGGTATGATGCTTCTGTATAATACTGAGCGTGTATCTCTTCTGTGTTTTTTGTGTAGTAAAATTTTGCAGTGTTATGGGGGGCTTTTTGGTGTGTATTTTTAAGCTAGATATTTTAGCTGCTGTTTTTTAATGTATTCCTTAAGGTGGTTTTGGTTTAGAACTTTATGAAAGCATAACATGTATTAGCTGGGTTCAGCACACCTTGAACAATAGCATTTCTATTTAAGAAGCACAGCTGATACTGTTCTAAATTATCTTTGCTTCTCCGCTTTCACTGGTGTAAGCTAAATGTTAGTACTGGAAAGAAATTTTTTTTTTCATTAATATTCTATACACACAAAAAAATTTGCTTTGAAAGTTTATAAAACCCTTGCTGTTTGGAAGTCTAGTCCTTTAAGTAGCAGCACTGGTCTTCACGTATTAAAAAATTTTGCTTTACCTTTAGAAGAGCCGTATCTTATCTGTCTGAAGTGGGGCTCTATAAATTGTAGAAGTCTCTAATTTTGATCTGTGACTGGGGAGGATATGCAGTAAAATTCTGTTGATGGAACAGGACTGTGCTTGTTGTCAAGGGAATATAAATGCAACTACCTGATCTGTGGACAGGCTACTCTGCACAAGTCACCTTAATTCTCAAATAGATGCTGCTTTTTGGAAGGGGAAAAGCACAGTCTTTTAAAGGTGCAAGTCAGGAAAACAAACCAAGGTTGGGATAGAATTAGGAAGTATTGTAATGATTGATAATCCTTTGTCTCAGCATAACAAGGTTCTTGTCACTGAACTTCTTATCCCTGTTGCTGCTCCAATGAAATACGTAATTGTGGAAACAATGGAATTTAAGAAACTGTACTGAGATTTACTTTCTAAAGACATTCATTTTCGTGCACTGGATAGTGCAGTAGTAAAGTAGAGGTAAAAGGTGTTTGTGGTTTGGGTTTTTTGTTTGTTTTTTTGTTGGTGGTGTTTGTTTGGGTTTTTTTCCTGTTTGGTTTAATTTTTTTAATGGGTTATGAGAGTAGACTTTCTTGTAAGCAAATAAAGAATAGGTGGGAGATTGCTTCTCATTTTTCAGGTGGTAGGAAATAAGATGGGTCTCTAGTATTATAGCCCAGAGGAGTTTCTTGACAGTGGCAGAGGAAAATCATCTTTCATGCATACATGGATACAGAAGTTGCTTTAGGGTTTTTTATGTGTAACTTAGTTGCACTGATGCTACCAATACTGATGCTTCCAAAATGAAGCCTGTCAGAAAAATATATACAAAATTAATAGTGATGAAAATTAACTTGTAATTCTGAAACCTCATGACACATTATTACCACTTATCCCAATGCATGCTTCTCTTACAGTTATCCTTTTGCATCATCTGTTGCATTATAGGATTAAATTTCTAGTAAAGTGCTCCTCTTGGCAGCTGTAACTTCAAGGTCAAGGAGGAGGATAGGGGCACAAGCCCCTCAGGTGTTTCTGGTAGATCTAGTTGGCTAAAATAGAAAAGGTATTTCTTTATCACCAGTTTCATAAAATCTTTTAAATTTTGATATGTAGTTACCATATCTGACCTAAATCATACTTTTAAAAGGATACGTGAAACCTTGTGGATTACAATGTTAGGACTCCTTAAAAAATAAAATGCAATCTTGCTTTTAAAGTTAATTCTAAAGCACTCTCTGTACCCATGTCATATGGAGTTTGTGATATTTGCAGAATAAAAAGGAAATATTCAGCAAACTCTCATTCCATGCCAAATCAGAACCTTTCTCCTGCCCATCCTGAATTGTAGAAGGCTTTGTTGTCTGGGTTGCTTACAGCTTTGGCATAACAGGTAGGAAAAACAGATGCAGGTGTTTTTTAAAGGTGATGTTAAAGTCTTGTGAATAGGAAGTGAGGGTATCAAAATTTTATTGACTGCTGTTGCTGGTGTCCGCAACATCACCAAAAGGAGGAACGGTAGGTATTTGTAGGCTTTGTGTCAGCACCCAAATACCCAATACTCTAGCAGTTTGTTTGGTTGCTGGTGCTCAAGTTGATCTAGGATGTGGTGTAGCTATGTAATCCTGATTCAGAGTGCTGTGGAAAGGACTGTGAGAAATCTTGTCAGGGTTCCCCTTTGGGGAGCTGTCTTTAAGCTCAGGCCTCTGGCCTTGGTTATTTCCTCAGCGAGGTTGCAGCTATGTGGTTTTCCAGTCATGTGCCTCACTGATCTGGATCTCAATATGTTGACTCCTGGCTTGCTCTGCCACCTCACTGTGCACTTGTTCAACAGCTACAGGACTGTTGGCTGCCCCTGATTGCTCTCACCATACCTGCTCTCCCTTCTTCATTCAGGTACTCTGAGTCTGTGCCCTTTGTCACAACTGTAGACTATTGGCAGCTGTTCAAGACCAATATGTAGAAACCAGATCTGCAGAAGGCACCTTTTGACCTATTGTTGGGGGAAAAGAGACTGGAGANGGGAAAAATCTTCAAAAGATATTAACCTACACTGAGCACAAGTGGTATGTTACCGTTGCTGTATGTTAAAAGCACTGGCTGAGAGAGTATTTGGGCTGCTGGGTAGTGAGCCTTTGGTCATTCCACCTGCAACAGGCTTTCCCGGATATCCGAGTTATGCAACTGCTCTATTGATCTTTCTGGAGTGCAAAGATAGTGCATAATGATCAGCTGAGTTGCTTGTCACTGATTATCATCATGAACTAAAAACTTAGTTCTATTGAATGATGCAAAGCTTCCAGGAAAATTACAGTTTTAGTTTGAGCACCTATTATGGCCATGGAGTAACTACTGTGGTTTGTGATCCTGAGTAGGGACTTGGGCTTGTGAAACAAAAGGTATAGCTAAAGGAACTCACCTTGGGGTATGTGCATGGAGAGCTCCTTTAGGATCTTTGTGGATCGACAGGCCACCAGCTATGAAAATGGCATTAGGACAGCACAGGGAGTTATTAGGTATCATGAATTCTAACATTTTTACAAGGTAGGAAGCAGACCTGGGTGGATGCATCTTCCTCCTGATTGAGCCCTTCTGGCAGCTAAACCCCTAGGGTGATGGAAGTGCACTCAGTGCCCTGACAGGAGGATCCACATAAAGGAGATGAAGATTGGGGGAAGGAATCAGAACCTTTTGATTTCCGTCTCAGTACTTCAAGCAAAGAAAGCACTTGTAAAAGCAACATGGATTAAGACAAACAGTAAACACTTGTCACTAGATTTAAGAGTTACCGGTTCATGTTTGCTGTTGAAAGTTGACCTGGTCAAAAGCATAACTGTATGTGCAGAGTGCAGTTACAAGTAGAAGATAATCGCAGTTCATTCGGTTAGAATATGAACATTCATAGGGTGGCAGGCATTTTTCATTAGGAATACAGTTCAATGTTAGTAGAAAAATCTCTTAGTATCATTTTACCAGTGTGTAGAAGTAGCCCAGATGGTAGTGTTTTCATGAACCCAAGACATATATTTGAAAAAAATACAGATATAAATCTGCTCTGTCCTGCAGTGGCGGAATTAGCAGATTATAGAAGTTACGTTAATGGCTTAGTTGCTGACTGACTGGGATTGGTAATGTCTGTTGATGCTTTTCAGAAATTATTTTCAAGATGTTTTGCAAGATGTACTGAAAGCTGTGTGGGAAGAAGGGTGAGAACACCCTGATATTATGGTAACTCAAACTGATGCTTCCTGTGGGCTGTAACCTGTTTCAGATATCTCATTGTCCATCCTCTGTCTTCCAGGGCAGCAAATGTTTTTTGACAGGTTGAGCTTACCATTATTGAAATTATTTTAGATTTTATGAAAGATGCTTTGACTTTTTTTCAAAGGTGATGGACTTAGTCCATTATTTCTATGTGCTCCTTCTGTATATTCATCTTGTGTTAGGGATCATGGAACGTAGTTCACGTTCCATCTTTACACTGTTCTTCAGGGCTAAAAATGTCTGTGGTAATGCTTGTGTGATGTAAATATCTGAGTATATAGATAGAAATTTGCATGCTCCTCCAAGGTGGTAAAAAATTGTTTTGTTGGGCAATTTATTTCTTAAAGGAGAAAAGCTTTCATTTTAGAAAGAACCCAACACATGGCAGTGGCCATTCATCTCATGATGTACGAAGGAGGCTCAAAGAACTGGGTTTGTTTGGCCTGGAGAAGGGAAGGTTAATGGGAGATCGCATCTTCAGCTGTTTGGAGGGTATAGAGAACAGAGCCAGGCTTCTCAGAGATGCACAGGGTCTGAATGAGAAGGAACAAGTGTGAGTTGCAACACCAGAGATTGCAATTGTGCACAGGGAGAAAAAAATTTTACCATAGAAGTGGTTAAACACTGGAACAGGACTCCAGAAGGGGCTGCGGAATCTCTGTGGTTGAAGATACTTTGACTGGACAATGCCATGAGCAGCCAGGTTTATGTAGCTCACCCTACTGTGAGTGGGGGATTAGAGTAGCAGAAATGACAGTCTCTTCTGGTGAAAATTATTCCAGCATTCTGTCACTCTTTTAGTGCATATGGGTCATAAAAAAAGACTGGTCTTGCTGCCACTTAAAAATATTAAAATATCAATTTTAGTGTACTTTTTTTTTAATTCAAAGAGCAATATTCTTACTGTAAACATGTTTCTTCCCCTTGTTTTCTATTTAGTTACTAAGGCAGACTTTCTATAAGTTTTGGTGCCAGTATGCCTATTAGTGCATTTATCTCTGTTAGCTCTCAATTTTTGGTGTTAATGGTGTTTTAGCAAACCGTTAAAGATGGGTGACTTGAACCACATGAAGTATTAAAGATATTGGCACACAGAAAGGATGTTTTGTTCAATTCTAAATCTTTTGTTAGGAGCTCAACAGTAGTGAAAAGTATGTGGCAGGTATGTGTTTTTCAGAACAACCATACCAGTTCTGAATAAGCTAGAATTCATAAATAGACAGTTATCTCACCCACATTTCTTCATATTTATCAGCTTTTGGAAAGTTCTAATAAATTGAAATACTGCTCTCTGGATTTTGAGTTTTGTCTGTAACTCTTTTTAACAAGCTTTAAGATGACAATACAGCTTTTAACAAACTGTGTGACCTTGCTATTCATCTTCTGTGGTGTTTATGAAAACGTTGAATAGTGTAATTTTTAACACAGATCCTTACAACATGTTTCTTGTAATCTTCCTGTGTTACAAAAACATGATGTTAAAAGTATAAAAATCGCAGAATAATTGTCACCAACTTTCTGATACTTTCCAAGAACTTGATACATTTCAAGCATAATTTCCTTTACATGTGCTCACTTTGCCTTGTTTTGGGGTATGAATATTTTATGATAGTCTGAAACTGGCCTATGCTGATTATAAAAGCATACCTAAAAATCTCAAAGTCACCTTTCATCCCCCTGGTTTTTTGGTGTTACTGTGTTCTGCAGTGGAAAATTAATCTGGTGTCTCCTTCTGTATTCTCTGTATAACTATAATCTTCACCTTTACATGCATCTTGCACTTTCCCCATAAATAGCTATTTAAGGGATGATAAACTTAGCTGGTCTGAGCATATATGTTTTTTTATTAATTTCCTATAATTCTTTGGCACATTTAGATTTAGTAAACCATCTCTCTTTGTTATGAGAAGTGAGCAAAATCTTCCTGGGAAGAAAGGTACATAGGGTAGTCATCTTAATTTTCTTCAGAGATGCTTCCATTGCAGTGATGAATTGTGTTAACGCTTTTTATGTGAGTTTAAATTTTTAAATTGAAGCCTTCTTTGTACCTTTGTGGAAGTATGCCTGTGCAAAAGACCTTCAAAACTTTTTTCACCCCGGTCAACTTAATAAATGAGATTTCTCATAGCCAGCATGCATCCTTTGTGCTGCTTATGGCTCATAGTTGTTGGTTCTGGACCTAATGGGTAAACTGAGCTGAGATTTAAAGAAGAAAACTGCTTGTTCTTCCCTTTTCTCTGTGAGCCAGTTTTAGTTACGTAACTTGAAGGGGTGAGAACAGGTATCAACCCTGTGTTTGGGCTGTTACCTTCCTACCAGGTCACCTGGACTTCATTGGTACTCGCTCTGACTCCTGGAGCTCAGAGTCACTGTCTTGCCAAAGGTTTGCAATATCTCATAAGAAAGTTCTCATCTGCTGCTGCTCTTTAACATTGCTTGGTGACTTGTATGCTGAATTGTCAGCTTTGAAACCCATTTATGGTTCCTTTAGAAAAGTGTTGCCTCAAAAAGGAGAAGCAAGACCATCTTCCTCAAGGACAAGCAGCAGTTCAGTTCTTAATGAACCTGGGTTTCCTGTATATATAAAATTGTGAAATGTTTCATTGATTAGTATTAGCTAATCACCTGAATTGTCAAAGGACTGATATTGGTTTAACAGAGTGGCATGCTTGTTAACTCTCCGCTCACCGTGCATTGCTCTGTATCAGAGGATGTGTTTTACCTTGTTACTGCGTTTATTCTGTCATTCCTCTTTCTTGACTTTGTTGTTTTGCTTTTACCTTTGTATAGACCCTTTGCCCATATAAAGAGCTTACGTACAGGTTCTGTTGCTGGAAACAACAAGGATCTTAAATGTTCACACTGCATATAAAATATTGAAGAGTATGACCATAAAACATCTCTAGAGGGAACTTTCTGTTGAGCTGAAAATTCCATGAATTTGTAGGAAGGTAGTCAGCTGGAATTTTTATGTTGCATTTCCTGACTCATGGTGTAACTTGAATGCTGTTTCAAGGAAGTGGAATTGTACTGGCATAAATACATGTCCTTCAATTTTTATTCATACTGTTTTGTGATTTTTTTGCTGCAAAATACGTTTTAAGGTTAATCTGAAGTATCATCTGTTTCTGAGGAAAATTATTATCTCCACTTTTGTTCAAAGCTGTTAATAATTAATTTAAACTTCTGTAAAATCAGCTAATTCACATCATGTACTGTCAGATACTGTAAGCTACTGAAACTGCACTGTAAACAACACAGATTAAGTGAGCACCAGCGATACAGATACAGGATTACTTGCATCTTATGCAGACAA
Source organism: Formicarius rufipectus (assembly GCA_013399695.1). Classification (NCBI taxonomy): domain Eukaryota; kingdom Metazoa; phylum Chordata; class Aves; order Passeriformes; family Formicariidae; genus Formicarius; species Formicarius rufipectus. The sequence continues at coordinate 107,911 of VXAU01003437.1, read as the reverse complement.
GATGTTCATCTGGCAGAGGTGGCTTTTATGCTTTAACCTTTATCCCAGAGGTGGACACCTCATACCAGTGTAAGCAGTCTCATCAGCCCCATCGAGCTGGTGCTTGTCCTCTTTGTGCACCATCAAGTGATAAAACTGAGTTAAATGGCACTTTTTGTGTGATGTTTTAAAGCCACATCCACCAGTCTTTCAATCAGTTCCACTTAGTGCACATACAAATCATGCTGGAGCTTGCCAATTAGGTTTTCTTTTTCGTATGCAGTTAAACTTAGAGGTGGAGTTGTTATCAGTAGTGGAAGTGACAGCTTTGTTTAAAGTTTCATAATTGCTCCTGTTACTGATAATTATATGAATTTTATGAAGTAAATATTTTCTTTATAAGTTACACAAAGAAAAAAATATACACGAAATGTTAATTGTTAAACTGAACTAAAAAATTGGTCATTTCAGATTTTTCTGTTTGTAGCAGTCTCCTAATTTGAAACAGTTTTTCTGGCAGCTAAGTAACATACTCTGTTAAAATCACTGATGCTAATAGGTACGTTTTCTGTTCTTACTGAAATTCCTTTCTGAGACTGAAGATTAGTTTTACAGAAATGTGTATAACTTCAGACAAATATGATAAGAGGAAGATAATATTGGATTGTGCAAGAATGGGTTTTAGATTAAGTGGGAAATTATTGTGCACTTAATTCCTAACAAAGCAAGCAGGTATATTGTATCTTTAATCTTCTTAAAATATGATTATGTTGAAAGTACATATTCTAGTACATTTTACAGTGGGAATGATTGTCTTTCTACTGTATTTGAGTCAAAACTTTCCTTGCTGAAAAGTAATGTTTACTTTGTAACAGGGAACTGCTGGTAATTGCTGTTAGCATTTGACATGGCAAGTGTTGACTGCTAAGCCACTTGGCTGATGTAGTTCTGAATATATTTCTTTTCTTTTTCATCTTCCCAAAACATTGTTCCTCTCATGGTTGATCATCTCTTTTACCTGTATCACCTGACACAAGTTAACTCCATTTCACAGGCTTATGGGACTAAGGAAAGGTTCCTTATGCCAAAAAATGAGGAATCTGTGCACTACATTGGAATATTTGGTTTTTGTTTGTTTGGGTTTTTTTTTCAGGGAATAAAAAAAAAAAAAAACACACACACACAAAAAAGCCAAAGAAAAACCAAGCAAACAAGAAAAAAAAATCCAGGCTCCCTCCCTTCCCTCCTCTGCCCCAGGAAACCTATCTCATCTCCCACAAAAACCCAAACACACACAATGCAAAAACCCACACAGGAGATGGGACATAGACTCGATTAAGTCCATTAAGCAATTGCTCTCAATAAAACCACAGAAGTCCTGGCAGTTTCTGGTGATCCTTCTGCATATCTTGTAGTGACTGCTAGAAATAATGTTGTGTGGTGATGTGGAGTGATTTTTGAATGTTGATCGGCCATTCAGGACCTTAGTTTGCATCTCAGCTCCGTGTTAACTGTGCTGTTTGAGCTCTTCTCATGGACAAACTTTTCAAAAGACCCTAATCCCCATCCCAATTGTAATATTGAAAAGAGTGGTGAAATTAAAAAGCAGATTCAGAGTTGTCATCAGGGAAGGGCTATGGCAGTTTTTGTTAACTTCAAAATAAATGTTACCTTCAGACAAGCAGAGAGGTGCTTATAACCCAACCAGAGACCCTGCATGGGGACTGGGCATTTGCTTTAGGTTGTGCTGCAGTGTGAAACTTCAGTTCGACCACAGAAAACCAGCGAGGTGGCTTTTCTTCATGCTTTCTAATTTATTGTGTCCTCTATTGGCAAGACAACATGTGACCCAACCTGTGTATCAATTAATGATTATTCCGAGTGTCATCATTGAATTCACCTATTTTATGCAGAAAGCAAGCAGTAATCCCCAGGTTTAGCATATGTATAGGGAGTGATGAGAGGAGGAAGCAGGCTGATAGACTCTGTGGAAGGAACCAAGTTATTTTATGTTTTGGCAGTTGATTGTTCCTTGAATTATACTTATCATGAATGTGTGACAGGTACCATTGATTAGTTACTCAGACTTGAGTGCAGTATCTGACTAGAATTAGGGGGTGGTGTTTGGAGTTTGGGTGTGTTTATAGCAGATGGTTAGGCTTGTTTAGCTGATACTTACTTCATCCAAGTGTCCAAAGTGGCAGAGTTTATTCAGCAGTTCTTGTTTTTCTTCAGTCTACTTAATACAAATCTTCTCCTGAGCTACACCATGCGCTTCAGCTGCACTACAGAACGTAGTTCAAGTCTGGCCTCACCCCAGTAGTGCTTCATTTTTCCAGAGGCACTGTTGCATGTATTTAAAAACAATTTTGAAGTTTTCAAATGCAGTTGAAGGTGTTGCATAACTGTGTTTTTATGCTTTGAGAATGGATTCAAGTACACTTTAATGGCTAGGAAATTGAGGATTTTTCTCTGTTTTGTGTTTAAAAATGAGTTCTGCTGTCATATTAACTGTATGTATGCTAAAAATCTCCACTGAGAATTCCTTAATGGGTTTGGTTTCTCTTTCCCTGTTAAGACCCTTTTTTCTTCTGCTGTCTATTTGATTCTCCTCCCTGTCATTTTTCTCCCTAATTTTCAGGTGAAACTTCCATTTCATTAGCTCAAGCCCATTTCAGCTTGTTTCATGTGTCATTTTCTGTATAAGCAATCCTGTTTGCCTCTTTATACTTTAAACTATTTATACAGTTATCACTTTTACTCCTTACTTTCCATTTTTAAACATTTTAGTATAGTCTAAAATACTTATGTCGTAAGTATTACTACAAATATAGTTTTTTATTTTATATGGTTTCTAAGAAAAGAGTTGCCATCTGATAAATCTTTGTAAAGCAGGAGCTTGATGCAGAGTGATGTTGGTCCACTGTTGAAAAATCATTAGATAATTTGGTGTGCTTATTATTCGCTGTTGATCTACTTTTAGCGTCATTAGACTTATGATGGACACCTGCAAAAATTTATTGGCAGTAATTTCAGTGCCTTGGGTCATTTAGTATGTAAAAATTATGCTGAATAATTTAAAATGACACAAGGCTTTTTTCCTATGTCATTATCAGTCAGTCCCTATATCTCCCACCTTAAATTTTTAACGGTTAAATGTCATGGCTTAGTTTCTCTATCCTCAAAACCACAGTGTAATCTTGTAGTTAGGAGATAGCTGCCACCAGCACTGGATTCCCTAGGGACTGGAGCTTTCAGAGGGGATTAGTGTTGTAAAGCACCTGTTTTGAGCTTCACTCTGGGACTGATAAAACACGTGCTGCTTATTCCTTTCAGACTCTCTTAAGCTGTGGGTTTCTCGCAGTAGTATATATTTTTTTTCAGTTGCTGTTTAATTAGTCTGATAATGGCTCATTTGATTCTGACAACCCTTGGGTTTGGGGGGTTTTTTCCATTACATGGAAAAATATATTTTAAAATTCTCAAAATCCAGTGGAAGTCCACTCTCTTGAAGAAAAATTTAGCCAAGAAATTTCTTTATATAGAAAGCAGAAATGTTGAATGCTGTGTACTTCAATGAATTCCAACATACTCTTGCCACCTCCACTTCTGTATCATACAATCATATCCTAGAATGGATGGGATTGGAAGGTATCTTAAAGGTCATCCACTTCCAAACCTCCTACTGTGGGCAAAGATACCTTCCATTCAGCCAGGTTCCTCAAAACCCCATCCAGCCTGGCCTTAAACACTTCAGGGATGGATATCTACAGCTTCTCTGGGCAACCTGTTCCAGTGCATTACCACTCTCACAGTAAAGAATTTCTTCCTAACATCTAATCTAAACCTGCCCTCTCTCAGTTTAAAGTCATTACTCCTTGTCTTTTCCCTATATACTCTTGTAAGAGGTTCCTCTTCAGCTCTCTTATAGCCTCTTTAAGTACTGGAAGATGCTATAAGGTCTTCTCAGATTCATTTTATCCAGAACAGTCCCAACTCTCTCATTTTGTTTTCATAGATGAGGTTCTCCAGCCCTCTGAGCGTCTTCACTGCCCTTCTCTGCAGGTCCATGTCCTTCCTCTGGCAGGACACCAGAACTGGACACGTGATTTAGATCAGTTTCTTATACCAACTGTCATGGGTGAAATAACCTTCTTATTGCAAGTGAAGTTATGGCTTCATCCAGGCTGCAGATCAGCATAGAAGCAGTATCAGTGCTGTTCCTTATTAAAAAAGTAAAGCTTGGATGTTCACTACTAACCAGGACTTGTTTGCTGGAAGGAAGACATCTTTAAATAAAAGAGTACTTGAATGTCCAAAAATTAGAGCTATTAAAAATAAGATGCAAGCTTGCTTTTTAACTTTAGGTAGAAAATGAACTACATATCTGTGAATTTAAGCATTGTTTTTAAACCTTTTCTATCAGTATTTAGGGAAGTAGTTATCATATTTTTGGTGTCAGTCTTTCAGCTGTGCTTACCAAGTGTGAAGCAACAGCAGTTAAGAACAGTGCAGTTTCTCCAAATGTAGGGAAATGAGAAGCAGGGGGTTTTTTTGCAGTTACAAATGTTTGTTATCTGAAGAACAGGTGAAAGGTATTTCTGGCAGCAGCTCAGTTCCCTGAATGCAAAGGAGTGGACATTAGCCTTCAATTGCAGCTGGTTCCCATTCTCTACTCTCCGAGTCCGTGGACAGGTCCTGATCCTCGTGGGGCTGCATAGAGGCAGCTGATGCAGACAGGGGTCACACTTTGGTTCGCTGTCCAAGTACTGCTTGAGATTGGGTACTTCGCTTGTGCATCCACCTACTGTTCTCAGCTCACCTTCCACTGGCCTTGAACAAAACAGCTTTATTGTTGTAATAGCTGCTTGGAATAGTATTTTCTTGGGTTTTAATTTTTAATTACTAATCAGGGGTTGTTTGGGAATCATGAGCTTGTTGTAGATCAGACTGGAAGTCTTTCTAATCTTCAGTGTCTTGTTTGTAATGGGAAATGTGCTGTGTTTAAAAAAAAAGGCATTGAGAAGTACTGTGTAGAAATGTTTATAGGTGTCACATATGGTAATTGGAAAAGGACCTTAAGTTTAGTGCTCAATTCTTTTAGAGTAGGCCTGCATTCTTTTATGACACTTCACTGACATGTGCATCCCTTTATCTTCAGTAGTGAGATAAAGAACGTAAGTTTGTTCCTCTTCTATGCCACTAAAAATATTCATGTATGGTGCTCTCTTGAGACTAATAGAGGGAACGGTGTTTTTCCTTGAGTGTTCCTGTGGCTTTGATTACTGTGGTCGTTTCTCTTGTTTTAAGTGTTTCTGTTGGCAAATGAGTGTTTCTGCAGCGTCAAAAATGTTCCAAATAAAACAATATAAACAGCATTATGTTCTATGTATTCACTAGTCCAGTGTATCCCTACAACATCTTGCCTGCATTGATTTATCTGCAGCCAAACTCCCACTGCTAGGGTTGCTAGTTAAAATATAAAATGTATTGTATATAATTATGGTACTTTTTTGTATTCCTTGAGTTTATTTTTGTGTGCTGCTAGAAGTAATAGCTTTAATTAAACTTTTCCATGCATGAATTAGAAGTTTTCTTCCCTGTGCCACCCACTTATTTCCAATATCATGTGTTAGGATAGAATACTATTAACTAGGAAAGTGTCATCTCTAGTGTTAATTATTGTCATTGAGGTTTTAATAAAATCAGTGAAAGCTATAAAGGCTTTGTCAGGTAATAGAAATGCAGTGAAAATTATTCTTTGAATTAGGATGGTAATTAAACAGTTTCAAAATAAGATAAATATTTTAAACGGTGTTTCACCAAATGTTACACCAGCTTTTCTAGTCTTTTCTGATTATTTTCATTTTTAAGAACTTGAGCACTGGTTCTGGGAAAAGTGCTAATTCTGGTAAATCTATATTTTGACAGAGTATGTCCTTTTTTTTCTGTACTTTGTAGTTCCTCTGCCATTGTGCCTGGCAGTTTCCATTTTATTTACTCCAGGTACTGAACTCTCTATTCTTTGCAAAATTGTTGCCATAGTACTGTCAACTGAATTGTCTTAAGAGAACATTGCAAGGTATTGGATTTCCCTTGTTGAAGTACAAGTATATATAATGCAAATTACAAAGCTTCACTGAAGCTTTAATGTTGCTTTTTTGCCAATGAAGAGCAGAAGAGGCCTGTTACCAATATATTCAGTGACACGTTCTGGGTGGCATCATAGTAGACAGGTAAAGTTGTTTTTTTGTATCGTTAAAAATTTCAATCCTTCATTAGGTTTGCAGACACGTTTCCTAAGATACATTGTCTACTTGCAAGCAAGAGTCATCTTACATGCTTGGACTTTGGCTCTACATCAGTGTCTTAAGGAAGAAGTTAATTTTAGCTTGTGATTTTTGGTTAATTACTTCTTCTATGACCTTGTTTTTGCAAGTGCTCCTCCTTTTTGTGGCCACTTGTGTATTCTTTCTCTTAAACTTGTGCGTGTTTCTGTATAAAAAAAAAATCTCAACTGCCCATTCAAAAATGAGAGGAACTTTATTTACTCTGTGTGTGCATAGTCTGATTGGTAGCTGTAGATATCTGATAGGTTTAAAGAAAAAAGAGGTAATTTTCTTTCACGGAAATGAGACCTGTCAACCAAGCAAAACTGAAAACTGACACCTCTGCCAAGTCTTTATGTATGAGCAAAAGAGCATTCACACAGCTGAGATGAATTTTTTCTTCTCTACATATTTTCTGCAAATTATCAACCATGTCTCTTGTTTTCTGCTTTCAAAATGGTGTAACGTAGTGAGTTTTACTGATCACAAATTGTGTTTTGTGGTAGAAATTATATTAACTGGTTTTTTGTGTTGTTGGCTGGACTTCGCGAACGAAGATCCTGGGATAAGCCTGCGCAATGGATTTTTTAAGTGAGGCACAGGGTGCGCAGAACTGGCCCCACTCCCTTTACTCCTGAGGTTCATCTTGCCACGGCCGAGCACGCTCGGATGGCGACAGCGAGTTCCTCCAGGATTCGAACTGGCGTCCTCAGAGGAGGAGCCGGCTCCACAGGCGGGGGCCTACGCCACTCGGCCAATGCCCGCCGCCTCTCAAGTGTAACATACAAACAGAAAAGCAATAATGTCAGGCTGTTGAGAGGTCCTGGGAGCCCACGTGGGTCAGAGCACCAGGGGAAGACCTCGCCTTGTCCTCTCTGCCACCGAATGACACAAACGTGGCACTGCAGCCACGCCTGTAACACGAGCTGGGGCGGGCCCCAAAAGGTGGCAGGTTTTTTGTGTAAGGACATTACCTAAAACATGAAATTTCTAGCTTTATTCCACTTCCAATCTGTACTAAAAACAGCTGTTTTGTGTGATACCTCTGGTTCACCTACTTACCCTACCTTGCCTTTTGACCTCCATTCAGAAACTGTGAAGTTGCATTGTTATCATAGAAAAATGGGCTTCAATGAAAGAGATGAATGGATCAGTCACTACTGCCCAGTGATGTCACAGTTGCAACACAACTGAAAATCTAAATTTTAGATTTGAGGGAACATAAAAAATGTTACTGAGAGAACAGTAAGTTCTCTACACAAATATTCATGTGTCATAGAACATTGAACATATGTTCAGGCACTTAAAGCCTGAACTTCAGTCTTTTCTGGTTTGTTTTTACCTTTTTGTAACCAGGCATAATTTGTTTTAATATGAAGACAGAAAAAAAAATCTTAGTTTGTTAGACTACTAGCAATGTTTTAGTTCTTTAGCTAAGCTGTACATTAAAAAAGAATGGTGGCTTCTGAGGAGGCTGTAGTTTGTTGGTAGCTTCTGGGTGCAAAACAATGCCATGTCCTGGTGGAGCAGCCAGTGAGGACAAGGCTAGTTACCTGGGTGAAGTCTGTTTGTTTCTGTGAGCTCCTTTACCTTTCACTCACAGTAAGAATGGCTGAAGACATGCCTGAAGCTTCCAAGGGATCTGTTTCCATACAAAGTTAAGGGTTTAAATTTAAGCTTTTCCAGCCAGTCATTTGTGTTCTGCTAAAGCAGTCAGTAGCTGAGTACCTGATCTTTCCCTGGCTGTTTCAAACAGAGATATGGACTGAAAGTGCTGCCCTTCAGATTGAGCCATTGGTCTAGTCAGTCTGATAATAAAAGCACAGCTAGAATCAATGATATAATGGAAAGTAACTTATTTTATGCTCATCAGTGTATAGACAAGTTCATGGCAAGGCCACAGTCTAAGATGATGTTGAAGATTTTAGACTGAGTAGCTATTTCTGCATCAATATTGTTAAAACAGAAGGGGTAGAGCTTGCATCTCTGTAGGTTGTGCAGCTTGATCTAATAATTATCCTGGGATTGCAAGGTGAAAAAATGTCCTGAAACCCCAAACAAGACAAAAAGCTGATCTATGTCCAGGGACAACTTGCTGTTGTAGTACCTACCTTCTTTTGGTACTTTTCCCAGTGTATATTTCTATCTTGCAAAAAGGACACTAGGACAAACGATGCAAGTTTAGGCATAAAATGTGTCATAATAACATTCTGTCAAAAACTGCTGTGCAGTCAATCCAAATGTAAGAGCTCTCTTGTGATTCTGCAAAACAATGCTCCTCTTCCAGGAGATGACCAGAAATAGCACTCATTTCAAGTATGAGGAGGGAGAAGTTTTAGGAATGAATTAAAAAAACCCTTAAGATTATTCTGGTGCTACTATTTAGAAACAAGTTCTGTAAACAGTGGCTGGCAACTGGAGGGGAGCCAAATGTGTTGGGTTTTGTGTTGATTTTATTCGGAGGGGTGGTGTTTGGTTTGGTTGGATTTGCATTTTGTTTTGTTTTTTAATATTGCTCCATGAATAGCTCCAAGTGGCAGTTTTGGTGCAGTTTTAAGGAGTAGCTTCTGCATAACTATGGCCTTCCCGTAGTCACTGGGGAATGGAGCACTGGAGTGGCACAAGTATGGAATTTTTTTTACCTGATGGCATTCTCTTTAAGTATCTCAGTTGAGCAATTGGAAGTGAGTTGTCGCTTAACTGAAGTGGAAGGTGATTTAGAAATCACTGTGCAATTAACTGAAAGAACATAACCAGGGAGTTCCTGGCACATGGCAGAGGATAAATGACTTGTCAGGGTGTCCTAGAGTTCCTCTGCAGGTGAGCATACATGCTCTGCACAAAAATCATGGTCTGCTCAACTCAGCTTAACCACCTCCTGCTTTTTGTCATGCTGAAACCATCCTTTCAAACCTTAAAAGTGGGAATGATCCTGGTTTCATGGCAAGTACTCCAGACAAGTACCGGAAGAGGCATGAGGCCTGGGCACTTGCAAGCTTTGTATGCACACTTCTACAGGAGGGGAATTATGTCGCCCAAATAAACAAAGCACTGTTCTTTAGAAATATGTGAGGTTCTCAGTCTGTATAAAGATCTCTCAAACAGAATAATGAGGATGACTGAGGTGTCATGACTTCAGAATAAATGGCAAGGGTGGTCTCTTGCCATGTTGAGGGTGTTTCTTTGACCCTCTTAGTTGTCAGTCTTTAACTTCCACGGTTAGTACTAATTACATCTTTAATGCTTCCTCTCACTTAAGTAAATCACTGTAATTGTATGTCCGTTACTTATATAATTATAGTGTGTATTTAGACTTTGGATTTTGTGGAGTCTGCATTCATAGCACGAGTATCCCTACATGTTGTTATGCTTCAGGTTGAACCACTTTCCATTTTATAGTCAATTGGGGAAAGGTAACCACTCCAACCACTTTGTATGTCTGAGACTTTTTACATTCAGGTCATAAATTTTCCTGGCTTTCTGTATGCAGACTGCTTGATTAAATACTTTTTAAAATTTTCTCAGGGGAAATTATTCATTACTCTAGTTTTTAATCCAAGTAAACAAAAGCATGTGTATTCAGATACAAAATTTTTGTGGCTTTGTTCACAACACTGGACAGGAATTTTGGTTTATTTGTCAGAAAGCTGTTCTCTGTTCAGGAACGTCTGTCATCTAGTACCTCCTTTCTGCTTCTTGAAGCCTTCACTGTCCAGGTGTCTTGTGTCTGACACTGAAGTCCATAACTAATTGTGGTTTCTTTCACGAATACTATATTTTTGTTCTCTATGTTCTCCAGGGCTATTACTATACAGGGTTTTTTTTACTGGAATTCATCAGAGCAATTCAACTTATGTAACTTTAAAAATTGCCAGCTGTTTTAAACCAAATACATCCTCTCAGTTTACTATAACAGAAAAACTTTTGAAAGCAACTTCTCTTCAGGAGAGAGGAGCTATTCCAGATTTTGTTATCACAAGGAGAAGTTTGTCAGGCGCTTGAAAGGAGAGCAACTCATATTTAACTAAATAATTGGACCATAGATATATTGCACATTCAGTTTATTAGATTGTACATACATGTGTTAGGTTGTGTGTGCTTTTATTCAGTAATAGCACTTGAAATACTTGATGCTGCTTGTGTAAGGAAATTGTATCATTTTACAATACTTTAAGGAAGAAAGATCCAACTCAAGTGAGAGTAAACTGCAGAACTCTTTACAAAGTCAGTCTAGTCCTACTCTTTTTTAACATGCTCTTACTGTCTTAGCAGTTCATATCTAACAATAAAAAAGTCATTATACAGAAATATGAAATGTGTTACGGTGTGAAGTTACTCAGACTTCTTGTAGTGTTGTTCACATTTCATCTTAAGGTTAGTGCTGTAGTCAAGTCACCATTTTAACTGGACACAAATTACTGCTGCTGTCAAAATATGGTCCTGCTTTCCTTGCTGCTGTCCAGTTATTACAGTATTTCCTAAATACTGAAAATCTGTGTCCTGATCCTGAAAGCTTTTGCTGTGTATAATCTGTAATTTCACATGCATCAGTCATCTTAACAGATCATGGGATTACTTCAGCAAAAAACTAAACACATGCAGGCATTTTTTCAAGTGTGTGCTTTTTCCATGCAGTATCTATTTCTGGTAAGGGTAAGTGTGCATCACTGTTGCAGTTTTTTTAATCATCCTATCTGAACAGCGTGTTACACTGGCATTCAGGCTCTGGACTGTTATATTCCTGAAAGCGGTGCAAAGAATTAGAAGTTTGCTTGTAGTCTTAAGCACTTAAGCACAGGAAGTAAAAATGGTATAGCAGTGCTTATAGCATAAATGGGGAGTAGAGTAAAATCCACTACAATATAATTTATAACCAATTATTTTTACTTTTCAGATGTTCCTCCTGCGGATCAAGAAAAGCTTTTTATCCAGAAGTTACGACAATGTTGTGTACTTTTTGACTTCGTTTCTGATCCACTAAGTGACCTAAAGTGGAAGGAAGTAAAACGAGCAGCTTTAAGTGAAATGGTAGAATATATCACACACAATCGCAATGTGATCACAGAACCCATTTACCCTGAAGTAGTACATATGGTAAGTGATTTAACAATAAGGACTTCTTACGTTACAATACAATGTTCTTTCTTCAGCTGCGTCAGTTTAACTCCAGAAATTTTACTGAAATCTTCAAAAAAGATCAACTGTGTTTGCACATCTGCAAAGTAATAACAGGGCTTTGAAATCCCATTGGCAGTATTGATTCCTCTTCTTTGTAAGATAGAAACTAGACATGTATATGAAGCAGAATCAGATTTTGGATTAAGTTGGTGAAAATGAAATCTTGTGTTTAAAAAAAAAAGAATGGTGCTGCTTTTCTTCCTCACAAATCTTTTTTGGAATAGATGTTTGTAAAAGTAGGAAAGTTAAATGTATCTAGTTCTTAAAAAATGTGGATTGTAAAACTGAAAATTTGAAAAAAATTTAGTATTAGAATTATGATCACCTGTGCAAGCGTGACACTTGATCTTACGTAATCCTATTCAGTACCAGAGATTTATTTTATTCTGCGTTCAGAAGTGAAAATGAATCAGGCTTTATGAAATACACAGTACAGCAGATGAGAGTTCTGCTGGAACAAGCTATGTGAACCATTCAGATCTGCATTGCTTCTCCCTTCTCACTGTCCAAATCCTAGCCAGCTAGACCCAGTTTATTTTTCTGTTGTGTGCACATTCACCGTAGAAGAGACCACAAAAGTACAGCAGAGTATTTCAGCTTTTGTCGTGGTGACTAGGCACCACAGTTGCCTGAAGTAGCAGTTGGGTTGAGGTCTGTAGCTGTTGTCTGTACTACTCTGAGAACAGAAAGCATCTTTTGAAGTTTCTAACTAATAAGCCTACGAGAAACTCTTGGCTGTGTGTAACATGATGGTTTTTCCTGAGACCTTATAGCTTAGGGTGAATTTTTCAGGGGTTGAGAAAACAGTGTGCTGTTGACATAATGTGAACCGAAAGAAATTTATAGGTCCTCCTGCAAATCAGTGACTTTGAAGCTTCTTGAGAGATTCTAAGGATTTATAATATTAAAGATGTTGCTTATTCTGAAGATTGTTATCTAAATAGGCATAAGTGTGTGCTGATATAGAAGTTATTTTCATGAGAACTTCTGAGGATATGAGGCTTATGCATAACTCTGGATGTCAAACGCACCCAAAGCATTGAGGATGGTTAATGAGATGTGGGATCATGGCTTTTCCCATGTTTTCATAGCTTATTTACATCTGTTTTTTCTAATTGATTGCTTGTTTTGGAATACTTAACACTCATGAAAGGAGAGATATGAAAGAGAATAAGCTTGCTGAGACTTCATTTGGGTGGAATGGAGTTCATGATGAGTTCTTGAATACCAGTGTCAAACGTTAGTGTTTATTCTGTGAAGGAAGTCTTAACTGACTGTATTTCATCACTAATGCCTTTATTGTCTTCCATCAAACAGTTATGGCCAGAGTGCACTTGGCTGAGGACAATATATACTTTCTTGGCTTTCAGGTGCAATAATGGTAATAAGTCTGCACTTTGGTCAGTTTAATAAATCTTGCAGCAGAATTTGGCTGCTATCTTAATTGCCAGGGTTTGGCTCATTGCACACAGTGTCTGTTCCTTCAGTGAATTTAAAATGCTTTTTATGTGCAAGGTTCTAAAGGGGATGGGGTTTGCTTTCATGGGACTTACACAGCACTATGAGAGACACTGTCAGTGAAGACACCTGGACTGGTATCTTAAGGTTAAATTCGGCTAGTTTTTTTTGTTTGGTCTACTGTTGAAGCAACTGTATTTTTCTTCCAGTAGTATTATCATCACCTTTCTTTGAGGCATGTCTGTGTAGATTGAGGTACCTTTGCTAAGTTCTAGCCATACGTTTGAGTTGATTGTGTGGATTTTAAGGAAAAGTAAATCTAATTTCTTTGTCTGCTTGAAGACTTCCGAGAGACATTGATAAGTTATGTTCTGCTACTACCACTGAATTATGTTAAGAAGGAATAGCATTTTCAGTGAAATCATGAGTGATCCAGAAATACGTAGATTTGAGAATGACTCTCAGTTTGGAAAGCTTGTGAAGTTGGTAGTTGGCATAGGAATTGAGGCTGTGCCATTTTGTCAGTCTTCACATTTGGAAGTTACTTGTTTGTGTGTGTATGTGTACAAGCTATATATATGTGTGTGTATATATATATATACACAACTATATATCCCTTCCCTCCCTCTCATTCAGAGCCTCCTAAATAGCAGATAAGTGTGGGGAGAAGAGAAAAAGAAGGGCAACTATTTTTTATATATGTGCAACTATATATATGTGTGTGTGTGTGTGTGGTTTTGTTAACATATTATGTAGGCCAATTACACAGGGCAATGAATTTCAGAAGTTACCTATTTAGTAATAGTAAAATAATGTTTCTTTTCCCATAGCTTCAAAAGTTCTTCATCTCTGATGAGAAGCACGTACCTTATAATCTGTATCTTTATTCTTCGTAATTTCTAGTGCTCGTGTCAAGTCCTTCCACTCCACCAGTGAAGTCCTGTCTGTCATATACTTATTTAGTGGCTTTTTAGTGTTAAGTCTTTAGTCTCTTTTTCAAAAGTTGGGGGAATTAATTTCTAAAGTGGATGTAATGTTTGTCTCCAGTGTGGATTCAAGACTGTCTTTCCTTTTTTCCTCAAAGAGCCAACTGCAATATCCTTCAAGTTCTCTTTGTATTTCTAAGCAAAGATGTGATGAGGAAGGAAATGTTTTTATTAGCTGCTTATATAACAAGTTCCATTTCTCAGGTATAATATAAGTAAATACCTCTTATCAAAACTATAAGACATGTAGGCAAAGATCTTCTCTTTTTTTGTCAGCTTGGCTTTTGAAGAAAACAGGGCTTTATGAGAATGTTCTGTTGTGCACTAATTTTTCAGAAACATGAGATATTAAGGTATTAGTTTTGTAGAACTACGAAAATTTGACAATTGCTTGCTAACCGTGTAAACTACAGACTCAGATTCATGCTGGTTTCCACCTCAGGGCAGGATGGGACAGTATCTGGATCCTTTTAAGAGGGAATGTGAAAGTGAACATGAATATTTACTTTCCCAACTAACCAGGCTTAGGAGAGCTGAGTGGAGGCCAGGGCAATGCTGGATGTGGAGAATCCAGGGTTTTAGTGTTATGAGAAAGAAATAGATCAACAGTGTATAAATATGACTTATTTCTAAGCTCCCAGAATAATTTCCTTAGGATTGATTATGATGAGATACTTCTGGATGTGAACATTTTTGTGAAGCGCATAGACTAACACTATTCTTTTTAATTGGTATATATATTCCTATACATAGGAACAAATCAAAGTTTATTCAGCAGCTGAAGTGACTTTCACTGCCACTTTCCATACATTATTAAAACTTCCTGCTCAGTTATACCCATGGGAGCTTGATTTTTATTCTTAAAAGAGAGAGATTGCACGTGTGGTGTTTTGTCTTTTCCTGTTACCTTTGGTCTAGAGTAGATGTTACTGTGAATAGAAGTGTGCTACTTGTTGGCTCTATTTCTTTGTGAGATTGGCTTGAGTCACATGAGCACTGAAATACAGACTTTGAGTTTTTATATGTTCACATCAGGCTGGCCAGCAGAACTGGGGAGGAAATGTGGAATGTGTCTGATCCTTACTTGCTTGAAAATGCTCTCCAGTGTTACATGAAATGGACCATTGGAAGACCAGAGTGCGTGACTGCCATTACAGTAAATATCTCTAAAGTGGTAAAAATGCAGATTGTTTGCTTTTTCCCTTTTTTGTTCTCCCATCCTCCTGAGTTATGTCCTTCAAAGTCAAGTGTTGTCAGTGCTAACAGCAAGCACAAAGAGCATTTTGGTTCACCAGCCCAGTTTTCATAAAGGCTCAAGCTTCATAAATTTTGAGTGACTTGTGGGATTTTTTTGCGGGGGAAGCTGGGGAGGGGAATGTTTCAAAGTTATGCTGTGTTTACTTATACTTCTGTGGGAAATTTGCCTTAGAAGAAGTTAGGTTTTGCAGCTTGTGTATTCTGTTTGGTCGAAAGACCGAGAAGTTAGAAAAAAGGTCATACATTTGACAGAATGGTAGAGGACGCACATTGATTCTTTGTAAATTTTCCTAAATTTCAGTGGCTTAATACAAGAGAGTTTCATGTTTGTGACATTACTGAGAAATGCTGCAGCTAGATTTGAGCAATTTTGTATTTCGTTGGTCAAGGATATAAAATGCAAAACAGATCAAATCAGACTTCATTGGTTCTACTGCTTATGGAAAAAAATACTCAGTGGTTTTAAATATTTCCATTTCTTATTCTCAAAACTAAAGTGTACAAAACTTTGTTGCTAAGATGTTCCATGTCCCAGATTTTCTTCTGTACAGTGAGAACCTGAGACTTTTTTACCTAAAAAATTCTGATTATCTACCATTTGCTTCACAACCTTTGTAAGTTTCACATTTCAAAGATAGACTTCCTGGGTTTGTTTTCTAGAAAGACCACTGATGATTGTAAATTTTTACAGTATTTGTAGTTGGTTGCTTATGTCTGTGCTCTAAAGAGGGGAACATAAAGATATATCAGGTTTACTTTTAATTCGCTGAAATAGTAATTAGTCTGATGTGTCAGTCTTGGTGTGTATCAAGCCTTTGTCTCAGTTGCTGGAATGAAGGAATATTTTGAAGAAAAATAGAGCATCAGGATGACTTTTCCTTCATGGGAATATAATGTGTAAGCCTTGCAGATTTAGCTGATGCAGTTTGATACTGCCTCCCACTGTCTGCTCTGCCATCTGTCAGATGTCAGATGACAGGACAACACATGCTTACGCTCCTTGGCCTTGCCAGTTAATAGGTAATTCAGAGCATTATTTTAAACTGGGATTGGAGGTGTTAATGGAAAGTCAGAATGTGAAGAGGGAAACATGGCATTCTGTCGCTTTTCCCAGAATGCCACCTAAGATGGGTGGAATGCATTCTTCTGCAAAGACACATCTTTAAGCTGAGACAGCCAAATGATCAGCATGAAAGCTTTGATGCTATTATTAAAAAAAAAAAATCCAAAAACAAACAAACAAAAAAAAACCTCAAAAAACCCACCACCAAAACCACAGTAAAACCTGAGAAAATAATAAAAATGTGTGTATGGCACATGGTTATTACCTGTGAAATTTAACAATCATAAAGACTGGAATTGTAGCATAAAAATAGATTTTAAAATAGATTTTAAAGGTAAGTAGACCTTGCATTCTAAATAGCTTCACTTGAAATAAACTTGTGGGGTTTAGGTTTGGGGTGTTTGTTTTTGTTTGTTTGTTTGTTTTTTGTTGTTGGGTTTTTTTGGTTTTTTCTTAAATAGAGCTGTACTTGTTGAAGGCATAGGAACCTATCAAGTTTATGGGCAATAATGTTTTATTTATTTCATTCCCCAGTAAGTCATTCACTGAAGTGCAAGTGCCAATGGAGGGATTTTTTATTTTCTTTCTAGCTGGTCGTGGAGATGCCCTGTACTGACATGTTTGCTGAGCCAAATACTGGTTTTCTTGCAAAGGCGCAGTAAATGTTTCTGCTGCTCCTGGTGATGCAGCCTTCTGCAAAGAATCTTCTTTTTCCTGACAGATCAGCTGCTCTGCCCTGTTGTCTCTTACTTGCCAGACTTGAAAATCTTAGCGTGCATTTCTTCTCTAAATGCTTGCAAAAAGGCACCTCCAAGCTGTTACAGCAACAGAGTATCAATCACAATGTGTAGGTTAACTCTGACCAGTGCTTGTGGTGTATATTTAGGATGGAGCCCATGTGTGCCTTATGCTGAAGCTCCATGCAGACATCTGCGGCTGATTTATCGATCAGTTTTGCACAGGGTGTACCTCTCCCTTTGGCGTAGTCACCATTCTCATTGTGAGCAAGTGTTTACCAAAACTTATTTTTAAATACCTTAGTATTTTCATAAAGACAAAATTATTTGTGTATTTGAAAACATAACTTTAGTGTTGTAAGAAGAAATAGAATTGAAGAGAATTTCTTTATGGAGCCTCATGTGCTCCTTTGTTACAAAGAGTCAGGGCAGCCCACCACTGTGGATTTATTTTGGCAGGCTTCTCTGTCTTGCGCAATGTGTTCAAGCTGCTGAGAGGCTGAGACATGACTCTTAAAGAATCATTTTGAAGTAGCAGGGGCTGTTTGGGACCATATACTGATTTATTTTTTTTTTTTCCTGTTCTGCACAAAATTAAGTTTAGACAACTTGGTACTGAGTAAGCAACAGAACAAGAAGGTCTCTACTGAGCACACTTGCATTGCTAAACAGAGGACATTTTTCTACTTGCTCAGCAGTCTGGTTGTGTCATACCAATGACTGTACCCTACTGAACGCTCTGGATTGCAAGTGGAATTGAGGAATTTCTTTCAGTACTGACTTTTTTCCTATACAGATAAAGGCTTTCTCAGATTTTCTTACTGGAATGCACAGAAAGCGAACACTTGCACAGTAAACGCCCAACCTGCACACGCAGTAAAGCTTTAGCTCCTCAGGCTGTGAGAACAACCATTTGCAACACTCACTGGTTGTTCCATCCTTATCCACAATGAAGGCAGCTGGTTTGGCTAACTGACCTTACAGATGAGAGTTTAGAATACTACAGACCTTTTTAAACCCTTAAAGTTACTCTTGTTAAGACATGTTATTCCCCAAAAAGTGACATAAGATTTTTTTTTGTTGTTTAGCCAACAAATGCTTTTTACTTTGTGTTTATGGGCATTGTATGAATTGATATAAATGTGATTATTTCTGATTGCTTTTATCTTAAAAAAATCAAGCTACATGCATTTAGTGATGGGGTGGTTTTGTCAAGAGCAGGACCTCTTAAAAAAAGTTTTCATTCCATGTGACAGGGAGTGGGTTTTTTTCTTTATTATAGACTTGGAAACTCTCCTCATGCTTAAGGGATTTGTGAAGGATACAGATTTGGTTCATCCATAGTATGAACGTGCATCTAGACAAGCACTTCAGAACACAAAAAATGTGTGTATATGAACAACCTGAAAAGCGATTCATCTTGGTAGTCTGCTCCACTTCAATAAGGATGCTAAATATTTTTCAGGCGGTTGGAAATTCAGAAAAAAGATCAAAGGATTAGGCTGTGTATTTCTCCCCCTTTGGTGTTCCTGTGATATCAGGTATATGGACATAGTTTAAGAGAAATACCACCGGTGGTGGTGGTGTGGAATTTGGCGTTGAAATGTTTCTATGTATGTACAGCCAGTGTGTGAAATTAAACTAATAATATTTTACAGAGAAAAATGGTTGTGAGTAATCTTTGGTTTGCATCTCTGCTTCTGACTTCTTTTGCAGGTTGCTGCAAGGCTATATAAAGTGTGTTTACGTAAAAGTGTTTGTGTAAATGTTTTATATGTGTTTGCTTGCACTTCTAAAACCTGTCTGTGTGTAGAGATCAGAGCAATATCCTCATAAAACACATCCTGACAGTAGCTTTCTTCTTTAAGGAGTACTGCATGGAAAAATGTCGTCAGAAGTCTTCAAAGAAGAATGAATGTTCCTCACTGTTTAAAATACCGCTTATAGCAGTATTTTTAATATTATATTTATAATATTT
>VXAU01003437.1:62242-88899 GCA_013399695.1 Formicarius rufipectus | reverse complement strand
AAACTGTCTTTGAAGTCTTTTTTTTTTTTTTTTAATCATTGCCTCGTTTCAAAGTTCTTAAAGGCACGTGTAATTTCAGTTTGCAGTTAATATGTTTCGAACATTACCACCATCTTCCAATCCAACGGGAGCAGAATTTGATCCAGAGGAAGATGAACCAACCTTAGAAGCTGCATGGCCTCATCTACAGGTATTTCAGGGAGACCAAGTGTAACAGAATTCTAATGCTAAAGTCACTGTTTATTTGTTCAGAACTGTTTAGGTTATGTGTATTTGTTTCAAATACTTTATTCTGCCATTTTAAAAATGTATTTCTTGAATTTAAACTGATAATCTTTTTTAAAAAGAGTTGTTATATTGTAGGTTAAAGGCTCATTGTTTCTTGTGGTAGAGATGTAACTGCTGAGACTTTCCGTAAGCTTCCATCTGTCACTGTGAATGCTTTGATCTGGCTTTGTCACAGCTCGAGCTTTCAGAGGTACCGTGACAAACAGAAAAGAATAGAGAATTTTTTTAACATGTACTTCTGGGCATGATAAATATTAGATTACTTGTATGTCATTGAGTAAAATCTAGTGATGGAGCTCAGCAGAATTTCAGCAGTTTGAAGAACTTCAAGTTCTTGTAAGTTGTCAGGAGAGCAAGAGCAAAGCTTTTATTGTGTGGTACATAGATAAATAGAATTAAAACCATTTTGCAGTTCTGGACAACTAATTAGTAATTTAAGTAATGTGATGCTTATAAAATGGTTCCTTGTTCAAAAGACTAATACTGTTTTTTTGTTGTTTCTTTTTTTCCAGCTTGTTTATGAATTTTTCTTAAGGTTTTTAGAATCTCCAGATTTTCAACCTAATATAGCTAAGAAATATATTGATCAGAAGTTTGTATTACAGGTGAGGTAAAAAAAAAAAGAATTTTTAACTTCAAGCTGTAAATTATTTTTACAATGCATAAGACCCAGTTATAGAGCATCTCTTTTCCCTCTTTGCAGCTTTTAGAGCTCTTCGACAGTGAAGATCCTCGTGAAAGAGATTTTCTTAAAACAACTCTACACAGAATATATGGGAAATTTTTAGGCCTAAGAGCTTACATCCGGAAACAAATTAATAATATATTTTATAGGTATGTCAGCATCTTTATATTATGGTGTAAGTAATCAGGTATACAATTAAAGCACCCAAAGACACTACTAGCATTTTTTTAAATTCTTATTAGGTTTATAACCAATATTGCTACATCAGACAATAATTAATACCAGTCTGGGAGATTTAAATTAGGGTAGTCTTGCACATGGTATTAATTTGGCAGCTGAAATTTGAGTTACTTTATGATTTAGTGGGTGATTTGATGTCTGTGTATGAGGCTTTTTTTTCTTATTGACTAGTCGTGTTTGTATTACAGTAGTGCCTTAGGATGTAGTTCTTCATAATGCAGAAATTGAACTGAAATTGAATTACTGAGAGATACGTAATTTGGTTGAAGGAACATATTTACTGCTTTTTCTTTCCTCAGAATTGAGGTGTACTGTTTAGTTCTCATGAAACATTTGTTTAATTGCCGTAGAATGAACTGTAGAATTATCCCTGATATATATAAAAAAAGGTGAAGATGAAAAATTAGTCCAGTGTATTATCAAAGGTCTTTAGAATTGCATTTCTACTGCTTTTATGTCCAAGGTTAGTGCATGTTTATAATGCCTGTTTTAATTTTTTTGCTTTGGCGTGCTTTTCTTCTGTACAAATAACTATGTTGTGTGTCAGTTTTACACTCCTTCCATCATGCTTCTCTTATTCTCTACAAGTGTTTTCTTTTCAAAATGCATGTACGGTTTTGCCCCTTCATGAAAATAGCAAAAAGCTGCCACATGAATGGCACCCAGCAGTACCAGCTGTAGAGGGAGCTGATATTCCCTGCCTGTGGTAACAGCTAAGTCTTTAGAACAGATACAGAGGAGCTATTTCAAAATAACTAATGAGTCTGCACTGCCTTGCAGACAACTTTTGACATGTCGTGTGAGGAGTCAGTGTATCCTAAGGAAAATACACATGCATCTTTAGGATGTAAATTTTATCCTGCCCACACCTCCCTAATTTTATTTAATTAATTCCAAAATGCATAGTTTGGTTAGATATCTGAACCAGATGGTAAAATAACATCATAGTGTATTATAGTGCACTTCTGGAAAGTGTTTACATTTGCTGCTTCTTGCACTTTGTGATAATGGAAGCAAAGTCTTCAAGCACAGATAGTACTGGTGCAAAGCTTTTGAAAGACTAAGAAATTACCTGGTCATCACACCAACTCTGTAATAGTTTGTATAAAAATGTTTTCAATCTGATAGAAAAATGGGAGATTATGTAATTGTGTGAATCGTGAGTTGTAGGCGGAAAAGAAAATAACGCAATAGAAAACTCACTTGTATAATACTGTAGATGCTTAAAAATTTTGCATCCTGATGTAAACTGGTGTACTTGGATATTTGCTCTAGGAGGAAAATTTTCAACTTCTGTCTTGAGTTAGTGTATTGTACATAAAAAGTTCTGTGTGCAGAATTTTTCAAAACACTTCCTTTTCTTACTTTCACCTGTGATTTGACAATTTATTACTATATTTACCTGGGAAAGGTAATCTTTATTTGTCTTTTAGTCACTGACCAGAATTGCATGAATTCTGTTCCAATAGTGCATTACTTGTTTTGTTTTTTTTTTTTCCTTTTGCTAAAGTAAAAAATATTTTTTTTTACATTATCAAACCTTTATGTTCCTGTTAACTCAGTCCAAAGCATTTTGTATCATTGTCTTTAGTTTGGCTTGGAATTGTTGTCCTGGATTATAAGGGAAAGATCTTTAAGGACCTTTCACAGTCACTTCAAATATTCTGAATTAAAAGTAGCTGTTAATATGCCAGCCTATGACAAATCTTCAAATAAAAAATAACTTTCAAATTGGTGGAATTGTTTTGTCCTAAGTGTAAATTTTGTAAATTATTCAAAATGATGAATAGAATTTTCTCAATAAATTTACAGTTGGATGATTGGGATTAGGAGTGGAAAGGCAATTGCCTTGTAAATTAGAGTGTTCTATCAAAAGAGAATTCAGGAAAATTTGAGTTCCTCTGTTTATTACAGAACCTTTTGTATGCACAGAGATCTGTAATGCTCTGAAGAGCTCTTTAAATCCACAGCTAGTAACTGTTTGAACACCTCACCTTGTGCTTGCATTTGCTATAGAAAGTTGAGCCTTGGCATTTAATTATGCCAGATGCTCCTGTGTTATTTTAATATTTCAAATGTTGCTTGCTGTGTTCAGTTGTGCATTATTAAAATGGCATAAAATACAAGTTTTTGGAAAAGTTCAAATATATGCTTGTTTGTTAAATATGGGGGGAAAGACCAAGCAATTATGAAGGTTGAAAGCAACTTGGTGAGCTAGTAATTTCTCTTTCCACAAAGTTTTTTTCAACTGTGTATGTCTGTTTTCTTGAGTGGCTAAAGCATGGTAGGTCAAGGCTACCTGTAATGTTAGATTTGGATCTTGGTGCTACTGTATCTCTCTTCAGCAGTAACCCCCTAAAACTTTCTGTTCATTTAGGTTTATTTATGAAACAGAGCATCACAATGGCATAGCTGAATTACTGGAAATACTGGGAAGGTAGGTTGTAGGTTTTGTTTAATTAAACTCACTTGGTTTTAAGAGTAGACTTCAAAAATCAAGTTGGAGATTGCAGATTGATTTGAGATAAGATTTAATAGAGCTTCATTTTGTATATAAAAGCTTTAACAAAGAGTACATTTTGGTAAGGTTGTAGAAAGAGAAAAAACCTGAACCTTGTGGCAATGTTTTGGGATGTGACAGATTTTTAAACCTTATTTTATAGATCTTGTCTTCTGCTTATGTTCTTCATTGTAAGTCTACTACAAATACAATGTAGTGAGTTGAAATCCATTAAAAATTCTTCAATGTCACTGAATATATAGTGGGTAAACAAAGGAAGCACAGGTTATGAAACTTCAGAAACCTTTTTGCTAACCCCAGTATTTTTCAGCTTAGAGCTGATAGCCTCATTGAAATTAGTGAGTTTTCAATTAACTGGTTTCTGTAATCTATGTGCAAGTTTTTGGCATTTTTTAATAGGTTAATACACTCTGAAAGTTAATTAGGTTTACTTTGTGGTATTTCCTTATCTTTGCACAGTAAGGTAACAGGTCAGCGAGAGCAGGTTGCTTGGGTTTGTGTCTGGTTAGGCTTTGTATATCTCCAGGAACAGAGACCCCACAGCCTTTCTAGGCAATGGTTTCACTTGTTTGACCACACTCTCCAAAAAAAGGGGGTTTTCCTCCTGTTTGAACGAAATATCCTGTTCCAATTTGTACCCATTGCCTGTTTCACTGAGCACATCTGAGAAGAGTCTGACTCTTCACACCATCCCTCCATGTATTTGTACACATGGGTTAGATCCCCCACATGGGTTAGATCTCCCCCTGAGCCTTCTCTTGAGGCCAGAAAGCCTTTTCAGCCTTGCTGTGTGTGTCAGATGCTCTGGTTCCTTCACTGCACTTTACTGGACTCCCTCCAGTATGTCCACATTCCTCTCGTCCTGGGCAGCCAGACCTGGACCCAGCACTGCAGGTGTCTCACCAAGGCTGAGCAGAGGTGATCATCTCCCTCCACGTGCTGGCAGTGCTGTTCTGAATGCAGTCCAGGATGGTGTTGAAATTGGAAAGCAGTTTTAAAATGTTCTAGATCTGTGTGTCTCCCCAGAATAGTTAATTAATTTTCAATGAAATGTTCAATGATTAAAGGACTTACATATCCATCATTACTTACAGTCAAGTCATACTGAAGATTCTGTAAAGCTTAAATACTTAAATATGGATCTAAATCTTCAAAATTGTTACTGAAGTCACCAGATTTTTCATTCTTGGTTTTATTGTGTTAGCTTTAAGTGTTATGATTTTAAAAGTTAAGTTATTGGTTTGGTTTTTTCCCCTCATTCTTCCAAATCAAAATTTCTAGTAATTAAATAAGGCTTCTCAGCTCTAACTCTTGTGTATTGGTTATTCTTCCAGTCCATGAAGGAGTTTCACACAGCATATTGTTGTCATAGAGCTTCTTAGGAGTAACAGTTTTCAGTTTTTTCTGGATTTTGACTTGGCAGAAGCAGAGAGAAATTGAAGTTTGTGCTGAAGTACATTGTTTTCCTTTGCTGAGTGCTATATAGTGCTGAACAAATAAACACTTCCAGTAGGAACTACTAACTTCCAGTGGTTATGTGTTTTCTGAAAATCATCTCTTAACAGGAATGCAGAATTCTTTCACATTCAGTTGAGGCCAGACTTGCCTTACAATTCTGCTCCACTCTGTAGTTAAGACTCCTTAAAAAAACTTGGAGAAACTTTTTTTTTAATGAAATTAATTTATATTTGTCAAGTATATGGAGGTTGTGGCAAGAACACTGTAGAAATATTAATGTAGAAATGGGCTTTTGATATTGTGCACTGAGAGACTTCAGAATAAGTAACCTTATATAATCTAAGTAGCTGTGTAGTCATTACTAGTGAAAATTACCTTAAGCTTGCACAGCAAAGGTGAGCAAGTGTTACTTAGTAAGCTTTAATTCTGAGATACGATCTGATTTCTGAGATTGAAATATATGTGACTTTGAATTTTTAATGTGTTGTTCTTTAAGAAAAGTTTGGCTGGTTCCTTTGGCTTAGGTTCCTTTGGCTTCTCTCCTTGTTAGTGAAGAGAAAAAGCTTTGGAATTAGTAAAATAGGATTTTAAACAATAAGTGAGCCATCGGATTCTAGATGTTCAACTGATGTTAATGTAAGCAAAGTGAGTGGACACAAAACGCTGTTCTGGTACTTTGGGTTTAGGTAAAGGTGCCATTGATCGAGTAGTGAGCTGTATCTGCACTCACTTGTAGCTGGGATGTCATGTGTTGATGCTCTTTGATTGTATGCTAGGGCCTTGCAGAAATGGTTAAGTAGAAGTCGTATTTCGACTTGTCTGCTGTCCTGGGTTACCTCTTCCACATCCAGTCTCTGTTCCACTCGTTGATACCAGGAGGAAGATGGGAGACACTTGTGTCCAAAGCTGTGAGAGTAGTGCGTAGTGACGGGTGGAATCCCAAATGTAGGTATGGTTATATGCTGCTTGGAAGAAGGATTTGAGACCTGTGAAAGACTTGGTTGAGGGGTGGACAGAGATTGATTTGACTATTGTACTCATTTGTAAACTTCAGAAAGCGAGTGCTAGAACTTAGAATTTTGAAATGTTCTGTACAGTAGTGCTGACTTTATATTATTAGTGATCTTTATTTTAAACCTTCTTTCTCTGGCAGCATAATTAATGGATTTGCCTTACCATTAAAAGAAGAGCACAAAATATTCCTATTGAAGGTTTTGTTACCATTGCACAAAGTGAAATCACTCAGTGTCTACCATCCACAGGTAAGTTTTGTTTGGTGCTTTTCATCCTAGTGTTTTAGTAAGCTTGTCTGGAGAGGTTGGGGGACTCTGGTGTGGGTTCTGTTCTAAACTCCACATCTCTGCTAACTGGCCTTGGAGAAATTATTTACCATATGTACCTGTAGTGCTTCACATGTTGATAGAAAAATTAAAAAGAATACATATGTGTATACAATAAGTGTGGTTTTTAAAAAGCACTGTAGTGTTTATAGATGAAACTCATGTAGTTGGTTAATTTGAAAGTTCTTAATATTTATCCACACACAGAATTTTTGGTTTATCCTGTTCTTGCCTATAATGTTTAGGCATAAGAAATTGCAGAAAAGTATGCAATGTATATGCATGGTTTTAATGAATGTCATCTATAAGGAAAGACTTTATTCTATAAACTACGTGAAGCAGTTTAGCTGAATTGAGTTTGCTACAAATGTTGATGTTTTGAAAGGAACTGGGAATTTGCTAGGGCATTGTTTAATTCAATAGATCTTTTTAGAAGTATACAGAAAAACAGGGGACATCTGAGTTGTATCATGCATTTAAACCAGCTGTATCTTTTCTGTGCTAAGTTTAGCTACATTCAGAATTTCTAGAAGAATGGGAAATCCATACAGTTTGAGAAAAAAATACAGTATTATTGTGATATGCTGAGAACTTTCTCTGTGGGAGGTTGTTAAACAACTTTTGGGTTTTTTTAATTTGAAAGTTCAATATTTTCTGTGTAGTTTTGAGCACTCTCAAGTTTTAAATGCTCTTTCTTCAAATAAAATTGCTAACAACTTGTGTTTTTTAAAATGTCATTTGTATAATTACAATGCTCTAGCAATTAGAGATACTTATAAGCATTTGCTTTGGATCTTGCCTACTGGGACTCCCATCGGTTCCTGTTGAAGTAGTAGGCTTGAGTGGCTCCCATTTAAAAAAATTTTTTTTTCTTTTTTTCAATTGCCATGGACATAACCTCTGTGTGCAGTGAGGCCTCTCCTATAATCTCAGCTAGTGCAGATGTCTGATTGCCAGCTTTTCTGCTGACTGGAGACATGTTGTTCTTTATCCGTTCCCCTTACTTACAAGGTAGTTCTCCAACACCTTCAGCTGACTTACCTTGCTTTTCAATATCAGTAAAAACAAAATAGTGACATAAGGACGCCTCTCCTACCTGTCCTAGTGAATGAAATGGGCAAAGTGCTACAAGTGAGATTAGTGTGTGGAACACTGGCGTAAACCCACCAAAATTCACATTGTAACAGTGGCAGATACTCAGAAGGATTTGCTGCCAAATCCAGATACACATGAAGGAAGTTAATTTCTATGTTAAATTCAAATTTGCTTTAGAATTGCAAAGAACAGTAGCTGTAATAATCTTTGCACATCCCACAGGGTATTTGGGGACATTCTTGGTAGCAGTCATCAAAAACAGGAAAGGAAAGGGGTCATCAGCTGAACTTCCATGAATGGAGAGACTTAAAGATGGTTAAACAGTTACTGATGCATGCAGTGATCTCCCCACTAATCTACACCTCTGTTTAAGTTATCTGCCAAATAATTTTTTTAAATTACAGAAGAAATGTGGGTTTTTTGAAGTGTTCAGAAGTATTCTTATGCTAGTGATTTCAGAATGTATTCAGTTTCCTAGTGAGTATTAATGGAACTCTTTTTTCTTTTACTGTAGCTGGCGTACTGTGTAGTTCAGTTTTTAGAAAAGGACAGCACACTTACAGAACCAGTAAGTTCATCATCATTACTATTATTATATATTTTGAAGTATTAATATGAATTCCATCTCTAGATTTTTTAAGGAGGTTTTGGGGACAAAGTATTGACATGTAATTGTTTATATTAGAGTCAAATGTTTAACCATTTTGATCTATCAAATTGAGTTTTTCCAATAGTTGTTTGGAATGTCCAAAATTAGCTAAAACAACATTATTAGCATACCTCCTACAAACAGACTAGAGTATATTCTGCTTATTTTGTTCTGGCTGGCTGCATATGGGATGGTGGATCCAGAAGCAGTTTGGTCAGAAATTAACTTTCCTGAACTGTGCCCTCTTGAGAGATGGATGTTGTGATGGAACACATCTGTGGCACACAGAGCCTTCTACTGATGCAAGGCCTTTGAGGCAGGTCTGTTCATGTCTACCAACTTTGGACCATAGACAAAATCAGACTTTGGTTTGGCTGCACATAATTATGTGGATGAACAGTTTTAACTGTCCTTGGTAGTATAGAGAGGTTTGCCTCCTTGCCCCCAATATCTGGTAGGTTAGAGCTAATCTGCCCTAATCAGTAGATCAGTAAAAAACAATTGCTTTTAACAAAAGTGCACCTTATTAGATTGACCATTTCCATTGTAAAATGGAAACTGGATTTCTTGAAATAAATGAAGTATGCAGCTGAGCAAGATTTCTCTTCTAGCTGAGGCTTTTAATATTTATTAAGATACCAAATTACAGACATTGTCATTTGGACTATATGAGGTCTTGAATTCTTAGCATTCTTCCAGACATCTTTCCTAGCAGAAATCTGAACTCATATACATCCAAGTCTGTTTCCTTTTTTTGTACTACTCAAATTAGTACATGATTACAACATTCTTAAAAAACTTAGCACATGCATCGCTGAAGTACTGCAGTGAAGTACTAAGTTCCCCTTCAAAGATTCTGGTCATTTCAAATTTAAATGCTTTGCATCCCCTTGTAACTGTTACTTGAGACTTTTTGATTTTTTTTTTAAACTTTTTTTTTTTTATTTTATTTTAAATCTGATTAAATTGCCCAAGGCTTCATTGAGGATATAGTGTCTGCTTTCATGATTAAGTAATACATACATGAAAGATGCACTGATTTCTCAGAGTTGTCCTGTCAGTGATTATATTAAATATTGCTTATAGTTTTTTATTTAAGATCATAGGATTACATTTTGAGTGTTCATGGTGTGCTAGGTAAGATGAGTCAGTAATTTGTTAATCATGAAGAAATTTAAGACTGATTATAGTAAAATAGTCAAATAAAACTCAGTGTTTAAGAGCAACATGCCTAGAGTAGTTGCTTACCTGTCATTTTGGGGTATTCTTAGTAAATATTTTCTTAAAATAGAATGATTAATTTTTTTTGAGCTTTGGGATGCACCTTCCAGAATGTAGAGATTTAAAGCTGCTATCACTTAAGTAGCAGATAATTCTCCCCATATTACAGTACAGTTTGCTACTGTTACATGGGACAAGAGATCCTGAGTTTTGAGTTCTGCTTAAAGTATCAGAGTTATTAATGAGATGCAATTCAGTGCAAGATAAAGTCAACATTATTGTGAAATCATGTTCTCTTTGTCTCTACAGGTTGTAATGGCACTGCTGAAATACTGGCCAAAGACTCACAGTCCAAAAGAAGTCATGTTTTTAAATGAACTTGAAGAAATTTTAGATGTTATTGAACCTTCTGAATTTGTAAAAGTTATGGAGCCCCTCTTCAGACAGCTAGCCAAATGTGTGTCCAGTCCGCACTTTCAGGTCTGTACTTACCTAATGTACAGTAGTGTGAGGAGTTTTGTATAGCAGATTTGGTGTGTAGTATTATTCACCATGATGAATTCTGCTTGTTGCAAAGAAGTCTTCAGTTCTGTGTCACGTTTTAGGGATCCAAAGGTTAGCTTCACCTTTTCTTTTCAAGAGTGCATTCATGTTGGGTGGTTCACTTCAGTGTAATGCTTAACCTAAAAATGCTTAAAAGCTTTATGTTTTCAAAAGTACCTGAACCCTTCCAGTACAGTGTTTGCATTTCATAGCTTGTAATAGAGTTCTTCAAATACTCATTCTTTTGGAAAGTATTTCTTTGCTTGAATTGCAGAATACATGGATTATAGGGTGAATAATTTCTCTATTGAGGAAAAAGCAATTTTTCCATCCCTCCATCAGTTTCATGACTCCCATTTGTGCTAAAAAAAATCCAAATCTGAGTTGTAGCTTTCCTTACCTTTCCCTTATATTTGCCAAATGTTTTAGTTATTTGCTCTGTAAGAGTTTAAAGAAGTGTTCCTTTTCTTATGTTGTCTTAGGTTGCAGAGCGAGCATTATACTACTGGAATAATGAATATATTATGAGTTTAATTAGTGATAATGCAGCAAAGATTTTACCCATCATGTTTCCATCCCTGTACCGGAATTCAAAGACGCATTGGAATAAGTAAGAAACACTTGTACAAATTTCTGCTAATTCACTTATGTCTAGTCCATGCTAAAGAGTTCAGATCTGTGAGTTGCTAGTTTTAAGTGTTGAGCAGTTTATTCTATGACATTGAAGTTGCTGATAAACAGACTACTCTTGTCAATTTTTAGAAAATAATAAGAATTGAAGAGGATAGTTTTTCCTTTGTTCATTAAACAAAGTGTTAGTGCATTTAATTCATGATGTCTTTCTATAAATATGAAACGAATTTGGCATTCATCTGTAGTTCAGATACTTTTAAGGACTTAACTTTGATTTCTGATTACTAACCTCTTTACTGATTTGCATTTTTCTGCATTTTAGTGAAATATCTTGTAGATTATATCATTTTTTCCTTTTCTTTTTTATAGTTGTTTTTTGGGGTTTTTTCCTTCTTTCTCCATTGACTATTTTCACTTTTTTTCCCACAATAACATAGTACTTGCACATGAAAACAGTCCTGGTCAGCTCCTTTCTGCAGCTGTTCCGTTGTAAAGTGCCTCTTTGTTTGAGCTATTGTGCAACTGCTGGGATGGTGACAGCATCCCACTCTGGCTCTGGCCATGAATTGAGGACTGCTGGTGTGCTGGCCAAGAATGAGTAATCAATCTGCCACTAAACACTGGGAAAGAAATGGAAGCTAAAGGGATGTTAAAGTGATTGCTTACTGTTGCTGAGTGTAAGCAGTGACAAATCATGTACTCATTAATAAAATTCCAATTCAGTGATGCAATTGTACATAGCAGATGTGGGTTGCTGTTGGTTGTTTTTTCTGGCCTTCAAGGTCGTACATTCATTTCAGTCTCAGCAGAAGTCATGCTACCCAGTACAGCTGCACTCTTACTTGTAACTCCCTCTAGGATACAAAGTAATCATGTAACCAATTGCATTTTGCGCAGCAATACCTTACAGGGCAGAATCATAAATTACTCTGTAGAAGTGCTGCATAAGGCTGATTGGTTTTGTGTAATTTTTTGGTGTTTTCCACTTTACTTTTCTAACACTTTTCTAAGAAGTCGTGGTATAATTGTGTTGAAGTGGGTGCTGTTGCTGTGTGGCAGTTTTCAAAATGAATTATGTCTTTTCTGTTCTCCTTTTAATCACTAACTTTTTCTTTTTTTATTGAATTTGTCAGTTTCCAGTAAGTTACTTACATCAAGATCTTTAATATCATCTTGCATTGTCTCTAATAAATCTAAACTGGTTAGTGTCAGCTACTGAGTTTCAAAACTATTCCTGTATTGATAAACATAGTATTAAAAGTGAGGTTCAAACATCAGAAATGTAACTGATGAGTAGTACTATAGTGTAAGAAAACTGCATTCAGAGTTGGTAATTTCAGTACTTGTGTTAGGCCTTTTGTGGGTTAACTAAAACTTCCACTACTTAATTTTGTTTCCACTTATTCTGAAATGATGTAATTTTCCAGTTGTGTAGGGTATTGGCTACTGTTGACCAGAAAAAGTAGATTTCAAAGTTTAAAGTACTCTTGAGTTTCAACCAGAAGTTTTACTTATAGGACAATACATGGCTTGATATACAATGCTCTGAAACTCTTCATGGAGATGAACCAAAAACTGTTCGATGACTGCACACAGCAATTTAAAGCAGAAAAACTGAAGTAAGTTTTTGTGTCAGTGTGTCTGTTCTTGAGTAATTTGTTCAGATTGCTTTAGCTCTGAAAACCCCCTGTGTCATTAGTGGGAAGTTGCCCATTTGATTCCAGTACAGCAGTTCCAAAGTTGACTTGGTGGAACTTCTTGTTATATGTGAACTGTAAATCTTAACAGTAGGATGCCTCATGTAGGCTTAGGCCTAATACTGCTGGGGTCACCATCTTCCTGAAAATTAAGTTTTTGAGAGGGACACTGCATATCGTGGAGCCCAGTGTAGAAGATGTGTTAAACAGTTCAGTTCACATCTTGTGTTTATTTTAACATGCTTTATTTACCCAGTGTTATTTTCTTTCATGTTGTCACTCTGTTCCAAAATACTTTTCCAGTATTTTTCAACATTGCATTATATGTAAGCATATCTTCATGTTTTTATAAAAATTACCTGAAATCCAGTTTTTATTTTATTATAGTGCAGGGTGTTCAGACTTTATCTGACAGAAGAGTCCTACTAAAGTGAGAGTGAGAAGTCAGAAGTATTAGTGGTTTGGGTGTCATTTTAGGGGCTGGAAGCATCGTTAGAAAGTGGGTCCTGAAGATACCTAGAGTTGATTGTTACTCCTAATTTCAAAGTAAACAAAAAGGGCTTCTTTCAAGTAGTGGTTCAAATTATATACCTATTTTAAAATGATATATTGAAAGTAGTGCAGATTCTCAATGTAGATTGATTTGTTCAAGTTTTGAAGTTCATTATTACATCTCGAGTAGAAATGAGCTTGTAGTGTAACAAATTTTTAAAGAGTGTTTGTGTTTATAGATGACAAAATGTGAGCATTAGCTCTTTAAAAAAGATCTGTAATTCTCTCTTCCCTCATAACAAGTAAGTGGAATCCCTTTTACATAAGGAATCAGTCTTTCCGCTCTGTTTTTTTAGGAAGTTTTGTGTGGTATTTTGAGTGTGAACTGTGAACTAAAGCAAGGAGAATGCCCAGTGACATGGTAGCAAAACAAAAAAAATCTCCCACAATACAAGAACTTGAAAAGGGAATGGTTAAAGAGTTCTTCCCTCCCAGCTTGAATTAACGTAATTGAGAGCTGGAGGCAGATTGCATATATGCTTTATATATAGCTGCTCTTCCTTTTTTTTTTTTTTTCCCTCTTTCCTTGAATCAACTGCTCTATGAATTGAAGCCTGCGTGCATTTTTAGCACTTAGTTCAAAGTTCTTTTAAGTTCTACCAGATTTCAAAGACAGGTGAACATTCTAACCTCTGCAATAAGATGTTTATTTGTAAGAAAGAAAAGAAGAAAACCCCTGGATTTTACCATTTCAGATTACATTAAGCATAAGGAAATAAACCTTTCCTGTTATAATTTTTTTTAAAAAGGCATTCTATGCCATCCTCTTTCTGGCAGCTCCCTCGTATGAGCATGCTTTAGTTGGGTCTCTGTCAGAGATCAGTTCAAAATGTGCCTGGACCTTTTCCTTTAAACTATGACCTGAAGCCATTGGGCTGACAGTAACAATGTCTGCCTGTTTTTGTGGCCAGTTATTGACTTCTTATGTTTTTATAAAGAGTTCAAATATTAAAACACAAACATGCTTTAAACATAAACCAAGACTTTTCTGTTTTAATTTAAATTCTCTTAATAATATGCACTTATTAAAGATAAACTGCTGTCAGCCAGTTTGTTGCTTTCATGAGAAACTATGAGATGTTTGCCTTTTAATGTTGATTTGAGGGCATGGGGTATTGATACGATGCAAATTATCCCGTCAGCAGTGGCATTTTGGGCAGTAGACTGAAACAGGCATGGTTAATAATTTATTCTGTTGAATTCTTCTACATGATTTGTTTTTTCTTTTTTTTTTCCTCAGAGAGAAGCTAAAATTGAAGGAACGGGAAGAAGCATGGGTTAAAATAGAAAATCTAGCCAAATCAAATCCCCAGGTATTTAGAAAAGATTAATATGTTAATGTTTAAATACTTTGTTAAATATCAGTGGGGGAAACAGGTCTGACTGGACATGGAAATAAAGCAATTTCACTAATTGTATTATGAAAGATATACAATAAAAGTACTTTTAAAATTTGTAACCTTTCTCTTGTGCACGTAATTATTTTATTTTAAAAAAGGTTTCTGAAAAGTATGATATGAAGTACTTTTTCCTTTTCTTATAATAGGACATATACTGTATTGCGGGTTGAAAAGTTATTGTGCAAAATTATGGAAAAATATAGAGATGCCGTAATTGGTTTCTCTTGAAAAGCTGTTTTGCAAACAATATATTACAAAAGAGATCTTTCTGCAAACTGTGAGTTATGACTGGTCAGTTTTCCTTTGTGTCAAATGGATTAAAGTAATATTGTACATTCTTGTCTGCTGCATTTGTTCTCATACTTGCATTGGGCCGGTCTGTTGGGGAACCTGCACATCAGGTTCTTCCTAAAGGAAAACATCCTGTCAGGCACTACTTGATGTAAATCAAATTCTGATAAAGAAACAGATGTCCTTCAGACTATTCATTATATTTTGAAATTATGGGATAAGGGAATGGTTTGGCCTGGGTTCCCCATCCCTTTAATTTGCTTGGAATTTGCTGCCAGTTTCCTTATCTCAATCATACGGTTTGCTCCTATGAACAAAAAAAAAACCCCAAAAGTTCAAATTACTTTGCAGCCAGGAACTTACTATTCTGTGTATTTCCAACACCATCTAGCTGAGTTTAAATAGGTGAAAGAGGAAGAAACTGTACTCTGTAAAACAGAAGTGGGACACTTTCTGATCTCAGTGCTATTTTAAAACAGAAAGTATGAAGTAATCTTTTTTTCTAAGAAGGAGGAATTTCATAAAGGTGGTTTTTCTTCTTGTTGCGTTTTTCAGGGAACAATTATTAAACTGCTTAAATAAAATCTGTTAAAATTAAATTTAAAAAGTTGACAACAGATCAGTTAAATAATCAAAAATTTCTACAGTGCGTATTTCCTTTTCTTACCAAGTAACTTTTTGTAACAGTACATTTTCTGAGGCTGATTAACACAGCCTGTAGAGAGTATGTTCTGCACAGTATACTTGAAGAGAGCTAATAATTAGAAGGAATTAATTAATGTTAATCATGAGTGCTCCGCCAAATTGACATAAAGATAGAAACACTTTCAGCACTCTAGATAATGGATTTTTAGACATTTCCTTTTTTTTTTCCCTGAATTTTCTATTAACTTTTTGGTTTGTTTAATGATTTCTTGTTCTTCAGAGCTGCTCCTGCCTCTGCATGACACAAGAACACATTTTAAGAATTTAGAATAATTATAATCATTAAATCCTTCCTGTCATTTTTTTTCTCATCTCCATGTAGTTACTGGTACACTCAGATACTAAAATGTCTATGAGGAAAAATTGATTAAAAAAAGTCTATGTGCAGAGATTACTTGAATTCAAGACCATATACACTTCATCTGAATTAAAATAAAATATTAAGATTGCTGGACAGTAAGAGTTTTTACAAGCGGTTTGTTTTTTTTAATTCTCAAAAGACTTTTACTACTCTTACTTTCTGAAGACCATAAAATTTTATTATTTTGTTTTAAAATTATATTAAAGTGTATTAACTGTATTTGGTCTTTTAACAGTGTATTTTCTTTTCCAACACAAAATTGCACCAGAAAGTAAAATCATTGTGTTTGGGTTGCTACGCTGTTCACAAATACCTGGGCAGTGTATTAATAAGGTTTCACATAACTAGTTGCCAAAATAAACATTCAATAGCGGCAGAATCTGAGTCTTTTAAAATTCAGTCTCAGGTAATCGAAGCATGTGGGTGTTTCATGCTGACTGTATTTTTCAACAGAATGTTTCTGCCAAATGAAATTATTGGAGTTTCATTCTAAAATTTATTACTTGGTGCCTGGAAGCATAAGATACTGAAACTAATCTCAAATAACTAGTCATATCATTCAAATGCTCTCTATTTAGGTATTACTAAGAATGATTATTTTAACACTTTGCATTTTATTAGTACCCAACATACAGTGACACGAGTTTGCTGAACAGTCCTGTTGCAATGGAAACAGATGGGCCTTTAATTGAAGATTTGCAGACGCTGAAAAAGACAGTGAAAGAAGAGGCTTGTCAGGTAAAATCTTGTGAAGATAGCAAAGTGCTCTAATTTATTAATGAATTCTTTAAGTGACTTAATCATAGACATAAACTTGTATTTTCAGCCCTGTGACATTTATCCTAGAGTGACACTTTATCAGAGCGTCGGTTTTCAAGTGATACTGTAGCAAACAGGAATACAGTGTTATGTTTCTAATGCCCCTGAATCTACATAATAGTCTCTTTTGACATTTCTTCTACAGAATCTTTGTTTTTCTTTTCACTTAGGAATAGCTTTTTGTATCATGACGGGAACAAAGATTGTGCTGTAAGGACAGTTAGAACCATAGCAAAAGTCTACCACATGATGATCTTGTCTCCACTATAAAACAACCTTGTTTTTTCGTAAGGAAAACTTGTCATCGTTAGAATCACTGTATTTTGCACATTTTCTTGTTTGTTACTCAGAGCCTTCTTAGTGGCTAAAGCTCCTGTGTTTTGAAAAAGTGTGTGAAGTGTGCATTTGTCTTGTCTGCTCATGGGTCTTCTTCCTCAGTCCACCATCTGTCAGCTTCTGTTACCCACTACAGAGCAAGGGCTCTCAAGGTCATTTCCATCCTTTTTGTCTGCAGCTAATGCTCACTAATCTTCAGGTATTTTTAATTTAGCGCCAGTTAAGTGGAACTAGAATACCAACGTTCAAACTGGAGATTTCAAATTTGAGCTCATGGAAGATGGAGAGGTGACAGGAGGTATTGCAATACCACTAAGATTTCTGGTAGAAATATATACTGTATAGTACTATGAGTATGTCCAAGTCCAGCAGAGTTTCAGACCAGAGAAACAGAACTGGAAAGAGTTGAGATTGGAGTTTGTTAATTTGACCCAATGTATCCAATAAGGCATTTAATAAAAATAAGCAGGTAGTCAACCTAACCTACAATGTTACTTTTTAAAATTCCGGTGTTACATTCCTGCAAGATTGTATTTTATTTGTTATTTGTAGTATAGCTCCAGAACCTAGAACCAGTTCTAGTACGGAAAGGTACATACAACATTATTTTTAAAAATGGGTATTGCTTAATTTTAGTGTTTTGTTGATTATAGTGTCCCTCTTTCGCTGTGCTATTTTCTAATGCATAAACTATTTTCTCAAGGTCTATCAGACACTTGCCGTCCTGGCCGAAGGGAAGTAAAGCTCATACCTCCTAAATTTGAATGCTCTAACATCAGTTCTAGAGTAAAAGAAGCCAGGGCACGATTCTGTGCTAGTAGTAGTTGGGATAAGCAGTTAAGAACAAAATTCCCCAGTCCCACCTGCTGGAAGTGTTTGAGAATTTGGGTCAGTATTATACAACATAAAATACAAAAACAATAATGGCAGCCCAGACTAAAACCAACAACAGTTATCCAAGTCTTACCTTCTTTTCTACAAAGAATTCAGGTTCAAAAGTTTTAACATTTGGGCTATATAGAGCTTCACTGATAGCATTCCAGCTGGAAAATTAGTGCATCACATCCCTATGAATGAGCTTGATTTCCTTCCACCCACAGTGATAAGGGTGGAGATTTAAAAAGTGACACTAACAAACAAATTGTAAATAAAATTCTGAAACTTGGGTTGGAGCTGTTCAAGTGGTGTTTAGCCATCTCTCCAAGTGCACGTTTTCTTGCCTTTCCTTGCTCAGAAAGTATGCAAGGAGTGAGATGACCAAAAGGTTCTAAGTCATTTTTCAAAGGCAAAGATCCTGTCCTAGTGGAATTAACAATGTTTTCCAGTAGGAATTCTCATTAGAAAAACTTCTAGAAAGCTGTGAGAAGTATAAGCTTGCAAGAGGTTGGATAAGTTTGGGTCACCAGGTAGGAAAAGGATTAAGGATTAGAATATTGCACAAAGCAACATTCCTGCATCAGTCTCTGAGAGGATACTCAATGGACCATTGGGTATCCTTTGCTCAAAGTACCATTGGAAGTTGATGTTAAAACAAGAGCTACTGCAATTGTCAGTAAAAAAAAAAAATAAATTTTTAAAGAAAGGGCCAAAGGACAGCTTAGTTTATTTTTTTAACTTAAACTTCAAAAGTGAGAAGTTATGTTAAGATCTATAGAATTGCAGTGAAAGTCAGGTTCATGCCAGAGGTTAGCAGGCTAGCAGAATGTCCGTGCTGAAGAGGTGATGGACTGACTGAGGTAAGATCAGGAATTTTTTTCTGTGTCAGACCACGTGAGTGTTTTTAGTGAACACTCTTTGCCACAATAAAATTTGACCACTGTGGGTTACTAACTTTTTGAACATGCTAGTAAATTGAAGGCTAAGTAAAAGCCAGTCAGTTTTTTTTGTAAGGACTTCTTTATAAAAGAACAAGAACAAACAGGCAAATGAGAGTAGGTGAGAGAGGCATGGGAACTGCATAAAGGCACTATTACATAGTTTAAAGGTACTTTTGATAGGACTGCTGTGGATTTGAAGAGCATTGGTAAAGTGGTAGTAAGGTAGTGATTATTAATAGCTTAGAATTTCTTAGTTGTTTCTAATTCTTCCTCTCAGCAAAAAAGTGGTTTTAATACTTGAAACTGAGTAGCTGGTAGGGTAAAGAGGAGAAAGTATAAATTTCCATATGTTCTGGTTTGTTTTTTCCCCCCACAAGTGAACATATTGATGTGCAAGAAATAAGTAATTGTTTAGTAATTAATCTGTTTGGCCAACTTTTTCTGTTTTCATTTCAGGCACAGAAAGATCAGAAAAAAGATCGTCCTCTTGTGCGACGCAAGTCAGAACTGCCTCAGGATATCTATACCATGAAAGCCTTGGAATCACATTGCAGAGCTGATGAATTAATATCACATGATGGGCATTAAACTATTCCAGTGAAATATTATTTTGAAAGAAGAGTTTTTTCTGGACTCGGTTCTACAGTAGAACTTACTTTTTTGTGCCATACCGATCAGTTACACAAAGTCAAAGCTTTCTTCAACCCAGTTCTGTAGGCAATAACTTAATAGAGTATGCAGCTCAAGATTAGTAGTTCAAACAATGGTAAATTACCCAGTTCCATTTGCAGAATATTGGGTTGACTATAATCAAGTGGACACAATTTCATGGAGATGTTGTCATAGTACCAGCTAGCTGATAAGGTGAAGTTTTTATAGTCGTATTTGGCAAAAGCGTTCTATAAACTCACTCTGTCTAAGTAAGGGAATGACCAATAGTTGGTACTAATGATAAATGTGTTTTTCAAAATAAACTTATTTGAAATACAAATATTAAATTTTTTTCTAGGATTTCTCAGCTTTACAGTTGTTTCACATTATTGCTGTCTTGTACTATACCAGCAGTTTTGAAAATACACATTCTTTCATATAATAAAACAGTGCTTACAAGCTGGTAACATTCATGACAATCCTCAGTCATCATTCCTTTCTAAGAATTCTGTAAATTCATTTCTCTTTTACTTAGGATAGAGATAGATATATACCTATATTATACAACATCCTAATTATTTACATAGATTTAAAGCCATATCTTCCAGTCTTTAGTATGTAATATGGCACCAGTATTCCAGATATGAACTGGTAGAAGAATTTTTCCTAAAATGAGAATTTGTTTACTATGACTGGGAATAGACTGAATATGAAATTTCATTGTAAGTTTTTTCAAGTCAATTAAATAACTTTTGCTGTTTTCTCCCTGATCTGAGCTTTTAATACTCAGCATTTTTCTTGGGCTCTAGGAGTTCAATATTCTGTGACAGATATTATGTGTGATTTCAGTTGCATTAGTTTTTGCCTGAGAGATGAACATAACCTTTCAGGTAACACAACATCATAAGATTATTATTTAAAAAAGAATAAAAATAATAGACTCTTAAATTCCATTCTGCATCTTTCTAAATGAGTCTGAGAGCTGAGGAGATAGTGACCATAATTTTACCGTGAAACTATTTTTTTGTTGTTGTAAAGAGCACATGTGCTGCAAATACACCTCACAAGTGAACTGAAAATGCATCTGAGTTGCTGATGATCTTCAAATGCTGCTATGTATTCCACAAGATTACTTGCATGTAATGAGCTTTTTGTTGTAGATGGAAAAGCACGGGAGGAAAATCTCTTAAAAATATAGTGCTTTGTCTTCAATATTTGATTTCTCTCAGGGTGGCCAGTATTTTGACTTACTTATCCTGCTTACAAGCTGTTTGAAATGTGTTCTGCTATTCTGAATGGGTGATTAGTTTCTTTTGTCTCTGGCAGTAACATGATATAACTTAATGTTTAATGTCTTGATGCATAAAGAGATAAAAAAGTGGCTTCTTTAAAAACAGTTTTGTTTTACTTTTTAAGGAAGTATAACATCTCCTGCATCCATAAAACAATTACGCAAAGCAGACATTCATAGTAACCTTGTGCAGATGTAGTGCCTGCTGTTCGTTGGTTGCATTTAACATTCAATTTCCAATATTTATGTTGTCTATTGGAAGAAAATTGTGAGTGGTAAATATTGGCTTGCAACAACTAAATTTCAAGACCAACCCAACCTTTAAGTGGAATGTCCACTGTGTCTGAAAACATTTCCTGTAAAACTTGAAAAAGAATAGGCTTTACCATTAGGATAAACTATATGAAAGCAGTTTAAAGATGCCTTCTCCTTTTGAGGGGAAAAAGGGTGCTTTTTTAATTGTGTAAAGCAACGTCTATGTATTTTGATATACCATTGTTTGAACTTCCATCTTTAGCTGGTAGATTATCAGTTACCTTTGATTTTGGGTGTTCAGTATGTTTGTGCAAGAGGTTGCTGAAAGGAATTATTCCTATGTTGCCCAAGGGGGGAAAAAACCTGTATATCAATGTTTGATTGATTGTGTGATGCTCAACGTATAGGAACATCTTTCACTGTCTAGATTTTATTTTTGTTCTTTATTGAAGATAAACATTCACCAAAAAGGGGAATATTGTGGTATTTTTAGAGGCTTGAAGATCTCTACAAAGACATATTTGAAGTTTTGGGCCAGTGAACATTTGCTTAGGCAATATTCCAAAATCTATCACCACTAATGATTTAGCATGTTTATTATCAATATTTATATACTCTATAATCCTGTACTAAACAGTTCTAAAACTAATACATCCAAAATAAAAAGAAAAAATAAAGTAGAATTTTGGTGACTGTTGTTCTTCATAAAGTTCTGTCTGACACCTTCCCCCATTTTCCAAGATCACACCTGTACATCAGGAATGTCAAAAGTAATATTACAAGTGTCTTTTTAGTGTGGCTTTAGTATGGCTTCATTTTAATATTGTACATACATTGTACCTTGGTTTATGGTAATAAGTAATAAAAATGTAGACTTCGTATTTTGTACAGAATCGTCCTATGTACAGAATAAAAAGTTCCTAGAAACAGCAAAAATAGGTAAGTGGCACAATTATTTTTCATTAGACAGTATCTGTAACATTATGCGTTAGTGGAATGTTAAGTTCAAATGTACCTACATATTTTTTAACATTTTGTAATTCAGTTTTTTGTTCTGGCATTGTTTTTGAAGAACTTCATACACCTGCCATTTAATATGCTTTTATCTAATTTTAAAAATTAAAAAAAAAGGTGTATTATATAGACAAATAAAGAACATGTGAATTTTACTCGCTCATCATGAAGCTAAATTTTACACAGGGCATTTGGGGGTGTGTTCACATTATCATTGTTTGCAAAATAATTTCATAAATTTCACAAAACAAAAAGAAATATGGGATGGCTGTTACAAAAAGAAACCCAAAAAACAAACCAACCACCAAAAAAGCCCCAGGAATAATGGATACTCGGTAGGAAAAAAAGCAGACTTCACTTGTAGAGCACCAGTCAATACTGAAAGGAATTTGCTAAAACTCCAGTCTGCAGTTATGGAAAGTGCACCTTTTGGACCACTGTGTTTTCCCCTCTAACAGTTCTGTATTGACAGGCTTCAAGGAAAGTAGCCATAAAATCAGGGGTTATATTGTGGCAAGTAAGAGGTGGTCTGGGGGCAAGGATGTAGGGAAAAACCTAAGTCTGCAGTCGGAATTGTCTTCCCTCAGCAGTCCATAAAGGTCTTCAAAAGAACTAAGGAAGTAACTCATATAAAGCTGACATTTAATAAGGGGAGGGGATGGAGGGGAGGAGTTGAACCTGAGATTGACAGCTGCCCTACTGACTTGAGTTATAAATACAAGATTTAAATTACAGATTAGGTCTTTGCATACTAAAAGACATGGCTTTCTGCAGGAGCTCAGTGGTAAATGCCTCATCAAGAATGAAAAACTGGATATTGAAACAACTGAGCATCTGGTCATTCACTGCAGGAAACTGGGTCAAATATCTCTCAAAACAGTGTTTTAAAATACTGATAGTGATGACATTTTCTCCATATAAATACTAAGTTGCAAGCATGTTCAGGAAGTGACCTTTGGTCCTTTAAGGATATTAAGGTCGGGGGAGTTTAGCAAACAGCCTTTTTTGGCATTGCTTTCATGGTTTGGCTTTGTAGAATTGGAAAGGAAAAGTGCTGGTATAGCACAGGAGATCACTATGATTCCAGGTTATCCAAGTGTTCTCTATCCCACTATGGGCCACCCACTAACAGTGGAGCTTTTCTGCCCCTCTGATCTTGTCCTTACTGTGTGCAGTGAATGTGGAGACTGAGGGTGTGTAGCTAATTAAGAAATGCCATTCTAATTACCATATTACTGTCTCCCTGGATTAGTTTCTTTTCTGTGAGGAGACTTGGCTTCAGTTGTTTTTACATCGCAGTTTTATTTCATAAGTTAGTTAAACATTTTATATGAAGAAATTCCCAAGGGAGGATTTACTGTGGAGCTAAAGAAGGTAATGCATTATCTCTTCCTCATGTAATTGAAGAGCAGCATGACTGTAGCTGCCTTTCCCTGAGCCCAGGCACGGGGGACCTGCATTCTCTGCCTCACCAGTGAGTGCTGCACACGCACAACATGAGGGTTCATAAGCAGTGAGTGACCCTGTGGTGGGAGTTTGGCCCATCACTTTTTAACTTCCAAGGGGAGAAGGGCATTCATATAATTGCCTCAAGCCATTTTAAGCATTTTTGTCATCCAGAAAAGCAAATTGAGAGGGGCTCAAGGCATGAAGGCCTTGCCATAGTAATTTTTCTGGTACTCTCACTGTAGAATTAAAGATGCAAGAGGATTAGAAATAGGAAAGCAAGTAATTTGCTCTGATGGTTGCTTGCTTGGGTTTTTGATCTCAAATGCTGCTAAATTATTAAGAAAAAAACCTTTTTCTCCCCCTGAAGTATTTTTGTTTGGTTTTGGGGTTTTTTTATAAATTATGACCAAGGTTTTCTTTATACATTGTATGGCATTGCTAGGAGTAAATCTTGTTTGCCTTGACAAGTTCTAGTTTTCATTCTGATTCTCTGAAATACTTCTCTTTGGTTAAATTATATGGCAAATGTGTCATATTGGCAGTCTTGTCTTGGATGGCTGGTCTCAATGGCTTCTTATAGCTGTGTACCTAAGAAAAGGACATCCATATTTAACTAGAGGTAGATCAAGGCAAACTATTTTTCACCCTTATTGAGCAAGCTGAAGCCTTTTCTCTCCATAGGCTTTAACTGTTCAAGAAAACTTGTGCAAAAAGCTAGTTTGTCTTGTCTCTCCTTTGATTTCCATTTACTTAGCTGACATCCTCTTTCTCCATTTGGCACAGTAAGGATGAAGAGATTAAAGGAATACAAAGTCTTACCTACACTGGTTTCTAGTTGTAAATAGCCTAACATTTAGATATCAAAATTCAAGACTTGTTCTTTATGCCATGAAGTCTTCACACGTGGAGCATTTCTATTCTTAAAACCTACAATAAGATGAGATTTGTTGGAGATTTTTTTTTTTTTACCTTAGTTTCTTTGCAGTTTAGCAGCAGTATATTTAAATATCTACTTCAATTGTGATTTCCTATCCCTGTCCTGCTTAATCTCCTTGCTTCCTTACTTTCCTTACCTGTTTTTTTTTGTTTGTTTGTTTGGGGTTTTTTGGCAACAATATTACAATAATGAAATGTTGTATCTTGCTTTGTAAGCTACAAAAATTGTGGGACAGTTTTGGTGCAGCAGGTGATGACTGCTCTAGAAGAATGATCATGCTAATACTTGGAACCATCACTTGTGCTCACCTCCACAGAGATACCAAGTTATGCCCAAGACGTATCTAAGTCACTTAAGAAGATTAGCATCACTCTTTTAATGAACATCCTGAAGGCCAGAAAGTTAATTTAACTGGTGTTTTTGAGTGCTTGGCCTGCACTGTCACTTACTGCCTGGATATAAGAAGTAGCTTATTCTCCCCTCATTGGAAAGTAGTCAGGGCTGACCAGATACAGGATAGTCTTGGAATTCCAACAGCCTGGAAAAGTTAGCTCTTTCTTTTTCATGTGAAAAGCAATCTTTAAAACATAACCTGCATATAGAAGAATAAGATGTGAGCAAACTAGACTTTGGAATATGGCAACAGGCAAGTGTTTTATTAAATGATATTTTAGTAACTATTTTGTAAAGAGAATATTCAGTACCTACTGCTATTTTTCTTTCTCAGAAGTAAATTCTACCTTTCTAGTGGAAGGGGAGAGTGTTTAAATGGTTTTGATTCTTCAAAAACCAATCACCTCTTTTGGTCTTGTGGTTGAAACTTAATTGCTGAACAGATTTATTTTTTTTTCCAAACAAAGTTTTTTTGATATTTCTCTGATTAAAGAAATCAGTGTTTTGTGAAGGTTAAACTGGACTCATAAACCCTTCAGAAGCCTACTTGAGCATGACA
This sequence comes from Formicarius rufipectus, assembly GCA_013399695.1. Classification (NCBI taxonomy): domain Eukaryota; kingdom Metazoa; phylum Chordata; class Aves; order Passeriformes; family Formicariidae; genus Formicarius; species Formicarius rufipectus. The sequence continues at coordinate 63,699 of VXAU01003437.1, read as the reverse complement.
TGCTTTTTCCTTTAGAAAAGTCAGAGCCAGGGTGTGTGGTTGGGCTTTCAGGATTCCTAATATTGTTTGTGCCGAGTTACACTTGTGTAGTGGCTTACAGATCAGGGCTTCCTTTGCCAGGCAGTATATATTCCACCCTGGTCTCCTTACTTCTGTGCAGTACATCTGAACAGATCCTGGGCCTGAGGGTGTCTGCATTTCCCTGTGCATCTGGCTGAGGAAATGCGTGTGGAGTTCAGAGGCAGCTTTGTATGGTTGGTTTGCGTCACTTTTGGGGCAACATTCCTTTTTCCACCTCCCTACGAGCAGGAACTGGAGTTTCAGTTCGTGGATTTCCCACCATCCCCAGTGTACTTTTAGGGACTCGGTGGAGTCGCTTTGAACTTCGCTGCCCCTCCCCTCTCCCAGACACATTCAAATGCCAGCCAGGACCGGGGGAGAAAAGGACTAGTTTGGCCACGGAGAAACGGGGTCGTCTGTCTCAGCGGCAGAGAGCTAAAATCATCTGATACCTCCATCAGTCAAACACAGTGGGATGTGGCAACTGTAAAAGACCTTTTAAGAATTTTTAAAGTCCCCTTTCTCGTGCTTTGTCCCTGCGTGTCCTTTGCTTTTGGGAAACAGTCTCAGAAAAAACTGGGATTCGTTAAACGGGAGTTGCAAGGCTGGCTGGCTGGGCACGGTATACAAAGCAGCACCCCAGGAGCGAGGGTCGGGCGTGCCTCTTCGCTGAAGAAGCCTTGCAGTTGGCCTGCTGCTTTCTTCAAGGGAAAATGTCATTTTGTTCCATCTGCCCCTAAGGCTTCTGGGTTAATTTTTCACGTGAAATGAACATTGTTAATTTGGACAGATGAGCCTCGGGAGTGCTTTACGTCCCAGGTCCTGGTGCGGCAGCAGCAGAACGCAACTCTCCCGGGCGCTGAGACAGCGTGTCTGTGTGTGTGGATCTTCCCCTTCCCGCTCAGATCCCGCCCCCTCCTTCCAGAATAAGTCACTCGCATAAAACCCTTGCGGAAAGGTCTCCTGAAGGGAACCTTCCAATACCTAAAGGAAGCCTACAGAAAAGCTGGCGCGGGGCTTTTCACAAACGCGTGTAGTGACAGGACAAGGGGGGATAGATTCAAACTAAAAGAGAATAGGTTTAGATGAATTATTAGGAGAAAGTTTTTTGCCGAGAGGGTGGTGAGGCACTGGGACGCCTAGGGAGGCTGTGGATGCCCCATCCCATGAAGCGCCCAAGGCCGGGTTGGACGGGGCTTTGAGCAACCTGCTCTAGTGTCTGATGTCCCTGCCTGTCCACGGAGGGTTTGGAACAAGATGATTCTTCATGTCCCTTCAACCCCAGGCCATTCAGTGGCTCTATAGATACCGGAGGGGCCGACACCCCGGGTGGAGGGGGAGAGGGGGGATCGGAGGCTCCGGAGAGGCGGGAGGCGGGCAGGGCAGTCTGGGGGGGA
>VXAU01003437.1:345-61566 GCA_013399695.1 Formicarius rufipectus | reverse complement strand
GGGGGGGGGGGGGACCCCCCAAACCCGAACAGGCTTGTGAAAAACGCGGTTTCGTGGTTGTCTAGCGAGGCCTCCGAGCTGGTGAGCGAAGATGTGGGCCTTGCAGCGCTTTTGTTTATTTCCCAAAGCCTAGTGGCCGAGTTGCTTGTGCTCAGAGCTGCATTAAATGCTGCATTAGATACTGCAGCGAAAGTGAGACTCTGATCTGAGCATCTCTGTTATTTACATGCTGCTGTTACTATTTATTTCGAAAAATGCTTAATTCTCAACAAATATGTTGCTAAATAGGTTTTTACTGTAGCAAAGTGCAGCCTAATGAACAGTGACAAAATATGAGACAGCTTCATCATTAATGCAGGATTCTACAATTAAACAAGGCCCTGCAGTCTGTAAATGGCAACCTGCCTGCCAGCATGAGCTGGCAAAATTAAGCTTCTGGGTCTCTGCTTCTACCGTGCTGCTGGTTCCATTCCTGTAGATATATAACGAATCTTAAAATAGTCATACTTCATATCACATTATTTAACATGTCAGCAGCCACAGTGTAACATAATGGTTATATGCCTTCCACTTGCACACTGAGGGAAACATGAAGAGGGTTCTTCCATTTGCTGTCCATTCACTATAAACTTAAGATGTTGTTTAAGAATACCTGTCTTTGTTTATCTTATGACTATTTCCACTGATTATCCTTCTGCTTCCCCTTCCAAAGTCTGAGACTTCTTTTTCAGCAAGGTTAATTTTCTAGAAGGGAACAACAGAAAAAGTCTTTATGAATTCATGATATAGTGTTTAATAAAATTTAAAGGAAACCCATTGAATATTTATGGGCTATACAGATGATTTCTGCATTTCTCCTAGGCCTGGCTCATAAGGTGTGTTATACTTAGTTCAGGATGAACTTAATGAAAGGTAATGGTGATCAGGCTTGTAGCATAGGTATTGTTTTATATATATATGGTTAAAAAGAAATTGAGACGCTCATTATCTGTTTCAGAAGCTAAATACTAATTTACGATGTGCAGAAGGCATTTCTATCCATGTCCTCTGGTTTAATAGCAATTATTTGAGCAGAGTGGATTTTCTGATTGACAACCAGTCTTCACGCTTAACAGACCTGGAACCTCCAGCAGCATATGGAGATCTTTTCTCTGATGCTGTTAAAAAAAATATTATTGAAACTTGTCCATGGACTGTGTAGTATGAAGTAAATTGTTGATTACAATGAAATAGAAGCCATATTTAAGAGTAGTGAAAAATGCTCCCTGGTATCACTGCTACCCACCCTGCCAACAACTTTCTTCCAGGCTCCTGTGGTGTCTAGTGCCATGCTGTTCTGTGACCAGGCTTCTGGTCCTCGAGATCACACATGTGACACCCTGAGGCTGTATCTCCTAAGAGGGGTTGAATGAAATCAGGATGAAAGTATGCTGTAATGTGTCCAGGCAGAGTGTCCTCCCAACAGGGAGTAACCTTCTGCACCGAAATGACTGCATTGCAGCACGGCTGCCTGCATCCCCAGCAATTACATCATCTGTGATGCACTGGCAATGGAAATGCCTTGGTACTTCCCATGCCTTGGCTTTTTGTTCTGTCGGGAGATTCTTTTTTTCCAGAGACTTAATTTCCAAATAGCTTTCAAAGCAGAAGTCTGAAAATACAAAGCCACCTTTGAAAGAAAAAAGCTTTTAATGATCTTGTTGAAATGTAGTTATCCTGCAGCATGTCTCTGCAAGTAACTGCACATTTTGTATTGCAGATTTCTCTCTCAGAATGCCAGTTGTTATTCACTTGTAGCATTTTATTGTTTTTTATAGCAACCTAAAAGAAGGTAATGGAGTTCATTAAAAAACAAGGAACCCATTCTGAATCTGAGAGATACAGCAAAGCTATATTGACCTAATTTGGTTAATTAAGTTGGTGTGGAAATTAAGATCAGAAGATAGTCTGTTAATAGCAGAAGATGGTTGAGAGGGAGTGGCAGGTGCATTAAGAATGACATTTTTTACATAGTATATTTTTTTGCAGAGGATGTGGGAGATGAAGGAGAGGAGGAAAAAGAGTTCATTTCCTACAGTATCAGCACAGACATTCATTATGGAATAAAGTCAAACAGGTGAGCTAGTAAAATTGATCTTGACAATTCTACCCTATGAATGCAAAACCTGCACAGGCGGATTTACCTACTTTACCTACAAATTTACCTCCAATTTACCTGGCGCTTTCAGGTAGTGTTTTTATTCAAGTGGGGCAATAGCTTTCAAAGTGGAGGCTCTGATAAAATAAGTGTGTGTCATCAGATTGAAAGGAATGGATTTAGGACTTCTAGCTCAGCAGTTAAAGAAACCGAGTTCTATTATTTTGTCATACGTACAAAAGTAAAAGATACAACTTGGGTTCCATAATCTTCAGCTGTGTCTGACTCTTACATATCTGTCACTCGTCTTGGTGCATATTTGACTCTGGAGCTCTGTTAAATGTGTGCCCCTTTAGTGTGCCCTTACTTCAGAGTCCTTATTGATAACTCAGTATGGCTGATTGCTGAAGTATAAAGATGTATTTGGCAGACTTGTATTCGAGTCTCTTAGAAGAAAGTTTATGAAGTATGATACAGATTAACATTTGACTCCTGAACTTGCAGTCAGACCAAAGCTATTCTGTCACTTGAGTTCCAAATGATTAGTTAGTAACTCTCTTCTCTGTTCTGTAGCCTGGCGTTCATTAAACGTACAGCAGTGATCGATGCCGACAAACCAGTGTCTTCCCAGCTCAGAGTGCTCACTCTCAGTGAAGACTCTCCGTATGAAACACTACACTCTTTCATTAGCAATGCTGTTGCTCCCTTTTTCAAGTCCTATATCCGAGAATCTGGCAAAGCAGACAGGTAATTCAGTATAAATACTGCATTTCTGTGCTAAGGAATTAAAGTGTTTACTGCAGGAAAATAAAAAACCCAAAACAACAGTGACTCCTCAAGGTGAGTCGTGTTAAATTGTTTAAGCACACATATGATGCTGTTGCTCTCTCTGGGAAAGTAGTTCAGATGGCCTAAATGTCTTGTGTGTGGTTTTTGTTTTGGCTTCTTATATGGAAACATTTGTGCTTTTTCAGGGATGGAGATAAGATGGCTCCTTCAGTTGAGAAAAAGATTGCAGAGCTTGAAATGGGCCTCTTGCATTTGCAGCAGAATATTGAAATTCCAGAGATCAGTCTGCCTATTCATGCAACCATTACTAATGTTGCCAAGCAGTGTTATGAACGTGGAGAAAAGCCAAAGGTTACAGACTTTGGTGAGAAGGCTGAGGATCCGTTGTTCCTCAATCAGTTACAATCTGGAGTCAACCGCTGGATTAGGGAAATACAAAAGGTAAAAACCCAGAAAACCAAGTACTAACCTATGTAGAGCCATGTATCTTCTTCACAGTTTAACTGATAAAATGCTGCTTCTTGAAGGATACTCTGAAGATCTGAGACCAGTTTGCTGAGTTGCCAGAGACACTATTCTAAATTAGACTGAGTCTAGTCTGGAATTAGGATAAGCCTAGTTCAAATTTGAAGTCTACTGTAAATTGTTCTCTGCTATTCATAGAACATCACTATTTTATACTTACCATAATAGACACAGGTAACTGGCAACAATCTTGTGAATTTGATAACTATTCTTAAAATCTTTACAGGAGATTGAGAAAAACAGGTCTTTTTGGTTTGAATTATTATTTCCCCTGGTGTACCCACAGCCACTTCACAACAGTTGCTCCAGACCTATATTGTAATCTCATACTCTGTTATTCTTCAAAAGAACTGCTGTTCTGCTGCTGTTAGTCAAAAATAGTATCTCAAGTACTATTCTGGATTTTTTCCCCCTGTGGACACAGTAAACACCTGTTGTTCATGGAGCGATGTTGCCTTTTCTTACTTGATAGCATAAAACATTTGTTATCTTCCCTGGCTCATCTGTCACTAACCAGAATTAAACTGGAATTAAACTTTTTCACGTGTTGTGAGCTGATCCTACACTTTTCACAGAATGAGTGCCTAACCTGTCTGAGGTTGAATTATTAAAACCTACCTTATGTTGCATGTTTCAATTATATTTGGTAACAGCAGGTTTTTACAGTTGAAACATATAAATTAAATGCTTTTATCCCTCCCTTCTCTTTCTGTCTATTACTTTTAAGGTGACCAAATTAGATCGAGATCCTGCATCAGGCACTGCATTACAGGAGATAAGCTTCTGGTTAAATTTGGAACGGGCTCTGTACCGCATTCAGGAAAAACGTGAAAGTCCGGAAGTTCTTCTGACGCTGGATATTCTAAAACATGGCAAACGTTTTCATGCAACTGTCAGCTTCGATACAGACACAGGTAAATTATCTGATCAGTATCATTTTTCACAAATGTGCTATGGAAGTTAAGCTGTTGCAAAATTTTAACATTGTAGCACAAAGAACAACACTGTTAAAGGAGCCTTGGTCTAGTTACAGCTACAGGTTTGGTTAATGAATGAAAAGTTATGTTCAAAATTTTTTCCATTTAGGTCTAAAACAGGCACTGGAAACGGTGAATGACTATAATCCACTGATGAAAGACTTCCCTCTGAATGACTTGCTGTCTGCTACTGAGCTGGACAAAATACGGCAGGCCCTTGTTGCAATATTTACCCATTTGAGAAAAATCAGAAATACGAAATACCCAATCCAAAGGGCATTGCGTTTAGTGGAGGCTATTTCAAGAGATCTGAGCTCTCAGCTGCTTAAAGTCTTGGGAACCAGAAAACTGATGCATGTGGCCTATGAAGAATTTGAAAAGGTGGGTTCATGGCTTTGTGATATTGGTCACTGTATTTTTGCATTGAACAGTGACTTTCAGGAAGCATTTCATTTGGGAACTGAAGTTCCTGTTCTGTAATTCTTTTCAGGTAATGGTTGCATGCTTTGAAGTATTCCAAACCTGGGATGATGAATATGAGAAGCTGCAAGTTCTGCTTAGAGATATTGTGAAAAGAAAAAGGGAAGAGAATCTGAAGATGGTATGGCGGATCAATCCTGCTCATAGGAAACTCCAAAGTCGTCTTGATCAAATGAGGAAATTCAGGCGCCAGCACGAGCAACTGAGAGCAGTCATTGTGAGAGTCTTGCGGCCTCAGGTAATTTTCTTGGTTGTTAACTGAACAGAAGAGCTATGTGACTTCTTCAAGAATGTTACTGTTACTTAGAGAAGTTACCAACACAAAACTGTTGCAACATTCAGTTTCACTGTCTGCTTCCAAAACTAGTTTAGTTTCAAACCCTTGCTAATAGGCTTAGCTTTAATTCTGATTTATGTTGCATAATACATGACCATGCTCATGTTAATAAACACAGCAAGTCTAGACATAAATCCTTGAGCTTGGCTAAACCACGGTGGAGAATGAGATTATGCTGCACAGTAGTGGAAGTTTGCAAAGTAACTGTTTCCCTATTCATGCTGTAACTTGACTGAAAGTTTAAGGATTTGTTACAAATTTTTAAGGGGGTTTGCTAGACTTTTTAGAGCAGCCTGTGTTTAGCTATTTTCAGGGAAGTTTTGAAGCATCCAACTCACTAAGCTGTGATTCTAATGCAGGTAACTGCTGTTGCCCAGCAAAATCAAGGAGAGGTACCTGAACCACAAGATATGAAAGTAGCAGAAGTCCTTTTTGATGCTGCAGATGCTAATGCGATTGAAGAAGTAAATCTTGCCTATGAGAATGTTAAGGAAGTAGATGGATTAGATGTTTCCAAAGAAGGTACAGAAGCCTGGGAGGCAGCAATGAAGCGCTATGATGAAAGAATTGACAGAGTTGAAACAAGAATAACTGCCCGTTTGAGAGATCAGCTTGGCACGGCAAAGAATGCCAACGAAATGTTCAGGATCTTCTCTCGGTTTAATGCCCTGTTCGTCAGACCTCACATTCGCGGGGCCATTCGTGAATATCAGACGCAACTGATCCAGCGCGTGAAAGACGATATTGAGTCTCTTCATGACAAATTTAAAGTACAGTACCCACAGAGTCAAGCTTGTAAAATGAGTCACGTTCGTGACTTGCCTCCTGTGTCTGGGTCTATAATTTGGGCAAAACAGATTGACAGGCAGCTCACGGCTTACATGAAGCGTGTTGAGGATGTCCTTGGTAAAGGCTGGGAGAACCACGTGGAAGGTCAGAAGCTAAAGCAGGACGGAGATAGCTTTCGCATGAAGCTCAACACTCAGGAGATCTTTGATGACTGGGCAAGAAAAGTTCAGCAGCGCAATCTTGGCGTGTCTGGTCGCATTTTCACCATTGAAAGCACTCGTGTTCGAGGTCGAACTGGAAACGTCCTGAAACTGAAAGTCAACTTTCTCCCAGAAATAATTACACTTTCAAAAGAAGTTCGAAACCTGAAGTGGCTTGGTTTCCGTGTCCCACTGGCAATTGTCAACAAAGCTCACCAAGCAAACCAGCTCTATCCATTTGCTATTTCTCTCATTGAAAGTGTCCGCACATATGAACGAACATGTGAGAAGGTAGAAGAGCGCAATACCATCTCTCTGCTGGTTGCTGGCTTGAAGAAAGAGGTGCAGGCTTTGATTGCAGAAGGAATTGCACTTGTGTGGGAATCATACAAACTTGATCCCTATGTGCAGCGTTTAGCAGAGACTGTCTTCAGTTTCCAGGAAAAGGTTTGTTTTATCTTTCAAATTCTGTAAAATTTGTACGTTTGTACACATTGTACAGACACTTCAAGTGCAAATGTGCAGTTACCCAGAAGTGGAATTGGATAACTGAGGGCCAGTTCTGTAGCTCCTGTGTCAGGTAGGTGATTGATTAAAATAAAGATAAGTGATTAACCATTACTGCGTAACTATTGTTGCCTCGATCTAACATGTCAAACTAAACATCCCATTTTTCCTAAACTGTTTTAGGTGGACGATCTGCTCATTATTGAAGAGAAAATAGACCTGGAAGTGAGATCATTGGAAACATGCATGTATGATCACAAGACTTTCTCTGAAATCTTGAACAGAGTTCAGAAAGCTGTGGATGACTTAAATCTTCACTCATATTCAAATTTGCCAATTTGGGTCAATAAGCTGGATATGGAGGTAGGTTTGAGATTAAGGAGTAGTATATATTTAGAGGAGAGATTCTAATTTTAATCAGTTGCAAAAAGTGTTTTGATTATACTCTTCATAGTCATTCGGGTAAATTCTGTGTACCCATTCCATGAAAATTTTCAGTGCATATGGTAATGCAGAAGATGTAAGACCTGTATTGTTTGGGGCTTTTTGCTGTTGAGCTTTGTGATTAGTTAAATCAAGGGGAATGTTGACTTTTGAAGAAAAAAACTTTGATATAGCTTAACTGTGTAGAATGTGCTGGGTAGCAGGGTAGATAAAGGGTGGTGAAAATTTGCTGTGCTGGTAGCAAAGACTTGTTGCCTTCATATTATTTGGTTCTGCCTCTTAGGTTTCATGTTACTGGGGCACTAGGCCAACTTCAGTACAGTTAAAACTGTTCCATTCTATTAAAATCCATGAGGACTTGGGGATGCTTTGCCTGGATATTCAGTGGAAATCTACCAAAAATCCTAAACCTCTTTAGTCATAGAATGGTCTGGGTTGGTAGGGACTTTAAAGATCATCTAGTTGCAAGCCCCATGCCACAGGCAGCTGATGCCATTAACTAGGTCAGGTTTCTCAAAGCCCCATCCATGGTGGCCCTGAACCACTTCCAGGGATGAGGCATCCACAGCCTCTCTGGGTAACCTGTTCTAGTGCCTCACCATCCTCACAGTGAAGACTTTCTTCCTAGCATTTATTCTAAACCTACTCTCTTTCAATTTAAAACTATTATCTCCTGTGTCTTACTGCTATAAGCACTTGTAAAAACTCCCCCTGTAGCTGACTTGTAGCTCCTTCAGGTACTGGAATGACTTCATAAAGGACCACTTGGTCCTTGAGGTGCCAGAGTGTGCCATAGGTGTCAGAATCTGTTGATAATGGGAGTCTTCATATAGTGAATATGCAGATTTAATCCTCCAGTGTGTGTTATTTTCTTCAGATTGAAAGAATCCTGGGTGTTCGTTTACAAGCTGGACTAAGGGCCTGGACCCAAGTTCTTCTTGGACAAGCAGATGACAAAGCAGAAGTTGACATGGATACAGATGCTCCTCAAGTGAGCTATAAGCCTGGTGGTGAACCCAAGATCAAAGTAAGTTTTCATGTGGGTTTTTTGGTGTTAGGTTTTTTTTGTTTCTTGCTTGACTTTTTTTCTTATTGCCAGCTGTTTAATGGAGGAATTATTTTTGAGGCTTATATGGGAGGTGTATATTCCTTCTGCATTTGTTTTTTGAGGAATACTTGCCTTCTTCCATTTAAGTGTGAGTTGATTTTTCAGAAGTGCTTTATGAAGTCCAAACTTTTTGTCTACATGGAGTATCTGCCAATAAAACTGAGTGTTTTTACTATTCCTGCAGAACATTGTACATGAACTAAGAATAACCAACCAGGTGATTTACTTGAATCCACCCATTGAAGAGTGTAGATACAAACTTTACCAAGAAATGTTTTCTTGGAAGATGGTAATCCTGTCGCTACCAAGAATTCAAAGTCAGAGGTATCAGGTAAGTGTAATGAAACTGTGCCTAAGTCTGAGCAATTACCTTCATTTTGCAATTAATTATCTCAATCTGAGAACGTGTTGCTCTAGAACTGAATCTAAGTGCTCTGGAAATCAGTGTATATTACAAGTACACTTCTGGTTCTTAGGTTGGAGTGCATTATGAGCTGTCTGAGGAAGAGAAATTCTATCGTAATGCATTGACACGGATGCCTGATGGACCCGCAGCTCTGGAGGAGTCATACTCAGCTGTCATGGGAATTGTGACTGAAGTGGAGCAGTATGTCAAGGTAGGAGACTGACACCATATAATAGCACAGCTAAAATGAACATGGACTTTCAGTTTTCCTGGGGGTTGGAGGAAAACACATCTTTTGGAATATACTGGAGAGGTTCTGAACATTGTGAAATACTTCAATTAGGTTTGGCTGCAGTACCAGTGTCTGTGGGATATGCAGGCTGAAAACATATACAACCGTCTTGGAGAAGACCTGAATAAGTGGCAAGCCCTTCTAGTTCAGATAAGAAAGGCAAGAGGAACATTTGACAATGCAGAAACAAGAAAGGAATTTGGACCTGTTGTCATAGATTATGGCAAGGTAAGAGATTGTAATTATTGTTTGTAATAAATACATTAAATTTCAGAATGGTTGTATAGCAAAAAATAACAAGGCTGACAAATTACTATCATGCAACATTTTTCACTTACAGGTACAATCAAAGGTGAACTTGAAGTATGACTCCTGGCACAAGGAAGTGCTCAGCAAATTTGGCCAAATGCTTGGTCAGAATATGACGGAGTTTCATTCACAAATTTCTAAGGTAAGCTAAGTCCTAATTCCAGTTTTTCACTTTCAGATCAACTGTTCTAGAATGCTAAAATACTGATTTTTTTACAGTCCCGTCAAGAGCTAGAGCAGCATTCTGTGGACACTGCTAGCACATCAGATGCAGTGACATTCATCACATATGTGCAATCCTTGAAACGTAAAATCAAACAGTTTGAAAAGCAAGTTGAGGTATGTTGTTTTGCTTATGATTCTTACTTGCAGAAATGTCAGACTTAGCTCTTAAGATGCAGCCTCGTGATACTCAAGTTCTCTTAAAAACAGACCTGAATTTGGTATTTTGAAAAACCCCATGAACTCTGTAGTGAGCATTTGTTAAAATATGTTGTTTTGTCTTTTTAACTTTCAACCACTGTCTTTTGTAGCTGTATCGTAATGGTCAGCGCTTGCTTGAGAAACAGAGGTTCCAGTTCCCTTCCTCTTGGCTGTACATTGACAACATTGAAGGAGAATGGGGTGCCTTTAATGACATTATGCGCAGAAAGGATTCTGCCATTCAACAACAAGTAGCAAATTTGCAGATGAAAATAGTTCAGGAGGATCGTGCAGTGGAGAGCCGAACAACTGACTTGCTGACAGACTGGGAGAAAACAAAGCCTGTAACAGTAAGTAGTGATGAACAATATTCACTAAGAAGTAGGCAGTTTATGCTCGTTTTTGCAGTTTTTCATTTTAGATGATGGTAAAAGTCTTTCTTAGGGTTCTATAATAATGTGTTGATTTTGGGGGATGGTTACAGAGGGAAATTAGCCCTCAAAGCATGGACTTCTGTTAGGTGCAGAAAGGAAGATGACTTCAGTGACTAACAGCTTTGAAAAAATGGGTGTGTTAGAGCTATGCATGTAGGAGGTTTCGGAAACATGCTGCTTTTTGCTTGTGTTTTTTTTCCTAAAGTGCTTTTTAGTAAAGCACAAAACTGCATGTAAAACTGGAATGAACCTTATTCTGGACTGGTATTGTTGCCTTTTTGTGAGCAAACTGGAAATGGAAAAATAATGAGACAAGCCAACATTTAGTATTTAGTCCTTGCTTTTAAACTTGCATCCAACTTGATTGTAGGATTATTGGATTAATGTATCCCATGCAAACTCTAGGGAAATCTGCGCCCAGAAGAGGCTCTTCAGGCTCTCACCATTTACGAAGGAAAATTCGGCAGGCTGAAGGATGACCGCGAGAAGTGTGCGAAGGCCAAGGAAGCTCTGGAACTAACAGATACAGGACTGCTCAGTGGCAGTGAGGAGCGTGTCCAGGTACAACCTGCTCACACAGCTTCTTATCAGTTGTGGATAAAAATGTTTCAGTTCCATCATTCTTTTCCTTCAAAGAGGAACTTGTAGCCTCTACTGTGCAGGTATCAAGGACACGATCTCCACACTGGTTCAATTCTAGCCTTAAGAGATTGTGATCTCTTGTGTGTCTGTCTTACTCTTTTGAAACAGTTATGTGACCTGAGATGCAAAAACCTCATCTTGATCACTTGCTATTGCAGTTCTGTTGAACTGCCAAGCTGTTTAAAGGTTTTTGATATATTAAAAGTATTCTGCTTAACATCCCTGTGCTAATGAATTTGAAGAAATTAGCAATAACTGCTCATGTTTGATACATTCTTTGCTACAGGTGGCCCTTGAAGAGTTGCAGGATCTGAAAGGTGTCTGGTCTGAACTCTCAAAGGTCTGGGAACAGATTGATCAAATGAAAGAACAACCCTGGGTTTCAGTACAGCCTCGCAAGGTACTTGACTTCTGTATGCATAGACAATATAACTACCACAAGCATGTGCAAATTAGGAATTAGACCTGTTGATATAGACATAGTCAGTTGCCACAATCTGGATCATTTTCAGTGTTTAGGTACCTTTTTCAATATCTTTTGAGCATGTTTCTTCTTATGCTAAGCTAAAAAATATTCACAGGATTTGTCACAGTTTAATTAATATTACAGAGGACTTATGTAGTTCCAGTAGTTTTGAGGTTGAGATTGGAGTGCATCTACAGAGAAAGAACTGTGCTTAAATAGGCTGTTGGACTTCATTAGGGGAAACTCCATTATATGGTTGAATAAATGGCATAAGTTTTAGTTCAGTGCTCGGGAGGTAAAGAGCAGTAGGATCACTAAACCATAAGCTGCCTATGACAAGACTGTGTTGTAAATCTTAATCAGATCTATAAAATTACATTCCCAGCTATTCAGTAACCACATCTTAGGCAAATTATTATAACACTTAAAAGACTATCTCATTAGTAAGAGTCGTCTGTAAAAAAAACATCGACAACTTGTACAGTTTTGTGCACAGCATTTTTAGAGAAGGATTTCATTGCTTTTGTGTTATTGACAGCTTCGACAAAACTTAGATGGTCTTCTGAACCAGCTGAAAAACTTCCCTGCCCGCTTGCGACAGTATGCTTCCTATGAGTATGTTCAGAGACTTCTGAAGGGCTACATGAAGGTGAGTTATACTCATTTCTAAAATACCTGTATTTTGTGTTCAGGTTCAAAGATGTAACTTGCTTTCTTGTCTTCTCTAGATAAACATGTTAGTTATTGAACTGAAATCTGAGGCACTTAAAGACCGTCACTGGAAACAGCTGATGAAAAGGCTTCACGTTAACTGGGTTGTCTCAGAATTGACCCTGGGTCAGATATGGGATGTCGACTTACAGAGAAATGAAGCAATTGTCAAAGATGTTCTGCTTGTGGCTCAGGGAGAGATGGCTTTGGAAGAATTCTTGAAACAGGCTAGTATCAGCTCTTATATATATGCATGCAATAGTGAACCAAAGAGTTGTTGCTGGGGGACTGATGCTTGTGTAGTAAACTTGTCACTCTAAACTATTGAAAAAAGTGACAATACTCCATGGAACAGGGGAACAGTTTAAAGCTATGTAAGCTTCCTCAGATGAAACTTGCATTATTTGGGGGAAGCAGTTCTTGATAGTGACTGCAAAGACCCCGCCTTGTTCAAGTTTTACCTAACTGCATCATATTTTCAGTTTTTTTAACTAAAGCTTGAGCATAAACCCGGAATCCTTGGGTAAAAAAAGTAAAATCTTAGCTACTGTAACATTTTCACTTTGTGACTGTGTTAAAGCAGAAATTATCAATGTCATATTTTAATGTCTTTTTCTTCAGATACGAGAAGTGTGGAACACTTATGAACTGGACTTGGTCAATTACCAGAACAAGTGTCGTTTGATTCGTGGATGGGATGACCTTTTCAACAAAGTAAAGGAACACATTAACAGCGTGTCTGCTATGAAACTGTCACCATACTACAAGGTAAAACAGAGAACAAAGCTAAAGAATCTTCATTTAATTCTGCCTTTGCCTCTTGTTTAGTTCATATGTTTGTCAGCAGGGACTATATTCACTATGTAAGTTGACACACTTTCAGACAGTTAATTGCATATGCATCCTTTGTAACTCTCGAATAACTGTTTCCACTAATAATTATTAACAATCAAAAGCCTGATAATATTAAAATGAATATTAATGGACTGTTTAAACTTCAGGTGTTTGAGGAAGATGCCCTTAGCTGGGAAGATAAGCTGAACCGTATCATGGCTCTCTTTGATGTCTGGATAGATGTCCAAAGGCGATGGGTCTACCTGGAGGGCATCTTTACTGGCAGTGCGGACATCAAGCACTTGCTGCCTGTGGAGACCCAGAGGTTCCAGAGGTAACTTTTTATTTGCTTTGTTCTTTTCTTGCTTCCCTTGGGGCACCATACGGCCAGGTCTGAAACTTCATGACTCAGTGTAGCACTCTCTAAGTTGAAATACTGACTGTGTTCTTACCTGGTCCAGCTGGATTACAGCCCTGCTGTAGATAAAAGTTCATCAAGCAAAGAGGTGCAGCTATGCCAGAAAAATATTTGTAGTAAACAGTCTGATGTACAATTTTTAGAAGATGGAGATTTTAGATGATTGGGACTCAGGTGATTTTTTTCTTGTTAGTTCAAGCCAACTACTTCAAGAATTTTTCTGGCATTGTGGCTGCAAGAAGCAGTCTTATTTCTCTTGCTACAGCCTTTAGTCTCACCCTTGAAATGTTATTCACTTCCTCTGCTTTTGGTTGCTTTGATCATACTTACTCATTCCAGACACTTCCAGTCTGATCAAAGACTCAGATTTAGGCATTTTTTCAGGAAATAAAAGTAGACCTTCTGCAGTGGAATTCGGAGATTGAACATTGCAAAGAAGGTAGATTTTGCTGTTGTGGACTTGAGGCAGGTGAAGAACTATTTTGGAATTTTCGCCTGGTATTACCTAGAGCAGCTGCAACAATTGGAGACAGTGGCCATTTAGAGACAAGTAACTTCTGTGTTTACTGAGTTTGCACTAATGTACTGTGTTATTTTACTTGCAGTATCAGCACTGAATTTTTGGCACTCATGAAGAAAGTGTCCAAATCTCCGCTTGTGATGGATGTTCTCAACATTCAGGGTGTGCAGAGATCATTAGAGAGACTGGCAGACTTGCTTGGGAAGATACAGAAGGCACTGGGAGAATACTTGGAAAGGGAGAGGTCCTCTTTCCCTCGGTAAGAAGTTGACGCAAAGTAAAGTAATATGATTCTGTGCAGGAATTGGTGTGCTGCTCTGTAAAGCCTCTGCCAAATTTTATGGATTGCACATATGTGGTGTTATGACCATTTAAATCTGTGTTGTCCATATACAGAATTCAGTTGCAGCCATATCTAAGGAAGTGGCACTGAAATTTTCCTTACTTGCTCATCTGTGACTGGTTGCAGAATTCAGATGTTATTTAAGGAACCATTGCAGCTGATTTCTGTAAACTTAAAGGTTCTTTTGCCATTTGATTCAAGGACGGGTTTTGATTTAGCTGTAGTCCTCAACTAGTTTGTCACTTAGCATGAGAGAGTAAAGGTGAGAGAGTTACTGAGTGGGAGTTGTCCCTGCCTAATAAATTCAATTCCCAGCTCTGTTGTGGGTATTTCAGGATAAAGAAAATGATCCACAGTGTGGAGCATGTATATACTTGGGTGTGGTACAGACCACATGAACTGAGTCTTAATGGTGTCACTGAGGTATAACTTCTAGCAAATTTATGGTTCGTGCACTCTTGCAGTGTTAGGGAAATGGCTGTCAGTTACAACCATGTCAAGTATAGTGGCCATCTATGAAGCATAAATTATAAATTAAAAGTGGTAGTTGGAGTTCTGATATAGATCTCATTTTCTATAATTATTAGGTTTTATTTTGTTGGTGATGAAGACTTGCTTGAAATCATTGGAAACAGCAAAAATGTTGCTAAGCTGCAGAAACACTTCAAGAAAATGTTTGCTGGAGTTTCTAGCATTATTCTCAATGAAGATAATTCTGTGGTTCTTGGGATATCCTCACGTGAAGGAGAGGAGGTACAGCTGCAGTGTTCCTTTGTAAATAAAATTCCGAAATTTTAAGTGAATGTGGACTGATTTAAATCTTTAATTTTTGCAGGTGCTGTTCAAAACACCTGTTTCCATCACAGAACATCCCAAGATCAATGAGTGGCTTACTCTTGTTGAAAAAGAAATGAGAGTGACCCTTGCTAAACTGCTTGCAGAATCTGTTACTGAAGTAGAAATCTTTGGAAAAGCAACTTCAATTGATCCAGCAGTCTACATCTCTTGGATTGACAAATACCAGGTATTTATGTGTCACACCTAAGTATACTGCAACTTGGTTACTTCAGTGAGGAAAACTCTCTGATGGGGATTTTTGTTCCACAGGCTCAGCTTGTTGTCCTGTCAGCCCAAATTGCATGGTCTGAGAATGTGGAGTCAGCCCTCAATGGTGGTGGAAGTGGAGACAACAGCCCTCTCCAGTCTGTGCTGGCCAATGTTGAGGTCACACTCAATGTCCTGGCAGACTCTGTGCTGATGGAACAGCCACCTCTTCGCAGAAGGAAACTGGAGCACTTGGTAAGTAAAAACCTCCTTTCCTCTTCTGGGATTGCAGGTCAGGAATTTTCAAAGTTTAGTGAAAATGTTGTCCAGTCTAAGACTTATTATTCCTCTAGAAAAAGTTCCTTGCTTTGTAAGCAGTTATATCAAGGCCTCATCCTGTAGGTGGTGGTAATTTTTGACTTGTCAGTTTAATGCATGATAGCGTATTGTAGACTAACTCACTGAATTGATCTTCAGAGTAGCTCCTTCAGATGTGCAGGCTACTGATTTCTTCATTCAAGTGTGAAATATGTCATTAAGCTGCTCATTATTGCGATAAATTGTCTTTTTGTTTGTAGATGAGGACTGGGGGGGAGGAGGAAGTCAGAATCACCCTGGATTATTTCTGTAGATTTTTAGAGAAAAATACCTGGTCTGTTTGAGGAGTATGTGTCCTCATAGTTTCTGGCAAGCAAAATACCGAGTTCAGTAGTGTAATGGATTAACAGACTCACTGGACCAGAATGTTTTGCTCAAAGTTCTTAATAACAGTTGGAAACATTGTTATTTTGTTTTTGTGGCAACCAGTTTTAAAGCAGAGACTGGTTTTATGTTATGATTTCTAAGTGATGGCAGTTTAACTGTGCTAATCTGAGAAGCTGTAGGATTCGTGGCTTTATTAGCACTGACCTGTATCACTGTGGTCTAAGGAGTTACTTCATTCTCCAGATCACAGAGTTGGTGCACCAGAGAGATGTTACAAGGTCACTGATCAAAAGCAAGATCGACAATTCCAAATCCTTTGAGTGGCTCAGCCAAATGCGGTTCTACTTTGACCCAAAGCAGACAGATGTGTTGCAACAGCTCTCCATTCAGATGGCAAATGCCAAATTCAACTATGGCTTTGAGTATCTTGGTGTTCAGGATAAGCTGGTACAGACTCCTCTTACTGACCGCTGTTACCTGACAATGACACAAGCCCTGGAGGCCAGACTTGGAGGATCACCATTTGGTAAGTTAGTGAGACGAGTATATACATTCTTATCTTCTCTAATAGCTGATTATCTTCTTCAGTATGTATGTGAATGAGTGGTTTAGGTCACTTAAAGAATCACCAACAGGGTTTCAGCAAAAGCAGGTTTAATGTAAATTTGTAAAAGCACAACAAAATCAATGGTGAGGGTCACTCTGTCACTTACTGTATAGATTGAGTACCTCAAGAAAAATTGGATTAAAAACAATTATGCACAGACCAGGGACACGGAAGGATAAGTAAAGATAACAGTAAGGGGCACAAAGGGATAAGGGCCATGGTCTGAGTTGGCAAATACTGTAATTTGGTTGAGGAGTCTGATAACGAAAGTGCTCCACTTAGTCTGTTGTTCAGACACAAAAATAAAGTCTCAAGGTTCTTTGTAGAAAAACAGGAGGTCATTAGACAGCAGAAGTTCTGGGAGCAGACAGGGTTTCTGGTAAGGGGGCTAACTGCTAACTGAGTTAGCTAACTGAGCTAACTGCTCAGGTGTCAAGACCTAATGAGCATTCCTGAGTTCCTGGATGTGGGACAGGGGGTTTACTGGGGAAAGAATATGCACTGCCACAGTACAGCACTACTGTAAACATACAGAACACTTGTAACTAAGGTATTGAAGAATAAAACAGTCTTGGGGAAAGTAGAAGCAGTTTTAGGTTTCATTTGAATGCTCTTGATAGGCTCCACCAGAATCATCATGCACAATTGCACGAGTTGGCAGTGATACCTCAGATGATAAACACTAAAACATGTCTACCCCATTTCAAAAACAGGTCCTGCTGGTACTGGTAAAACAGAATCTGTTAAGGCTCTTGGACATCAGCTGGGCCGCTTTGTGTTGGTTTTCAACTGCGATGAAACATTTGACTTCCAGGTAAGCTGTTTGATAAAAAACTGTAGTCTTTGCTAATGAGCAACAGAAATCTCTTCAGAACTCTGAAACAGCCAGCAGTGTTTATTTTCATGATGATTGTCTCTGAGTCTTAACTGAACTGGTATCTGTGGGTCATATAGAACTTCTGTAACAAAATAATTGCCTAAAGCAAAAGTGTGACAGAATATTGCTAGGAGAGAGAGTCTAGTTTTTTTAACAGTTCTTTAACAACAAATGGAGGAAGAGGGAAGTACAGGGCAGATGCTTAGGACTGTCTTTAGGAAAGTAGCTTGAACTGTTTAGTTTGCATTGATAGTACTGATTTAATGAGGAACACATGAGAGTATGAGACTGCTGAAGTAGCTGTACTATTGCTAAATTATTCTTTGCAACATACCTGTGCATTTCACCTCAGTATGGGAAGAATTCTTCAAAACTACGCAAGTTTACCTAGATATTTGAAGATTAATGACATCTTCAAACTGAAACAGAATGCTTCTGTAAACTGTAGATGTCTCAAAATAACAACCTTAATCAGGTGTATATGTAAAAACCAGTATAAAACACAGACAAGGAATCACTATAGTTTATGCACTGCCAGGTTGCCATGTGTGGTGGGTTTTTTTTCTGTAAAGCTCTATTTTGACCAGAGCAGGGTTCCATGTAAGGCAGCATTTGGGCTGCAGTAGTTACTATAAGAAAATGCCTGGAGAGTATTGAGGTCACAGATGGTGGGTGATACTCCTTCCTTGCTCCCAATCCTCTTCCTCCCTCTCACAATTAGGGCCATCAGGAGGTCCCAGCTGAAATGTGTTTTTCTGTTCGTGCTCCAGTGAACCTTTCTCCATGTGCTGTTTATCCCCTTAAATCCGCTTGCTTCCATAACATTCTCTACCAGATGGTTCCAATTGTTCCACTGCATCACTATGCATTTTATGAGAGTACCTTTTTTTTAACGATTCCTTAGTTCTTGTAGTTGAAAAGACATCATCCTAAACCATTAGCTTCTAGACCTCCATTATACTCTATCATGTTGTTTTTTACAGAATACTGTCTTGAGGTATCTTCATAATTTGGAAGTATCATACTCTGACCACTCTATTTGCTCTTCTGACATGTTTTGCAATTCAAGTATTCTTCTTGTGATGAAGGACTAGAACTGCACCTGATAGTAAGGGTATCAGCAAAAAAAAACATTATTCAGTGTCATTATCTTGCAAGCTTTTGAACACACTGCAGTACAGTATGTAGTAATAGGACACTGTGGTCATCTCTTATGGTTCCGTGAAACAGTGAACACCTGAAAGTAGGTTACAACGCTTTCATAACTCTTACAGTACTGCAAACATAGCAACCTACATATAAATGCAGTTCCTTCACAGGAATGCAGTCCTTCCTGCATTGTATAGAATGCTCTTCTCTGCTCCCCTTTGCCTGTGCATACGCAAGAATGATCATGCAGCTGAGTGGATTTTCCCCTCTCCGTGCAGGCAATGGGACGCATCTTTGTGGGGCTGTGCCAGGTGGGCGCGTGGGGCTGCTTCGATGAGTTCAACAGACTGGAGGAGCGAATGCTCTCCGCAGTCTCACAGCAAGTTCAGTGCATCCAGGAAGCCTTGCGAGAGCATTCCAACCCCAACTACGACAAGAGTATGTACTTCTTTATTCCTAAGTCTCTAACATACTTCATGCTGTTTTGTTGCTCAATTACATTTCTTGCAGCTAATGCAAGGATGATGCCACTTTTTCAAAATACTTTAAGTCACTTTCAGCTGGTAGAAATTTATGTCGAGTTGAAGTACTCGAGAACCTCCTGTGGGAAACTATGACAGAATAAAGTATGACTTCTGTTCTCGAGGTTGATTGATCACTGACACGGGTGTAACCAAATGCTTTCTCTTTTCAGCTGCAACACCGATTACCTGTGAGCTGCTGAACAAACAAGTCAAAGTGAGCCCTGACATGGCTATCTTCATCACCATGAATCCTGGCTATGCAGGCAGATCTAATCTGCCTGACAATTTGAAGAAGTTGTTCCGTAGCTTGGCAATGACAAAACCAGACCGTCAGCTGATTGCCCAGGTCATGCTGTACTCCCAAGGTTTCCGTACAGCTGAAGTGCTTGCCAATAAGATAGTACCATTCTTCAAGTGAGTAACAAGTTTGGCTTCACTCAATAACCATAGAACTTCCTATTCAAAGCTGTAATACTCTTTGCAACTCACTGAGCACATTGTGCAGCAATCATTTCAAATAATTGTTTCAAGTAAACAGTGGTGTTTACTGAGTGTTTTGTTGGTTCCTGTTGAGAATCAAATTGTATTTTGTCTCTCTTTCTTCTTAGGCTTTGTGATGAACAGCTGTCCTCCCAAAGTCACTATGACTTTGGCTTGAGAGCACTGAAGAGTGTGCTGGTTAGTGCAGGTAATGTGAAGAGGGAGAGGATTCAGAAGATAAAGCGAGAGAAGGAAGAGCGTGGTGAAGTTGTTGATGAGGGAGAAATCGCTGAGAACTTACCAGAGCAAGAGGTAATGCATGTGCAACGTCTTTACCTCTATCACGGATAAAAGGATGAACACTAGACAAAACAGATAACCCTACAGTCATCGTTAAACTATGCAAGCAAAGTATTGTTATTTACTGAAGGCTGTAATTTGATAGCTTAGAAGCACCAAGTTAAACATGTCTTTGGCATCCCTGAATCATAGTGAAAGACTTGTTCCTATAGTTGGTGCATCTGTAATGCTTACTGCTGCTCAGTTCCTAAGCAGTTAAAAGCATTGTGAAGAGAGATGAGACACCAGAGTTGTGTAAACTAAAAATCAGTGGGAAATCATTCTATAGTTGAAACCTGATAAGTGGTTGTTTTTACTACAACCACCCTGGTCTGGTGCTTTTATGAGTAAAGTATTTAGTGAAGTACTTCTTGTCAAACACATTCGGTAAAGTAAACTTAACAAAAGATCTTAAATGAAATGTCATTCTCTCTCTGCAGATCCTGATCCAAAGTGTATGTGAAACTATGGTACCAAAACTGGTTGCAGAAGACATTCCATTGCTGTTCAGTCTCCTTTCTGATGTATTCCCTGGAGTACAATATCATCGTGGAGAGATGACAGCCTTGCGAGAGGAGCTTAGGAAAGTATGTCAGGAAATGTACCTTACCTACGGTGATGGAGAAGAAGTTGGTGGCATGTGGGTTGAAAAGGTAAAACCTAAAACTCAAAATGTGGAATTGAAGTTTATATGTAAGACTAAACTCTTCATATTATGAAAGGTTGAAAAGTTCTTACTTGTCCTACATGAGCAATACATAGAAGCTTAGATTATTATTATTGTACTGAAGACTTAATTGGAACCTCCTTTTTTCTGTCATAGGTTCTTCAGCTGTATCAGATTACACAGATAAATCATGGGTTGATGATGGTCGGTCCCTCTGGAAGTGGAAAGAGCATGGCTTGGAGAGTACTTCTGAAGGCCCTGGAACGGCTGGAGGGTGTGGAAGGTGTTGCTCACATTATAGACCCAAAAGCAATCAGCAAAGATCACCTCTATGGTACTTTGGATCCAAACACCAGAGAATGGACAGATGGCTTGTTCACACATGTCCTGAGAAAGTGAGTCTATAATAGCACAAATATGAAATGGCCAGTACCTTTGTACTAAGGATAATCTGGCCCTTACTGAGTCTTAATTGTCTACTGCAATAAGTCTTTCCTTTAATCTAGAATCATAGACAATGTGAGAGGTGAACTACAGAAACGTCAGTGGATTATCTTTGATGGTGATGTAGACCCTGAGTGGGTTGAGAACTTGAACTCTGTTTTGGATGACAACAAACTTCTGACTCTGCCAAATGGGGAACGTCTCAGCCTCCCACCAAATGTAATGTAACTTTGTTTACATCATGTTTATGTGCTGTCCATAAGCTTGTTGCTCTAGTTCAATATGTACTGGTGCTGTCCCTCTTTCTCATCTCAAGCAGACTAATACTGAGCTCAGGCTGTGGTTTGCTGTAGTTAGGAGTTCTTGTGGAAACAAACATGTCACATTGTGCTTACTCTGGCCCTGTAAGACAAACTTTGTGGGTTGTATAAGTTTATGGTAACAGTCAATAATGATGAACTTACCTTAGGAAAATAGAATGCTGCTGTTGATTTTTCAGTCTAAATGCAAATTAGCTTAGTTTGAAAGGTCTCTGCTTTTTTGAGGACAGAGTTTTTGTTTTGTCTTTTTTGGTTGGTTATTTTTACTTCAAATTTTTGTTTTAAATTTCTATTTTTCAGGTACGTATCATGTTTGAGGTACAGGATCTGAAATACGCCACTTTGGCTACCGTGTCAAGGTGTGGTATGGTCTGGTTTAGTGAGGATGTTCTCAGTACAGACATGATATTCAATAACTTCCTGGCCAGACTAAGAAGCATTCCTCTGGATGAAGGTGAGGAGGAAGCTCAGCGAAGGCGAAAGGGCAAAGAAGATGAAGGAGAAGAAGCAGCGTCCCCAATGTTGCAGGTATAACTTAGATTACATTATAGGTTAAAGTAGTAAAAGCACTTGTATTACAGGTAGTACAGTGTACTTAAATTTATGACAGCCTATCGTAGAAAACCTGGCTTCCTCTTTACATGTTTTTTCTCCTTTTTTTAAAAGAATATTAAAATATTAAGCCTTTCAAACCTGAAACAAAGTCATTTCTTGCTACCTAGTAATCCAGCGGGAAGCAAATTGTTTGAGTAGTGTTTGTCTCCCCCAACAGATTCAGAGAGATGCTGCAACAATAATGCAGCCATATTTCACATCTAATGGCCTGGTAACCAAAGCACTTGAACATGCTTTCAAGTTGGAGCACATCATGGATCTTACCCGCCTGCGCTGTCTGGGTTCTCTGTTCTCCATGTTGCACCAAGCTTGCCGCAATGTTGCCCAGTACAATGCCAACCACCCAGACTTCCCAATGCAGATAGATCAGCTAGAGCGCTATATCCAGGTAAAGTTGTGTATGACAAGATTTCAGTTATTAGTTAATTTTTGTTCCATTACTCTAAAACCAAAAGCTACTTTTGCTGCTTGTTACAGAGGTACCTGGTCTATGCAATACTCTGGTCTCTTTCTGGAGACAGCCGTTTGAAAATGAGAGCAGAGCTGGGAGAATACATTAGGAGAATCACCACTGTACCACTGCCAACTGCACCCAACATACCTATCATTGACTATGAGGTAAACCTTTCTTATGTTAGAAGTGTTGCTCTTTCATGTTCTTAAGATCCTGCTTTAGGTTTTGGAGGTGAAACTGGAGAATAATCCACTAGGCTATCTTAAACTTTATGGTTTCATTGTTCAGCAAACGAACTGCTTCTTTAAATAAACACATAGACTTTGATGCCACAAACCATTCTGTCAAAAAAAAAAAAAAGTTTTAACTAAGGTTGAGCTAGATTCCCTTTGTAAATTGTCTTATCATGTTTTTGTACTTCTAGGTGTCCATTACAGGTGAATGGGTGCCATGGCAATCCAAGGTTCCTCAGATTGAAGTTGAAACACACAAGGTTGCAGCTCCTGATGTTGTAGTACCAACCCTGGATACAGTTCGCCATGAAGCATTGCTGTACACTTGGCTGGCAGAACACAAACCTCTGGTGCTCTGTGGCCCACCAGGCTCTGGAAAGACCATGACCCTCTTCAGTGCTCTCAGAGCTCTGCCTGACATGGAGGTACACAAGGGAGTGTGCGTGTGCATGAATTACAGAGTAATAACAAATCTCTAACCTTCTTAAAGCAGTCTTGATTCAGCATGGAAGTTATTTGGTAGCCAGAATTCAGTGATACCTCCACCTCAGTGTATACATAGCCAAAAAGTACAAATTATGTTGAGGAGAACATAAATTCATTTCTCTTAACCTAAAAACTACTTCCTTCCTTTTCCTCTTTAGTAATATAGAGGCATTCCTACATTCAGTATTTAAAAAGCTGTAGTAGTGTTTAAGAATAACTCTCATCCTTCAGTGTATTTAGATGGAGTAACAGTTATATGAGGCTGTGATGTTCCAAGTATAGAATTGGGCAGGAAACATTACTGCATAATAAATGGGAAACCTGCAGTGAGAAGAAGACAGTATACAGGCAATAACCTATAGTATGGGTGGTACTTTCACCACTGTACCATCATGGAAAGGCAAACACAACTGTTTTCAGGACTCTTCATATGCTTTCTTTCAGTGCTTTGTTAGTGTATTTTACTATTTTTTTTTCAATTATTCTCTTTTTAAGGTGGTTGGACTCAACTTTTCTAGTGCAACCACTCCAGAACTGCTCTTGAAAACTTTTGATCACTACTGTGAGTACAGGCGTACCCCTAATGGAGTGGTGCTGGCTCCTGTGCAGTTGGGAAAGTGGCTGGTGCTGTTCTGTGATGAAATCAATTTGCCAGATATGGATAAGTATGGCACACAGAGAGTCATATCCTTCATTAGACAGGTTTGTTCTTTTTTCCAATCAGCTGTATCACAACAGTTACATTTAGAGGGCCGCAATAGTCCGCTGATTTTTTAATTTTTTTTTTCAAGATGGTGGAACATGGAGGATTCTATCGTACATCTGACCAGACATGGGTGAAACTGGAGAGAATTCAGTTTGTTGGTGCATGTAATCCACCTACTGATCCTGGAAGAAAGCCTCTTTCACATAGGTAATGTGTCTAGTAAACTTTGTAGCAGCTGACTATGGGTCGAAACTGAAGCATTGACTCTATAGTCTGTTCTTAATACACTTGTTTAACAACAGCTGTGCTTTTGTTCCTTGCTTCCTTGCTTTTGCACTAGCTGCTAGTTGGTTCTTATCATGACAGCCAGTGGACTCACTGTTAGGGTGTTGAATCACCTATCTGAAATGCTGTGGATACTTCAGAATGCGTTTTTACTGGAGTCATTAAGGAGAAATCAGACCAACTGCAGTTAGTCATGATTTTGAATCAAGCAGTTATTTAATTTTGGCAAAAGATAATGAGGAGGGTACAGACTGTAATTTTCTGTGCTGCTAATCTTTCAGATTTCTACGACATGTTCCTGTGGTTTATGTGGACTATCCTGGACCAGCTTCACTTACTCAGATATATGGAACATTCAATCGTGCAATGCTAAGGCTGATCCCATCACTTCGCACATACGCAGAACCTCTCACTGCTGCTATGGTAGAATTCTACACAATGTCTCAGGTAACTTGTTAAATACAACCCCAAACTCAAATTAGAAGCCTTTTTTTTAATGCTGAATCTTTTAACGTGTTGTTTGCCTTCCATATGGACAATATGTGTACAAGAGCTGAACTAATTACTTGAGTTCTTGCTAAAACAATTGAATATCTTGCAATGCTGAGGCCTGTAAAAAAATATGGTGCAATTTTGATATAAAGTTACTAATTGTGTTTAAATTTTTAGGAGAGATTCACTCAAGACACACAGCCACATTACATCTATTCACCTCGTGAAATGACTCGATGGGTGAGAGGTATATTTGAAGCCTTAAGACCACTGGAAACCTTACCAGTTGAAGGCCTCATCAGGATTTGGGCCCATGAAGCCTTACGACTCTTCCAAGACAGGTAAAATAAACATGAGATGGGGAGGCAAACTAAAAAAGTTGAAAATTAATTTTCCCCACTCCTTGACAACTTTCATTAGAAGACCAAACTGAAGTGTGCTTCATGTTATATAGCTGGAATACCAATGAGAGTACTTCCCTTCACTCTGGCTTTACTCTTGGGAGTAGTATGTGCTTATATCCTCCCAATACAGAGGATTTGTACTCACTGACTTAATTCTTCATCCAGACTTGTTGAAGATGAGGAGCGACGCTGGACTGATGAGAATATTGACATGGTTGCTCTGAAACACTTCCCCAACATTGACAAAGAGAAGGCTATGAGCAGACCTATCTTATACAGCAACTGGCTGTCAAAGGCAAGTAAAAATTTTAAAAATTTAACCCTCAGAATTAAGATGGGTGAATGCAACTGAGTGATGCAGCTCTTATGACTATATTAAAACGATAATTGGTTACCATCATTTTGTTAGGCTATTCTCCGAGACATTTTTACTATGATTTTCTGAAGTGAGCTCTACCACAAATTTAATAGCTATTATGCCAGGAATGCTATTCTAAGAGCTACCACAGTATGTAAAAGCAGTATTAAATAATATTTTTCAAGAATAGTGGAATGCTACTAGGTAGTTGGTGACAATTATTGCTCTTGGAATCTCTTGGATAAGGGAGTGACTCTTCAATGATACTGATACTACACATTTTATGGTGAACTGATTCTTGCAATTTGAAGTAGGCCAGCCAGACAAGCTGTACAAATCCTGCTGGGTCAAGCTGAAAGTCCACTTAGCTTGCTATCCATCTCTGACCAGTAGTAAGTGACTAGGAAAGACTGTTTAAAATAAATTGGGTAAGTGAGGGAAGGGAGTAAGTCTGCAGTGCTACTTCCCACTCTCTTTGGTAACTGGCAGCCTAGGTTCAGCCTATGACAGATTCAGTAGGTACAGTGTGTAAGCCTTGTGCAGCTGTCTGTGGCACTCCAGGCAGTGCATGTGCTCCTGTATGAGTTACAGAAGTACAGTATTCTTAAGTTTTTGTTGGGGATTGGTACTAAGTATTCTAGTAGTTCTGCTTTTGTGTACTCTTGAATTCATCCCTAAGCAAATTCCCTTAATCCTAATTTCCATACTGTATTGACTGGTTCCTCTAGGATTATATTCCAGTGGATCAAGAAGAATTAAGAGACTATGTGAAAGCTAGGCTTAAAGTCTTTTACGAAGAAGAACTTGATGTGCCACTTGTTCTGTTCAATGAAGTCTTGGATCATGTGTTAAGAATTGACCGGTAAGTTTAGACTTCCATTGCTGCTCATATAAGTAGTATTTAGAGTTACTCTAAAACAGGGTAGTCTGATTACAGAGTAAGAATGGAGCATGATTATTGTCTATAAAAAATAAACTGCCAGCCTCCAGAGAGGAGGATTCTATTTGGAAAGGTCTATCGGTTTTGGTACTAACTTAAGGTTCAGGTGTTCTAGGAAAAGCTTTGGTAAGTTGCTAACACTTACCAATCATACTTGGTTCTGTTTTTCAGAATTTTCCGTCAGCCACAGGGCCACTTGCTGCTTATTGGAGTCAGTGGAGCAGGGAAAACAACCCTCTCAAGATTTGTTGCCTGGATGAATGGTTTGAGTGTCTACCAAATTAAGGTTGGTGTGCTTGTTTAACTTTTAAAAAACAAAAACTGTTAGTCAAAACTCACACTTTAATATTGACCTCTAAAATCCCATTAAAAGCTAAACCAAAATATTAATGACCGATGTTAAATCTTACCAGGTTCACAGAAAGTATACAGGCGAAGATTTTGATGAAGACCTTAGGACAGTATTGAGACGTTCTGGCTGTAAAAATGAAAAAATAGCTTTTATCATGGATGAGTCAAATGTATTGGATTCTGGATTCCTGGAGAGAATGAACACTCTCCTTGCCAATGGAGAGGTAAGAAGATTTTAAATAAATATTTTATGCACCTTTCTACAACCACGGGCTGTAACAAAACTATCTTTTGAATTAGGTTCCTGGTCTCTTTGAAGGAGATGAATATGCCACCCTCATGACTCAGTGTAAAGAAGGAGCACAGAAAGAAGGTTTAATGTTAGATTCACATGAGGAACTCTACAAATGGTTCACCAGCCAAGTCATTCGCAATCTCCATGTTGTGTTCACCATGAATCCATCTTCTGAGGGCCTGAAGGACAGGGCAGCTACCTCTCCTGCACTCTTTAACAGGTAATTGCTGCATATTCCTACATGTTGTTCAATTCTGCTATAACAGTACTTTTGGGGAAGTCTTCACAAATGCTTTGTGTTTCAGATGTGTCTTGAACTGGTTTGGAGACTGGTCAACTGAGGCACTGTACCAAGTTGGCAAAGAATTCACAAGTAAAATGGATCTTGAGAAACCAAATTACATTGTGCCCGATTATATGCCAGTTGTGTATGATAAACTGCCACAGCCACCGTCTCACAGGGAGGCCATTGTTAACAGTTGTGTGTTTGTTCACCAGACTCTTCATCAGGTATGTTATTATTGCACTGCTTAACTTACACTTACCTCTAGGCCACAGTATCGTGTTAGTTTCCTAAAAAGTGTGATCTTTGGCATCCAGATAGATATAAAAACAATGCCCAATGCATGCTCTACGACTTTTTGTTCCCTGAAGGCTAATGCTCGGCTGGCAAAACGAGGAGGCAGAACCATGGCAATCACACCACGCCACTATTTAGATTTCATCAACCATTATGCCAACTTGTTCAATGAGAAGCGAAGTGAACTGGAGGAACAGCAAATGCATTTGAATGTTGGCCTTAGAAAAATCAAGGAAACGGTTGATCAGGTGTATATCTTCTTCAAAACTTGACCCTTTGTAAGGCTGGAGTGATGAAATAGATCTCAATGCTTAATATGGATTCTCTATTCCATCTTACTATCAATCTCAGGTGGAAGAATTGCGGCGTGACCTAAGAATAAAGAGTCAGGAACTGGAAGTGAAAAATGCAGCAGCCAATGACAAGCTGAAAAAGATGGTGAAAGATCAACAGGAAGCTGAGAAAAAGAAGGTAAAAATTTTTGTTAAATCTCTGTGCATAACAACTATTTTATTTACAAAACAGAGCCTGCAGAACAAGTACTGGAAGAAGTTCAACTTCTAAAAAGCAGTATTTTGTCTGTGAAATTCCCTTCTAGGTTATGAGCCAGGAGATTCAGGAACAGCTGCACAAGCAGCAGGAGGTCATTGCAGACAAGCAGATGAGTGTGAAAGAAGATCTTGACAAGGTGGAGCCTGCTGTCATTGAAGCTCAGAATGGTATGTTACCACCTTGAGAGATCACACTGTGGGCTTGGATCTAAAACTGGACTTTGAGAATGTGTTTTGTTGTAGTTTGAGTTGGTCCTGACTGTCAAAAGTACAGGCTCTTAGCATGGGGCTGACAGTGTTGAAGAAACCCCTTATTTTAAATCTGGTCTTCGAACTGTGATTTTTGTGCTGTGTGTGGTACTGATTCGATCCTTGCTACTCATTTTATGGCTTGTGGCACACCAGTTCTAGAAAGGCCTGTGATGCCTTGCTGCTGCACGGGCAGCATACAGTCAAGATGTCCATTCATTAAGCTGGGTAGAGAAACCGCTGGTTTGAATACATTATTTTTAGGGAGCAGAATCAGTTGCCTATGCCCACTTGACAAGTTGAAATTCATGGAAGTGTATCTTATGATAGTAGTTTGAATGTTACCCAGTAATACCTCCTTCTATAAGAACCTCACATTCTTTTGGAGAATCTTAAAACATTTTTACAAACCCAGGATACCCTACTGGACTTTACTATTTATTTTCTTCCCTATCCACATTTCTTTCTGGCACTGGTTAGCTGTGAAGTCAATAAAGAAGCAGCACCTGGTTGAGGTCCGTTCCATGGCAAATCCACCTGCAGCAGTTAAGTTAGCACTGGAATCCATCTGCCTGCTATTAGGTGAGAGTACCACTGACTGGAAACAAATACGTTCCATCATCATGAGAGAGAACTTCATCCCAACCATTGTTAACTTCTCTGCTGAGGAAATCAGGTAAAGTGCACGTGTGAGTTAGTTATGTGAACAAACTATTTACAAAGAGTGGAGGGTCTTAACTGGGCTTTATGTAATTGCTTTGGCAGTGCTTGACTTCTTTTGACACCAGCTTATTCTTGCATGTAGTGAACATGCAGGTGGTACAGGAAAAGGCCTGCTGAAGCCAAGGTGTAACATGCAAACTGGGACAAGAGAGCTGCTGTGTGTTGGTGTGCAAATCCATATTGGCAGTTGAAAGTGGTTTTGCATCTATGACAGAGCAGCTGGCTGAGGGCTTTATCCAACTAATGTGGTCAGCTTCCTAGCTGGCTCTGAATGTGAGCAGAAAGTCAGACTAGACATCTGAATTTCCTTCCAACTCTTGAGTTTTTCTGAGTGGAGTTAAGCAATCTATGAATGACTAATCTTAAAATGTTGCTAAATACCTTCTATCACCCATAAGTTGTAATTTCTGAAACAACGTGCTGAATTAACTAAAATATCCCAGCTACTAGACATCTAAACTTCTAGGAAATATTCATTATCAGCTGTAGAAGGCAAGCCAGAAAAAGGAATACTGAACACCTGTGTGGTGACATAGTGTATTTATGCTATCTGTAAAAACTTTTCCCTCACAGTGATGCCATCCGGGAGAAGATGAAGAAAAACTACCTGTCAAATCCAAGTTACAATTATGAAATTGTAAACAGAGCATCACTGGCTTGTGGACCTATGGTGAAATGGGCAATTGCACAGGTAATGTCAGTTTGAGGAAGCAAAGGCAAGGTTGAGCCTGACCGTGAATAGCAATGCCTAAAGGTGCTGAATTTGCCTTTATTCAACCAAGTATTGCAAGCTGTGTTGCATCAAAGAAATGGGTAGGTGGCTCAGATGAGTGCAGATGGGATCAACAGAGCTGTGCCAGAGATCTGTCCAGTTGTGGTACAGCTGCTGCACTGAAAAATGTCAGGTTTACAGTAAACAGTAATGGATGCTTTCTGGAAAATGCAATGCAATCCTCTTAATAGAGACTGCATTTGTCTTGCCTCAAACTGAGGCATGCTCACAGGCAGGTCTGCTGAGTTCTTTTAGGTCGACTTTTAGATATTTGACTAGTTTCCTGAAGGAATAGGCTTTAGGGAAGATGCCCCCAGACTGAGATATCCAAGAAGGGTTTTACTTTGCCTGTTGGTGTTCAAAACAACAAAATACTTGACTCATTAAAACTGTGCCTACTTGGAGTGGCATGATGTGGAGAGACTGTATTTAGCTTGAATCTTGCCAATGAGCCCTGTCCTCATTGTTCTGTGCCTTAGCTCTGTTCATTTCATTGCTAAGAAAGGCAGATTAGCACAGTACTGACATGGACACACAGTTGAGTGTTTATGTAAAACAGTGCTGTGCACTTCTTAATGTGGTTTGAACCTTTTGGATGACTTTGTGTAAATCTACAGAGCAGGAAAAGGATCTTTCAAAAAAGCAGTGACTTACATGTCTGTGCTGAGTTTAAACTAGAGTCCTAGGGATTGATAAACAATACTAAGTTTCTGTTAAGAAATTATTAATTCTTACACAGGTCAGAAGTACCTAAACTTCGAAAGATGCAGCTGATAGTATATACCTGAATTCTGTGGTTCTTGTTAACACATCATTTTAGAAAGTATAAAGGGTCTATTCACTGTTTGCAGCTGAACTATGCTGATATGTTGAAAAGAGTGGAGCCTCTTCGCAATGAACTGCAGAAGCTGGAGGATGATGCCAAAGACAACCAACAGAAAGCCAATGAAGTGGAGCAGATGATTCGTGATCTTGAGGCCAGTATTGCCCGTTACAAAGAGGAATATGCAGTACTAATTTCGGAGGCTCAAGCCATTAAGGCAGACTTGGCTGCTGTAGAAGCAAAAGTAAGATATTTATTTATCAGTAATTTTTCATTCTTTGATCTCTGACAGTGTGAAATTGAATCGTTCTTCTGAATTGCAAGTGGACTTTGGTTGCTTCTCTTGTGCAGTGCATTTGAGCTGTTTCATCTCTGGATGTTATGAGGCTTCTTAAACTACTGAAACCTGGGCTGGAGTTAGAAATATCAACACATGTTGCTACTTGGATAAGACAGTTCAGATAAAGCTTAAAATACTTAGCCTTTGGAAACAGGCATGGATATAGTGTGATTGTAATGTCTTAACTGGACTCCTTGGGGGGTGAATTTCTCTGTGGACTTGATCTAGTCATTAGTATGTCACTACTATGCCAGCACTTAGCACTTTTAAGTTAACAGTTAAAATCAACGTAATTTATTGACACTGAAGTGAAGAAGCACGAATTTAATCTCTGAGCTTTTAAATTTAACTTGGTCCTTGAGCCAATATTTAAGTGTTCCAAGAGGCTTGTAGTACAACAACTGTTCATCATCTAAAGAGTCTACTTCACCACTTATTCCTAGGTAAACCGTAGCACAGCTCTTCTGAAGAGTCTTTCTGCTGAACGTGAAAGATGGGAGAAGACAAGTGAAACCTTCAAGAACCAGATGTCCACTATTGCAGGAGACTGTTTACTTTCAGGAGCTTTTATTGCCTATGCTGGCTACTTTGATCAGCAGATGCGTCAGAATCTGTTCACTACGTGGTCTCACCATTTGCAGCAAGCAAATATCCAGGTAAAGATCTAGTCATAAGTTAACCATAAATCAATGTACTGCAGCAGTTAAAGAAGCTTTAACGTGATAGGTAAAGAATGGATCTGTTGGAAAAAAAAACACCTTTTAGAGCTGCATTTACTTAAAATGTCTTCAGCAGCTACTTGGAGAATCTCTAGTTAAATATTAACTGTGTTTCCTTCTCGCAGTTCCGTACAGACATTGCCAGGACAGAGTACCTTTCCAACGCCGATGAGCGTCTCCGGTGGCAAGCGAGTTCTCTACCTGCAGATGACCTGTGCACTGAGAATGCCATCATGCTCAAGCGGTTCAATAGGTATTTCAGTCTAAGATTTAGAGTTCTAAAGCAATATTCTCACAGCAGGCAGGGCTTGCACCTACGGTGTCTCAGTAACTCTTCCAAAGCGCTGTTTCACTGTTGTGTGAACCTCTGATGTTCTGAAAGCTTCTCAACCATGTGTAAACACAAAAACTCACATTCACCTTTGCTCGCCTTTTTTGTTATGCTTAACTGTTAAAATAAGTTAACTTAAACTGAAGCTGTTTTGATGCCCAAGTACAGACTTACCTTCCAAAACTCTGAAGGAAGTCATTGAACCTGCCCCAGTGTATTCCTCCAATAAACAAGGTTTTAGAGTTGAGACTAATAATCCAATGTGAACTGACAAAACTGCTTAGACATTGTCTGCAATCCTAACTTGAATAATGAAAGTGTCTTATTACTAACTTCAGGTATCCATTGATCATTGATCCCTCCGGGCAAGCTACAGAGTTTATCATGAATGAATATAAAGACCGTAAAATAACTCGTACTAGTTTCTTGGATGACGCTTTCAGGAAGAACTTGGAAAGTGCCTTGAGATTTGGTAACCCACTTCTTGTTCAGGTTAGTTACATGGTCATGTAGAAACTTTAAATACTTGAATTCTGCCCTGAGTACTAGAAAAGGTTGTTCTTGTTCTCTTAGTAACATGCTGGCAACTTTATTTTCCAACTATAATTTAACAGGTAAACTAGTAACATGTGAAATATTAGTCCTGAGACGTATATTACTAGTGAGCTACAAAATCAAAAGATGGTATTTCTTTTCCACCAGTTCAAGATTAAATGCTTTGATTTTGGAATTATCTTTCTTTACTTCCGCTCTATAAACTTATTTGCGATCTTCTTTTCATATGCTGTCTCTAGTAATAGGCAAATAATATGGCTAGCTGTCTAGAATTGAACTGAGTATCAGGGAGAAGTTTCAGTAGTACAAAGAAATAGGCAACTGCAGGAATAGTTGACTTTCACTTCAGATGAGTATGGTTTTTTGCTTCTTAATATGAAAATGGGATAAGGGGATTAGTTCACATACAAGCTTGTGCTGCTTAGGATCGGGCTATTACAGCCAGTAGTAATACTCCTCTTCTGAGATTGTGTATAGTAATAGCAGAAACTCTGCTTGTGTAGCTCAACTACTTCTGAATGTGATCTGTATTCCAAACCACCTGCCAATTGTTTTCTTACCACGCCATTAATGTCTTAACACATCTCTGCTTTTAGGATGTGGAGAGCTACGACCCAGTTTTGAATCCTGTTCTGAATCGGGAAGTCCGAAGAACTGGAGGCAGAGTTTTGATTACTCTGGGAGACCAGGATATTGATTTGTCACCATCCTTTGTCATCTTCCTGTCCACCAGAGATCCAACAGTAAGTAAAAAAAAAAAAGCTGTCACTTCTGTAAAAATGGTGTGCCAGCAGAGCTGAGAAAGTTTTTTGTGTTTCCTGTGACAGGTTGAATTCCCACCGGACCTTTGCTCTCGTGTTACATTTGTGAACTTTACAGTAACTCGCAGCAGCTTACAGAGCCAGTGTCTGAATGAAGTCCTGAAAGCTGAAAGACCAGACGTTGATGAAAAACGCTCTGACCTCCTCAAGCTTCAGGGTATGTTTACCAAAATTAACTCCTCCTGTTCTAAAAGAATACGGTGGGTTTATTGTAGCTGTAGAAATACATGGTAAAATGCCTTAATACTCTTTTTTTTCATGATGTCCAATGGCAAAGTACATACGATTCACTTAATTCTCAAAAACTAACATATCTGTACAATGTGACCTATTTTTTCTTCTAATTAAGGTGAATTTCAGCTGCGCTTGCGTCAGTTGGAAAAATCCCTGCTGCAAGCACTTAATGAAGTGAAGGGACGTATCCTGGATGACGACACCATCATTACTACTCTTGAGAATCTGAAGAGGGAAGCAGCAGAGGTCACCAGAAAAGTAGAAGAGACTGATATTGTCATGCAAGAAGTGGAGACGGTTTCTCAGCAGTACCTGCCTCTTTCTACAGCGTGCAGTAGTATCTACTTTACTATGGAGTCACTGAAACAGGTAGGATGAGTTGTTCTTCCTGCCAGCAAGTTTTGTATTTACTGTTTAAAGCTAAGTAGACACTGCCTGATTCCAGCCCTGGCTGCAGTACTGCAGTTTGTTTGGTATATGCCATTGACTATCAAACAGCAGGACTCCAGAGAGAAAAACTGAACTCTTTTGTCTTTCAGATACATTTCCTGTACCAATACTCCCTCCAGTTTTTCTTGGACATCTATCACAATGTCTTGTATGAGAACCCAAATCTGAAGGGAATTACAGACCATACTCATCGTCTCTCAATCATCACAAAGGATCTCTTCCAGGTTCAGTTTTTTTAACCAATAAATGTATTTACTTAATCATTTCTGAAGTGTCAAGAGTCCGTGGCCTCTGTACTAACTTCCCTGTTTTGTTGGTAGGTGGCATTCAATAGAGTGGCACGTGGGATGCTGCATCAGGATCACATAACATTTGCCATGTTGTTGGCCCGGATCAAACTGAAAGGCACTATTGGGTAAACATTTATATTCTCATTTCACTTCAGCTGAAAAAGAGAGGGCTGTCTTGAAGGCGTCTAGCTGAGGTCTTCTTTTCCCTTAACCTTAGGGAGCCTACATATGATGCAGAATTCCAGCACTTCTTGAGAGGGAAGGAAATTGTACTAAACACTTCATCTCTCCCCAAAATCAATGGTTTGACTGTAGAGCAAACAGAAGCAATGATGAGGTTAAGCTGCCTTCCTGCATTTAAGGACCTTGTTTCAAAAGTTCAGGCTGATGAGGTGAGTGTTGGCTAGGACTTGTTTCTGCACTGAACTATCTTTTCATGCTTACAAATAAGCTCTCCTAGTACAGGAATGGGGTAGCCTTACAATTTGTTGTAGTTGGTGTGGAAATGAGTGATCTTCCTTACTAATCCAGCTGTGAAATTTGTTGTAAATACCACTGTTCACTTGAACTTGGAGGTGGTTTCTCCATTCTTCTGGCATTGTGGTTGACCAGCTTTGGTTCCCATGGTAGCAGAAAGTGTGATACTGCATGTCTTTTGCTGCATCACTATTGTGTGATAACTGTCCAGTAGAGGGGAGCAGCCCTAACCATACATAATTTCATTATTGTGGGCCCTTGGACATGCTCTGTGAAATAAATTTGGATATGTTCAGCTGCTGAACACTGCTTACTCTTGTGACTGAAGTTGTTCTAAAGAAAATAGCTTTATTTTGACTCTGAAACTGTCATGTTCCAAATTATGTCCATATCTGAAATAGTACTTGCTTGGTTTGCCCTGCTTTTATATTAAAAGTTGAATTCTCATTGCAGTGTCTGATTTTACTTAAACTCTTCAGCCTGGGGTGAAATAACGTGCACCTTGGGCTGGGACTTGTTAAAGATCTGTAGAATCAGGCGTCCTAGAGGCAATGCAGCATTAGGGCATATCAGGGACATGACTTGGAACATCTGAAGAAAGCATAATAGACAAAGCGTAATTTGAGTTTTACATGTGGATTTTGGTTTAAAAAACCAACAGAACTTGGAGAAATTCATTTAAATGAGTCAAGAACCTATTAAATGTGCTGATCAAATTGCAGTTTTGATCAAGGAAACATTCAACCCATTATATGCAAAACACTCAAACCATTCATATCTAAAAGCCTTGGAAAGACTAAACTATGTTGAGTGTCAGACAGTATTTGGGGCTAAGTTTTATGACGGACTCAATTTCTTTAATAGCGTTTCTGTTTCACAGTGTTAGCCCTGTTTTATTTCTCAAGACTTACTCATAGATGGAAGCTCAAATGCTTCTTCTGGTACTCAATATCAATTTCTATTCCAAAGATAGAGGAGATGACCATTAGATGGGAAAAATCTTAAGAACTTCAGCATTTCATTGTTCAACCATTTAGTTACTCCTGAGAATTTTTAGATCTGTTTACAAATCCAAAGTTTGGACTGTGTCAAGTTGAGCCCCACCCTGGCAGTCATTGTTTCTTAGTAAAAGTTTGTATGTAGCTGAACACTTTTGCAGTACATTAAACTCTAGATTTTGAGGCTGACAGTGAACATCTCTGTTGCATCATGAACAGGACCTGCACCTTTCTCATGCCTTGAAACTTCAGGGATTTTGTATTTTTTTCAATACAGCAATTCTGTATTTGGCTGGACAGCAGTTCCCCTGAGCAGACTGTACCATACCTTTGGACTGAAGAAAAACCTGCAAGTAAGTGAAGTTGCACTATTGTCCTCACCAGTCCTACTGATCTAAGCAGATGGTTTTAAAAGCAGTTCTGAAGTAGAACTTAATTTTGGTCCTCAGTGTTAGGAAAATCATGAAGTTGTGATTATGTTAAAGCCTGAAGGCTGATGAGTTTGGTTTTGGATTGTTTTGGGGTTTGGGTTTTTTTGGGCGGTTTGTTTCTGTTTGGGTTTGTTGGGTCTTGTTAAACTAAACTTTTGTAAGCCATAGTTACTACAGTTGATTCCTGCACCTTAACCTGTAGTCTGGTCTTCCACAGAGGAACTGTAACTCTACCATCTAACTGGATTACATAATAGTTTGGATTAAACTTAGTCACTGCAAAGCTGGAGGCAGCTCAGTACTCTAAAAAGCTCCAGGACATAGTTTTTCTGAGGACAGGGCTGGTCTACAAGAATGTTTCCTACTGCAGTTTTATCAAGCATGAAGTCTTATCTCTTGCTATATTAGTTGTTAGTGCTAATTTGTTAGGAGTTAGAACTTGACAGTAACCGGTGCAATTAAAATGTTGCGGAAGACAACCCAGCTGAAGCCGGTAAGTTTGTTTTGACTGTGAAGTTGAAGGTAGAATGTAAGCATTCCATTAAAAAGTTGCAACTGATCTTTCAAGGGAGTAATTAACATTCTAAATATGTAGTCTTCAGAACAAGATGGCAAAAAATTGAATGGAGAATTGAGAGGGGAAGGTCTTGAGGATGGTTTTCTTACCTGTCGGTCTAATCCTGTCTCCTCTTTCCAGCTCCTATTGGACAGGCCATTCATCGCTTGCTTCTGATCCAGGCCTTCCGTCCGGATCGTTTGTTGGCCATGGCAC
Organism: Formicarius rufipectus; assembly: GCA_013399695.1. Classification (NCBI taxonomy): domain Eukaryota; kingdom Metazoa; phylum Chordata; class Aves; order Passeriformes; family Formicariidae; genus Formicarius; species Formicarius rufipectus. The sequence continues at coordinate 24,584 of VXAU01003437.1, read as the reverse complement.
ATACCTTTGTTTCGACAAATCTTGGAGAGTCTTTCATGTCCATTATGGAGCAGCCTTTAGATCTGACACACATTGTAGATACAGAGGTAACCTGTTTGTTTTTGAAAGGCTGAAATCCTGAGGCAATGCTCAGTGCCACCTTGCATGAGTTCCACAGAGAGCAAAGCTATCCAACAGAACATTTCTTTACTTGCTCTTCTCCCCTTGGTATGAAGAGTGGATTGGTTTCCTATTTGTTAATGCAAAACTAAGAGTAATATAACATCTTTAGCTAGGTATAGAAAAGAAATTCTGAGGTTACTGCATTCTAATATTTAGTAACTGATTTGTATCCTTTTAAACTTCTTGGACCACAGGTGAAACCAAATACTCCTGTGCTGATGTGTTCAGTGCCTGGCTATGATGCCAGTGGTCACGTTGAAGACCTTGCAGCTGAGCAGAACACACAGATAACTTCTATCGCTATCGGTAAGAACATACCTTACTTTATCATCTAAGCATAAATGAAATTGTTAGCAGGAAGAGCTTTAGCAATCCTTCTGTCTCTTAGGTTCTGCTGAAGGGTTTAACCAAGCAGATAAAGCAATAAACACAGCAGTGAAATCTGGAAGGTAAGTTTTATTTCATTTTCAGCTAGAATACTGCCTAGCGGAAAGGTAAACAGGGGGTGGGTAATCTGTTGGCTAAATAGATAAAACACTGGGCAAAAGTAATGAAATTATCTTTTGAGTTTAAATTTGTAATAACAAGCACAGCTGTTCACAACTTCTTTTTAAATATTATCAAGAGAAGTAGATTGTATCTGCAAAACAAGACAGTTAACCCATTTACAGTACACAGTAACTGATTCTGTGTAGAAGACAGGTTTAAAGGAGGGAGAAAAGTCTGTGGCATTAGTATTATGTTACTTCTAGTGATGACAGCAAAGATCTAGAAGCTGTACACTAAAAAGCACTTTTCCTGTTTCAAAAATTCACAGATGGGTAATGCTGAAAAATGTTCACCTGGCTCCTGGCTGGCTCATGCAGCTAGAAAAGAAACTACATTCACTACAACCCCATGCTTGCTTCAGACTCTTCCTTACCATGGAGATTAATCCAAAGGTAACATTGATTAAAAATGTGTTTCTTGCAGAGCCAGGAGTACTGCCCTGGGGAGGTTTTCTTATGAATGCTTTTCTGCAGTAAAGAAAAAGGAAAACACATGCCTGTCAAGGGAGTTAGTAGCCTTGGGTTTTGACGACTTAATCATAGTTGAAAACATCTTACCATTCCTTATGCTGCTTCCCCTGCCTTCCTAAAGAAAGGCGAGACTTTGTGTGCTCACAACAAGGTTTTGAAGCTATTGCAAACTGTGCTGTTAAGAGAGGTTTGGTTTAGTGAAGCCTAAAGTAGCTGGATTTGAGCTTAGTAATCTTTTCTAGGTACCAGTGAATTTGTTACGTGCTGGCCGAATCTTCGTGTTTGAACCTCCTCCTGGTGTGAAGGCAAATATGCTGAGGACCTTCAGTAGCATTCCAGTTTCTAGGATGTGCAAGGTGAGCTGCAGTTTGTGTAGTGAAACCAGTTGGAGCAATGTGTTCATTAAAATCCTACCTTAGATGATAAAACCTCAGCTTCCAAGACATACCTGGAATGTTTTTCTCCCCTCACAGAAGTAAACTAGTAGTTGCTTCTTCTGTTGGTTGAATGTATTGAGTTTTGGTAGTAATTAAATCTGATACTTTCTAGCCTTTTAGCAGACTTTGATTTTTATCAGTTCACCTGAGTAACAGTTGTTTGGTTTTGTTTTTCCCTCTCCGCTTCCTAGTCTCCAAATGAGCGTGCTCGTTTGTATTTCCTCCTTGCCTGGTTCCATGCCATTATCCAAGAGCGCCTGCGCTATGCTCCATTGGGTTGGTCCAAGAAGTATGAGTTTGGAGAATCTGACCTGAGATCTGCCTGTGACACAGTGGATACATGGCTGGATGACACAGCGAAGGCAAGTAGTGTTGTGTCCTTAGGTACAGGTCACAGGTTACTTTAGCTCTTCAGTGAAACTGTTCTGGAAACGTTTAGGAAGTTAAATCAGTAAGCCCAAATAGCGTGACAGCAGTTTAATTTAGGTCTCGAATTTGATTCCTCAATCAGAGGAGATGTGAAAACTGATGTTTCCTGCTGATTACAGGGTCGTCAGAACATTTCACCTGATAAAATTCCCTGGTCTGCACTGAAGACTCTGATGGCACAGTCCATTTATGGAGGTCGCATTGATAATGAATTTGATCAGCGTTTGTTGAACACTTTCTTGGAGCGTCTATTCACTACTCTAAGTTTTGATAGTGAATTCAAACTGGCTTGCAAAGTTGATGGACACAAAGATATTCAGATGCCAGATGGAATCAGGTATCAATTTTCCCTTGTCCTGATCTCTCTGTACAACTTTCTTTCTTTTCTTTTTTTTTAATTAAAAATTTGCACACAAAGAAAAGCAAAAAAACAAACACCTGTATTTCTATGCTGTGTAAACAGTGTCAGGCGGAGAATTACCTTGGCATTCTAATAAAGGAAATGTTCTAATGAATATTAAAACTCTTGACTTGCAGACGTGAGGAGTTTGTGCAGTGGGTTGAGATGCTGCCAGATACACAAACACCATCATGGCTGGGCCTGCCAAATAATGCAGAGAAAGTTCTTCTCACCACACAAGGTAAAATCAGAACTTTGAACAATGTCTTCCATAGATTCTAGGCCACCATTTTAACTGAAAAACAGCAAAGACTTAGAAATTTTGCTGAAGAGTCAATTGCTTTCCCCTCCTCCCTCAACATAGTTGGTTTAACTTCTGCAAGGTAAGGCATTTGAGTAATCCAGAAACTGACCAGAATCAACAGTTACACTCAACCTTCCAGATGTCAGGCTCTCATCCTAATTCTGGAAAGCTTCATTGTCAGCTCTGGAGCCACCTACAGCTGGGCAGTTCTGAATCTTAGGCCTAGACTAGGGATAAGGAAAAATCATGGTTCTTGCCTGTAGGATGTTTTCTTCTTGATGCCACTGATTCTCTGACTAACAGCATATCTCCTATTTTAGGCATAGATATGATCAGTAAAATGCTGAAAATGCAGATGCTGGAGGATGAGGATGATCTAGCTTATGCAGAAACTGAGAAGAAGACAAGAACTGATTCTACATCAGATGGACGCCCAGCCTGGATGAGAACACTGCATACCACAGCCTCTAACTGGCTTCACCTTATCCCACAAACTCTAAACCATCTGAAGAGGACTGTGGAAAACATTAAAGTAAGAACTAAATTTTATTTGATGTGGACATAGGAAAAGCAAGTCTAGTAAGGGTACCGCTTCTCTGTGATGAGGTAGCAAGAGTCAAGTGCTTCCTGTGGCCCTGACTGCTATTTGTGGTAGTGTCTTTACGGCCAGTGCACATTAACTACTGCTAAAATGTGGCAGTGGTCAGTGAGGGGAAATGGGGCAGCAGCTTCTGTTAACTCAGAACAGAAATTGCATGGGCTGGAGGAAACTTTGAGATCTGTACAGTGGCATCCTAAGCTCTGACTCGAGAATCAGCTTCCCCATTGAATGTGCCTATGATTTCCTAACTGCTTCCAAAGTCTTAGTCTGGGATAGTAGGCAAGAACCTCTTGTTACTGATTAAAAGGAATCCACAGTTGATCGGAAGGAGCTGCAGCAGCCAGTCTGCATGTATTGTTCTCCTATGAATTCTGCTTTCTTGATTCTCCAAAGGAGAAGAGATTGTTGGTTGTAAAAGAGTTACTGCTAAGTCCATCCAGGATTTTGGCTGTCGCTTTTTGTAGCAGTTTTCCAGCAAGAACTTTGATCTGCAACTTCCTTTCAATGTTTCGACCACTAGGATCCTTTGTTCCGATTCTTTGAGAGAGAGGTGAAAATGGGCGCTAAGCTGCTGCAGGATGTTCGTCAGGACCTTGCAGATGTGGTTCAAGTGTGTGAAGGAAAAAAGAAACAAACCAACTATTTGCGTACACTTATAAATGAACTGGTGAAAGGTATGGCCATTCCGTCAGCATCTTCTGGGGCTCTCTTTGCCTCTTGAACTCTCTAAAAGCCTTTTGTGGTCAGCAGCTTTCAAAAAAAAACCTACAAAAGTGGCAGAGAAATGTAGATGGGTTTTACAATTTGACACAAGCAATATTTAAAGTTGAGCATAAAATTCAAATTGGTTTGGTTTGAGATTTCAAGTTGAAGTGTTTAATAATAGGCTTTTTCATATGCTTTATATCAGCAGCTTAATTTCTAAGGTCAAATCTTACTAAAGTCTCTGTGTCTAAATTGTGATTAAAGTTATTAGGAGCAATACTGCTCCTAGAAAATTTCCTATAAAATATTCAAGTTCTCTGAGTTTCTGTTTCAATATTGTACATAAATGTGAAATTTTCACAGGCATCCTGATTGTAGAAGTGCATGAAGATTTGCTCTCTGCTTTGAACAAAAGAATTTCCTGAAACACAGCTACTTAACCTCTTCAGTTTTTTCTGAAGAACCCAAATCTTCATGCAGACTTGAAGTACACAGCTGTGTGTAACTGCAGCTGCTGCTCTTGAAGGGTGTCTGAAGATGGATGGCATTTTAAATACAGAGTACACTTGGAGGTCATTTGCTTTGTAATCTTCAAAAGTGCTTTCACTTACTGAGGAGCCTTTTAAGACAGAGGTTGATATTCCAGTCCAGGTCTTCAGTGGTTATTGGGAGAAAACATGAAGTGCCAATATAATGCATCATTTCAACCTGCTTATGAGGAAAATTTAATTCTAGTCATATTTTTGTAGGTATTCTGCCTCGTAGCTGGTCTCATTACACAGTGCCAGCTGGTATGACTGTTATCCAGTGGGTGTCTGACTTCAGTGAGCGCATTAAACAGCTGCAGAACATTTCCCAGGCAGCTGCATCTGGTGGAGCAAAAGAACTGAAGGTACCTTGTGCTGACTTCTAGGGATTATTGGTGGAGCTGGATAACTACTTCATGGAGTCTTTACATCAGGTCTTCCAAATAGTTCCTCGGTCCATGAACTTGAGCCAGTGGTCTCTGAATTGTGCCTATGAAAACTGTTGAGTCTCTCCTGGTCTCAGCACAGTGAGGCTTAGCAGACTAACTGTGTTAACAGTTTAATACTTAACAGTTTAATATTGTAGAATGACAGAGCCTATTGTGGAAGGCAGAGCTTTAGAGCAAAAAGCATCTTAGCAGTTACACAGTGTTCCAGGAGCAGCAGGAACATTTTAATGTAAATAGATTGCTGAAGTAGTGTTTGTTATAGTCATTAATAATACTGCAGCTGAAATACTTTTTTTTTCTAATTTTTCCACCCCCCAAAATAGAATATTCATGTGTGCCTTGGTGGCCTGTTTGTACCAGAGGCATACATTACTGCTACAAGACAATATGTTGCCCAAGCAAACAGTTGGTCCCTTGAAGAACTGTGTCTTGAGGTCAATGTTACAACTACCCAGAATGCAGTCCTGGATGCATGCAGCTTTGGAGTCACAGGTAAACTCATCAGAAGGAAGGGGACCTTGATCTAAAATGTTTTCAGAAACTTCTGGTATTAAATGGGCTGTGTCAAATGAGAAAGATCCTATTACTGCAAAAGTTAACACACACTTTCTGAAGTTGTTTAAAGATTAGTTTGACGTTAGCTTTTAGGGCAATACTTAAAATGTTAGTAAATCACAAGGCTCAGGTCAATACATATATTTAAGTGGTATGCCATAGTGTATTACCCACAGACTTCATTTTGCGGTACAAAGTAGTTTTCATTTAATGGACTCAGCCCTTCAATGGCACGTAAGAAGATGGTCTTTGAGTGTGTGAAAGCTTTTAGAACTCTAAACTGTATTTCCATTTACAGGCCTGAAGCTTCAGGGAGCCACATGCAGCAACAACAAGCTGTCACTTTCAAATGCTATTTCAACTGTACTGCCCATTACACAGCTTCGCTGGATCAAGCAAACAAATGCTGATAAAAAGGCAAATGTTGTAAGTATTGTTAAAAATATTTAGATATACCTAGCTTTTTTTTTTTTCCTGGAGCTTTATCCATACTTGTATTGCGCACCACAAATCAAATTGTTCTTTTCTAATTACTCTCAGTGTCAGCTGGCATCTAAGTTCCAGGCTAGAAGCAAACAGACCTAGTATTGACTAGGTCTTTCCTTTGAAGATAGATACAGAGGACAAGCATCCCAAAGTACTAATGCTATTCAGGTCAAGACATGGATTTATACCTACAAAGGCATCTGTGAATTTATTAGGCCTTGGGTCTTTCCCTCATATTTTGAGTCCTGAGTTATGTGAGCATAAATTTCCATCTTGTAAGTACACCTTATAGTGTTATAGAAACATTTTGCACTCCTTCACAACTCTTCTATATTCATGTTTTTCCCCAGGTTACTCTACCAGTTTATCTGAACTTCACTCGTGCTGACCTGATTTTCACTGTTGACTTTGAAATAGCCACCAAGGAAGATCCACGCAGCTTCTATGAACGTGGTGTTGCAGTCCTCTGCACTGAGTGAGCAAATTTATTTTGCCTGGTTAATCCTCTAGTAATTGTCAGTCTTCTATGTAGTGTTCACCTGTACTTTTGTAACCTGGGTGGGTTATCAGATGGATTTATATCAAGTTGGCTAGAAAGAAATGGGGGTGGTGCACAGGAAAGCTGATACAGTAGAGAGGTTTCTTTTGAAGGAAAATTGAGTGAGATTTTTAGGTGGTTCGTGGTAGATGTGATATGTGATATGGATTATGTTATACTAAATAAAATATGTAGCAAAACTTTTGACTCCTTGTTTCTGGAACTGTAAGTGATGTTTGTGGTCTGGAAAACCTGTACCTATGATTTTTTAGAGAATAACAAGAAGTTCCTCTGCAAGCTAACCTCCAGTAACAGAACCCTTGGAATGTAAGTCTTTAGCACAGTGAGACATGAAGTACAACATTATTAGCTATGATAATTCATGCCATTGCATTAGTTATGGGCAATGAACTGGCTCTTGCTTGAAGTTACTTGCTGAGATGGAGGGAGAAGCTGGAGCATCCTTAAAAAACTTTGATGTCCTGTTGACCATAGAGCTTCCTCTTTCTAAAAGCTGCTTTTATGGTCAAATAAGATTCATGTCTTATTAAGCCCAGGAGGATGATATTAAATACCTACACAAGGAGTTGCAATATTATTTAAGACACTCACATGTGACCAACTGTTACTAAATTAGGGGAGCTGAGAGTTTCTACTAATTGCTTGGGTTGCTCTAATGGTTTGGGTATTTCCTTGCTTTTTCTGATCCTAAATTCATTGGCTAAGCATTTCTACCCATTCTGCCCACCCTCTCAGAACAGCTGTCTGCTGACAGTGACTAATATCAAGTGTACAAAGATGCATATGAAGAATGCAGGTGCACAGCTTTCCAATCTCAAAACAGAAATCTTGAGAGCACCTTCCTTCAGTGGTTACTCTGATGGCAGGCAGTGACTTTTTGAACATGCATCAACTCCAATAATTTTTCTGTGATAAGTGTTTCTACAGTAGGGAAGAAAAATTATCTCTACCTGCCTCATGTACTTGTTTTGGTCAATGCCTGCTAGTTACTAAAAGTGAACTCTGCTGTCTGCCTGCTCCACACTGTTTTGCATAGTTAATCACTGTAGGTTGAACAGTCCTGACTGGTTTTGTGACCTTAAAAAGAAAAAACCCCAGACCAGCATACCAAGTAATCTTTGTCTGTGCCTGTAGTTCTCTAACCCAGTTGTGAGGAACAGAGAGAGGAACTACATCCCATCCTCGTCCAACATGAGTTTTAACCATCATGTGGCCTCTGAATTTTGTTTAACCACTTTATTTCCAAACTGATTAAAAAACCACTTCCAGCTGTGGGATAACAGTGAAAGAAAAGTCACTTTAATAAAATAAATGTGCAGCTGCTCCTGGAAGTGTGGAAATCTAGAAGTGAAATAATATTTTAAGTGGCTTTTTATCTTATTAAAGAAACTGCAAGTTAGAAATCTCTGCCAGTTGTACAGAACAAATGCTTTCACAAGTAGTTGTCACTAACATATTTCAAGCCATCATTATACTCTCACAGCTGTTAGTTGCCCTTCCATATAAATGGACTACCCAGGCTCTAAAGAAGATAAATTACAGTACAAGAGAGTTTTTGCTGCCTAACTGGCCTCCTAGCTGTGGGTACCACATGTGCAGCTCCCCAGTGATTGTTCTCACCAAGGAAGCAGCTCTCAACTGATGTCTTCCACCTTACACTGTAAATGCTGACCTGGCAGGTACATGGAGACTCTACCTAAAACATTGTTTGGTGAGGTACGAACAGGTATCTTAACAGCAAGTAGACAATTTCTCCCCCTTTGAAGGAAAAAATAGATGCCAGATTGCCCTTGGCTACAGTCAGTCCAGCTGTTGTTGGCAAACCTGTAAGACACCTCAGCAGCAGCTGGTGCCCTCCTGTGTGCAGGCGCTCAGGCACACCAAGAGCCAAACATACATGGACATGCAGCAGGTGGGAGAGAAGCTATGGCCAGTGAAAGCTAATTCCAGACATTGGAGACCATTCTTCCTTCCCTCTTCAACAAACCTTGGTCATGTTTGGTGAAATTACACTGAAACAGCCAGTTGCTCCAGGTACTGCATACAGGAATTTGGGCTGGTGCTTCCAGAGGCCCCAGGCACAGCTTGGGATATGTCTATTCTGGTTTTCACTATAATTCCACACAACTCACTTGATTCCATTTTTCAGGTGGATCTCCAAGTGTTCAGCTGCATTTGTAACAGGCTTGAGGCAGCTTGTTTAAAGCTTGTTCAGTTCAGGTACACCCTCTGCAACAGAAATCTACCAGATTGATTCTTCAGAACAGTTTGTCCAATGATTTATTCATCCCTCAGATTGAGTTACACGGAATTTCTTTCTTTGTAGTTTTTCACTAGCACACTCTGGAGTAGGAATCCCTTGTTTTCTTTTATTTAGGGGCTGCTTGGCCATTTTGCCATCACAAGGAGCTGTTTGCAGGGGTTGTGGAGCACTGTCAGCTGGGCTTGCAAGGAGATCCAGGGAGGCTGAAGTGTTACTACTCATCAGTAGGGCATGGTCAGGTGTCAGCAATGTGGTGGTAAATGCTTCTGTGTCTTGAGGCAGTTCAGGTGTTTGCAACAGAAAATCCTCCTCTTGTCTGGGAAGCTCCATGGGTGCTTTACAGCCATTTACTGTCTGGATTTCACTGACTTTTGCTTCTGGGCAGAGCCAGTCTGGAGGATTAGGAAAGGACTCTCCATCATCTGAAGTACCAGCATCCTCCAAAGCCATTGCTTTTGGGGCACTGTTTGCCCATAGTCCAACTTTTATCATATTTAAAGAATTCAAGCTACAGTCAGAGTGAACAGATGCATCTTCTGAGTCACCATCATAAGGATCTAAAAACTAAAATAACTATCTCTAACCATTGATGTTTATTCATCCATTTAAAAAAAAAACAAAAAAACCAAAAAACAAGAGGTAACATACAGTGGACTTTAAAATCCCTTTCAACCTAAGTCACAGACTTGTTGGGGGAGTTTTCCTGTTTAGTCACACACCTTTAATTTTTGGATGCAGCACCAAGAACAGGCTGCTGTGTAAAACTCAAAACTTACTTGCAGTTCCCTGGAGTCCTTTGCTTTCTTGAGTCCTCTGGCAAGTGGGCTAGGCATGACCTATTTAAGAGAAGTTAACATAGATTTACAAGGCATCTTCCCATGAATTCTTGACCAAAGGAGACCAAGAGCAGGTCAAAATCCTAGAGAAGAGGAAGCCAGATTGTCACCTTCCTAAAAGACAGTAAAATGTGTGTACCAGCCTAGCTTCTAAAGCTCTGGTAGTTAGCCTAAAATAGAGCTGTGGTGAGTCACACTGCACTGAAAACATTGCTCCATAGAGCAATGAGTAATTACATACCTCACTACCCAAAAAATAAACCAAAACAGCATTTAAATAATAGTAGTCAGGGTGTCATTTAGAGAGATTCCCTCCCACTCAGGTCCCTTTTTGTTCTTTTACATAGGGACGATTTGAAATTCTAAATAGTATTTATAGTCTGGGCCTATTAAAAAAAAAAAAAAAGAAAGCCATGTGGGGAAGACTCCCTTTGGAAAGCAAACCACAGGTTTTCCAAAAGCAGTCACAGGAGGAGGAAGGTTTACAGCAGGGAAAGTGGGAAGGTGCACCTTTAGAAGGATCCACCACAGCTGCTCAGAGAACACAGTGCCAGTCAGCGCTGTGCTGCTTCCCGTGGGCAGGGGAGAACTGAGTACAGCTGAGGCAAACAGGGCTTGGGAATCTGGGCTCCTCATAACAGGAACATGAAAGCTCTAGCAGGGGAGCTGAAAGTCTTAACTCCTTGAACCAGCATAAGAATACACGGGCACAAACGGGCTTGGAGAGATCCCCACAAATCCCTTCTGCTTCTCCAAAGAGCCCAGAAATCCCCCAGTCCTGGCCTTGAACCTGCCTCAGCACCCTTGGCGAGAACAACCAGCTCTTTGTTCAGGCTGGCACCTGTGCCAGCCCCACAGACAGCTGGATTTCCAGCCTTGTTTCTCCCGGGAGACCACAGACAACTCCAGCTTTACCCCGTGTTTTCTGGAAGGTGAAGTGGGGGCAAGTTCCTGGCAGGCAGCTCCGCTGAGTCACGCAGCAATGATTCACAAGGACCAACAGCAAACATCAATTCTGAAGACTTTCACCCACAAATTAAATATTTAGTTCTCCAGCATCAGATCTTTTCTTATCAAGACTACACTGGTTTGACAGAACGTTGAGGAAGTTACCAAAACCCATGACTAACTGCCACAGCAGCAGAGCTCCTCTCTTCATCTCCAAATGGAGGAGTCAGAAGTTCTGACTCAGGTTCTCCACGCAGAGCTGTAGAAATCCCACTGGACCAGAGATGCTTAAAGTTAACCATTAGGAACAACACAGTTCAGCACTCCTTAGCATTTATTTGCATAAAATACTGTCTCTCATGTGCCTCATCCTCCCAGAACCAATTTTGTTAAAATTGGTAACAGCTGTAAGGAAGAGCCTGATGGAGAGGACAGGATTGGGTTGAGGGTTGTTGGAGTATTTTCCCCCTTTCCTTTCACACAAAGCCAGTAACACCACAGCAATGCCTGAGACTCTCCCTACTGAGGCTGAAGGAAGGGCTGAATACCCACCAGGGAATCCCACCACCATGCAAAAACCAGAGTCAGCTCTTACTGCTGTCTTGGATTCAGACTCAGACTCCGTGCTTGACTCCACTGTGCACTTCTGCTGCAGAGGAAGAAGAGAAAGAAATGCCACTCAGCTGAAGTTCTAGTTCTTTCCCATCTGAAGCCATCTTGTCCTTCCAAATATCCCACAATTGTGGTGCTGGTTGGGCTGTACAAGTGAGACGTAAGGGAACAACAGAAGTCTTTCCCCCTCCTCACCTCCCAAAACAAAGGGAAGCAACCCAGAACACACCTTGCATTTGATAGGAACAGTTACTCCAGGCTTGGGAATAACTTGACAAAACAAATTGTTTACCCTGTGGTTTTGTTTGTTGCTTTGCACTTGGTGGTCCTACATCTCAGAAATGTAACTGCAGATAAATGACTAAAACATCCTCATTTTTTCAAAAGCTCTTGCAATAGAGACCTTACAAACAAACAGCCCCCCTATTCCCCAGGGGATAGCACAAAAGTAGAAGAGTTTCTTCCACCCCTCCCTGTTTGTATCTTTGCAGATGAGACCATTTGAATTGACTCATCCACCTGTTCTTTGAGCACCCTTTCCCAGCCCAGTGAGCTGCACCATCATGCTAATGGCAAGGCAACAAACACTTTCTGAATTACATTTCAATAGCCAGGCAGAGAAACAGCAATTAGAAAAGTTACCATGTATTTATGTGCCAGTCTTTCTACGTAGTCTGGGCTTTTAACAGAATCCTCCTTTTCCTGAGCATTTACTAGAACAGGCAGAGGGTAGGAGAGCACATTAGAGAAAACCTTGTAGATAAATTGCCCAGACACAGCAACAACCTTTATGCTAGAAAATTTGGTCACTCCTTCACACAGTCTGTGTCAAGTTTTCAATCAAAGGCAGCTTCTATTTAAAAAGAAACAAGCAGCCACTGCCTTCTACCACAATAACTTCATTCACAGGTCTTTCGTGCAGCATGAGAAAAAAAGTACTTTTTTAAAAAAAGAAGCTTATACTTTCTAAATAATTTTTTTTTCTAATTTTTACAGTACTACAGGTTTTCCAAACCCTCAAAGAGATACAGCCAGACTAGGGAGAGGTAAAATCAAAGCTGTGCCACAAACCAGCCCTCTATCCCAGTTGCCCCCTCCCAAAATTCAGTCCCTGTACACTCACCCCCCACCAGGGCTCTGCTACAGGGGCTCCCTCCCTTCCATACCCTCCACAGGCTGCCCAGCCCCACGCCTCTTCCTCCACCGCTGCCTCTTCTCTGCTGAGGCCATCCTGGTCCCTCCATCTCCACCCTCCTCCAGCTTTATAGGCTGTCCCCTGGCTGCCCCCACCTCCACACATGCTCTGCTCAACCTCCTTCACCTGGAGAACTGCTCCTTTCTAAAAGGTGGGAGAGAAACAAAGATAAATGGAGTAAAGTCCTGTGAAAGAAAGTGCTTTGTCGCTCTGCAAGGCTCCAGGCTGCTCTTCAGCAGAGCCCGCTGTGTGGAGGAGGCCTGCACTCCTCTCACCATTGCATTTCCCTGTATACACACACACAAAGCCCATGGATACACAAGCGTGCACACACATCCAGTTTGCAAGACCTGGTGGCCAGAGGTGCAACACTCATGCTCTGCTCTCCCCAGTTTATTTTCTGTAGCCCTATCTCCTTCAGGAGACCCTGGGGCTGACAGAAGACAGTCCAAAGTCAAAGAGAAACCTCCTTGCCCTGCAGAGGCAAGCCAGGGTATTCAAAGATGGTTTTTCCTGCCATTCGCTGAAGCAGATGTGTTGGAAGGACTGTTGTGGCTGGACACACGAAGCTTTCTAAGCATCCTTCAGAATCACAGTCCATCTTGGATACTGCCATCCATTTCTCACTGAGAAAAGGAAAGACAATTCTGCTGTTTTTAAATACCAGGAATAGTATTTTTTCAGAGTTATTGGAGAACTATGAATCAGGTGCATTTTTCACAAAGAAGCAGATCTAACTTGACCCTGTAAAGGCAGGATCTCTATTCTCTTTCCTGTCATCCTTTTTACAGGAAATGAGGAACTCCTTTTACTTTTCCCAAATCAAATTCCTTTTCTTCCCTTTATTTCCTTTCTAACTGGCTTTCTTGCATCTTTTTGCACAATGCAGAAGGTACTACTGGTTTAGATTAACTTTAAAATGAGTACAAAAACCTCAGTAAAACAAACATCTCGCTCTAAAGCCAGCAGTGGGTTGTTGCACTGAAAAGGCACCACAAACAAGTCCCCACAGAGGTGACAGTGACAACAGCTCACAAACTCGACAAGCCTTCCACCCCTATTCTGCCTCCAGCCGAGCTAGACCCTGTCACTTACACCTCTTTCCTTCCCAGACACCTCCTTTTCATCCTTCCTTCTCTAAGCAGACCAAGATCATCCAATGATTATTTCCCCACTTCAGATTCTCCAACCATTTTCAAAACAAAATAGAGCAGCCAAAAGTCTCACCCAACATCCCCCAACACCAAGGTAGGAGCTAAGGAGCTCTGTGTTAGTGCCTGGAGTGCCAGCTGAGCTGAATGAGTGCAAGTGACCATCATCCTTCATCCAAACACACAGCTGGGAGTCATTGCTCCCTCAAGAGTCTGCCCCAAATTAGATACTGATGCTTTACAGGCAACAGCTGTTGGCAACAAGGCCTGGTCTCCAGAGAGTGGCTGCTCTGTGAGCAGTCACAAATGAATGTGTGACTGGGAGGGTGAGCACAGGCTAAGGCTCACACAGTGAACTGGCTCCCTGAGCTCATCTGGGCAGGGCTGGGCAGCAGACTTACAGTCAAACAGTGGAGCAGAGCAGTTAAATAGTTCTCCAGAAATCCCACAGATCCTGAAGGTTTGATCTTCATGGGTGAAGGGCTTCAAGCATCCAGGGCTTCAGATTTCTGAGACAGTTCATACGAATCCTCTGATTCTGATGCAGAAACAGTTGTCTCCTCGTCCAATTATTTCCACTGGTGCTTGAATGTAATTTTCCAGTTCCGTATAAATAGCACTGTGGGACTCTGTAACTGGCAGGGCTGAGTTTCCAGGTAGAAGAGTAAGCTGTGGATCTTCTAAATGGATCTTCTGCTTCTGGCTTGCTGTGCATCAGCAGAGGTTTAGCTCCTTTCTGCCGTTCCCACTGCAGCCTGTGTGAGGTGATGCATCATCCAAGCAACCAAAAACTAAAATAAAATTACTTCAAATGAGGGAGGTGAGTTCTGTGCTGCCGGGTCTACTTCCCACCAATGGAATCACTGAGAAGTGTCTGGGTGGGAGGTTTCCTGCAGCTTCCAGTGCACAGAACTGCCTGCCAGAGCCAAGCAGGAACACTGGAGAAGGTTTTAGCAAGTAGAGCGCAACCCTCACGGCACTGTGCAGGAGAGACTATCACTGTAATCATTTCATAGATCACTCTACACATCTTCGAATTTGTACTTTGCAACAGAAGCTTCTCAACAGCTTTAAAAATACTGCTTCAGGAAAAACTAGTGAAACAGTACATGGAAAGGCCTCTCCTCAGGAAAGAAAATAGTTTTTTTGCTTTAAAAACTGCTATGGACCATGGTTTTTTCTAATTCAGAAAGACTACCCAATATTATAATTTACTCATCATAAAAAAGCAAGAAAAAATATGACATAGTGAAATATACTTGGAAATTGTACTTGTGCATTTTAAAGCCCTAATAATTAAATGCTTGGCTAAGGCTTCTAATTCAGAGAACCCTGCACAGTGTGAAGATAAACACTCTCTGGACCGCACTCCCCTCTTCCTCATCAAAACAGCACCTTGGTACAAAAGAATGCATGTCTCTGTCTCCTCTTCACACCACTGTTGCTGTGGGCACTGAACACTCCTCTGACACATCCACTCCTGTTTGAACCTGTCCTGCTCAGGATGGCTTTATTCACCAGCTCTTCCTAATTATACAGTTTGCTGCAAGACAAACTAATATTTATCTGAGATCACTTTTTGCTGTCCACTATGACTTATTCAGATGTTTCCTAGATAAGGATTGCTGGGTTGAAAACAAAGAACATTTAAACAGATCACTACATAACAAAGTATTAGAAATTAACAGCTCTGGCCTTCACTATTAGGCCACACATGATAAAAGTTTTATTTATGCACAGTCTGAAATGATCTATTGCCAAGGCCTCTGCTGTCAAATTAAGACCTCCAAATACAAACTAAGAATGTGATGGAGTGAACATTTCATAGTTAGCAGTAAATTAATGCAAAATACCTGAAAAAACTTCACTGGCAAGACACAATTGGCCATGAATGCTGTAAATAACATTGTTTATGTGGGATATCGATAGCACATTCTAGATGCATGTTTGTTTCAAAAACAAATACAGTTCCCTCCCACATTCACCACAGCACAGAATTCACACTTGTATTTTTTCTGATCCTTTTCTTGTTACATTTGGAAACCCGTTTGGTTCAATTGACTGTTGCAATTTCCAGGACAATAGAAGCCATTTTTGTCTTCTGCTGCCATCCAAATTTCAGATGGTTCAGCACACAGTGGTGGGAGCCTTTTCCTAGAGCGACACGGGCACCAGCACTGCAGCTCCCAAGGCTCAAAAATCCAAACCACTTACGGAGTGGGGTTCCTTCCAGAGAGAGCAGCACAATCAAGCACTGCTCAATTCAGTATCCAAGCTGTGACAAGTGTTGCTGTAATTACATATTCAGAGTGCCTGGTTCCACTGTGCTGCGGCTCAAATAGGGAAACATTTTACTACCAGCACATAACCCTTTGCTGAACTTTGTTGTTTCTGCTTAGCAGAAATGACCTTGTGAGCCTCAAACAGCACTGGCCGCACCACGAGCTTTCTGCAGGGTCAGAGCCCTGAAAAAAAGTGATTATTAGGGCACTCAGCCTTTCCTGAACTCCACTCCGGTGCTCTGCAACACTTCCATCTCCTGTTAAAACAGTACAAAATGTGAGAAGGAAAGACCATGAACTGCTCAAACAAGTAGCTGAGCAAGAGGTTTTGGTAATTGTGTCCCTACTTCCTAAAATGTGTTTCAACAAAAATACAGGAAATGAAGGGAGCTCTACACCCTGTGCCAAAGAAAAACCACTGTCATATCCTTTGTGCAACATCTACTCTGGCTGCTCAGTCCAATGCAGAGCATGACTCAAAACACCAATACATTCTCAGGGCAAGGAATACTGGAGATAACCCCCACCCCAACATTTCACCTGAATTCTTCTCAAAGAGATAAATTAGTTTTCAAGGGAGGTAAAGCCCTGAGCCACAAATTCACTGGCCAAGTTGAAAAGTCTGTCTTTAGAACCTTTTGTCACAGAAAATTTTTAATCCCAACACACTAACTGCAAGATATTTTCACAATTTTTTACACATTATAAAATATCTTGGTAAGATTTTAGTTGTAAGTCACACATACCTTAAAATCCACCTGTGCCTTCTTTTTGGTACATTATTCCTGAATCAGAACTTTTGATAACGAGGACTTGAAGCAACTGCCTAACGAAGGCTGAAATCAGCCCTCCCATGAGCATCACTTCAGTAGAAACATTTTCCTCCTGACCTCTACTTCCCTCATCCACACACCGAACTGCAGGTCACTGCTGGTGCACACATGTAACTCTGCACCTCCCCTTACAGCACACCTGGTTAGATGTCCTAGTAGTGGAACAGGAAGGAAATCTCACCCCAGCTGTGCTGCAAAAACAGAACAGCTCCTAACAAGGCACAGGACTCGAGTTCAAGCACCTCTCATTCAGGCCCCAGGCAGGGTTGGGGAGGGAAATGTCTCCTGCCTCACTGCCCAAGAAAACTATGTCCATGTTTTGACAGTGCTCCTGACACTGGCCCTGACAGGGCCAGCACCAACCTCTTCTGCACTTTATAAACATAATTTGAAGTGATTTAAGTGATTTTTGGACGTTTCAGGTCAGGACACAAAATGTGAGTGAGGTGTGGAAGACAAACGACTCACCTATAGTCACTGACATCTGCAGTGACCAAGAGCTGGACCAAGCTGTGACAGAATTTGGCTGTTTGAACAGTGGAAGAAAAATGTTTTTAAATCCAAGTTTCACTGCAAAAATTGAGATTCTGAACCATACAAGGCAAGCAGCATCTATTTGCTATTTGTTCTTACTGTATCTCCCTATTGAAGAACAACTTGATCCAACACAAGCATGGTCTGACAAATAGAGAACTGTTTCAGCAAAGGAGCTGAAGCACAGAACAAGCCTTCAAGCTCAGTAAGCCTTCAACAGCCCTGAAGTGGTTTTTGTCTTCATATTGAACCTTAAGTTTCAACTATTCAGTTACTTGCAATTATGTGAGTACATGAGTCTAGTATGGTTGCATATAGAAAAATCAACAATTGACCCAAGGCCACTAAACTCATCAGCTACCAAATCCACAGGAGCCATACCCATTGCCCCATCCTGTGCATAACACAGGGATTGGCCTCTCCAGGAGCTCTGCTTTGACATGGTTAGCATAGGAAGCCACACCTTGTGCAGCAAGCTTTTAGCTACACGTGCTACATCTGTGTACTACTGGTCCTCTAACACACCCTGTTACAAAAAAAAAAAAAAAAAAATCACCCTTTTATCATACACGAACTGTTTTACACTGGGAGCTCAAGGTGTCACAAAAAAACCAGAAGAGAACTGGATCGCAGTTTGTTCAAGAGAAGGCAAGATACTGAGAACTCACCCCCTACCCACTCCCTCCTCCCTAACTCATTAACTCCCCCGTTGTTGTGAAGACTATATGGAATGTGAAGGGCAAATTGGTGAAGCTGCTTCAGTTTTCTTGCTTTGATGGCAAGTCTTACTAATTGGTAGTAGGACTGAGTGCCACGTACATAATATTAATACATACTAACAGGACAGCAACTGCTGCTCAGGATCCAAAGCAGCAACTGATGCTGGGTGTAGACAGAGCAAGTTTTGTTTCAGGGTTAAACAGACAACAACTCACTGACACAACTCAATTCTTAACACTTTTATTTTTACAGTTCTAGGTTTGAACTGTACATGCAGAGTTGCATAAGTCACAATAGAGATTTACAGTGGATTCTATTCTATGGTAGAGTGCAATCCAGAATCCTTGAACAGTATAAAAAACAACTTTAAACATCAAGAACTTGTTAGGAGCAGAAGGGTTAAAGCTTCCCAAGGAATTCCAGCTCTTGTAGATACCTAGTTACTAGGTACTGTATGGTAGACAAGACTTGAAGAGCTGTAGAACACTAAACAAAACTTGAACATCCTGTTATCATCCCATCTTCATTACTTCCCACATTTCTGGCAATTAAGAATAAGTCAAAAACCCTGCCACCTGCAACCAGCTAATACAGACAAAAATAACTACTGCTTACTTGCCTGTTTAGGGTTGTACAGTGTTAAAGAAAATATTCCCTCAATGGCATTTGT
Source organism: Formicarius rufipectus (assembly GCA_013399695.1). Classification (NCBI taxonomy): domain Eukaryota; kingdom Metazoa; phylum Chordata; class Aves; order Passeriformes; family Formicariidae; genus Formicarius; species Formicarius rufipectus. The sequence goes on along the minus strand of VXAU01003437.1, from coordinate 5,907 downwards.
ATCTCACATCAGCTCAAAAAGCAATGTAACAAAAATAAAGGTAGAACATCTTTGAAAATAAATATAAAGAGGGAATGCAGACAAAGTGTCAAAGATTTTTTTTTTGGCAGGTAACATTCATAATATACAAAATATAACTTATTCATATTAGCCAAGGAAACATTCATGAGTTCCTGTAAACTGGTTTAATCCACCTCCTCCATGCGTGATGTGTCATCATCTCCTTCAAGAGGTGGCATCTCCTCAGTGACTGCTGGACTAGCTTCTTCTGCAGCAGTGTCATCTTCATCAATGCCTGTGGAGGGAACACACTATTAATGCCGATGGCACATCCCCAAAACCTTTATCTTCCTCCACAGCACTTCAACTATCTGAGGAACAGTTCCCCTCTTTCAACACATCTCTAGACAATATGCCCTGAAGGGGTGTGTGACCACACCTGGAGTTTACTTGAACCAGGACAGATTTGTAAACTTACCCAGACCAAGTTTGATCATTCTATAAATGCGGTTGGCATGTGTCTGAGGATCTTCTAAGCTGAAACCAGAGGACAGGAGTGCTGTCTCATACAGCAAGATGACAAGATCCTTCACAGACTTGTCATTCTTATCAGCCTCTGCCTTCTGCCTCAGTGTTTCAATGATGGAATGATCAGGATTAATCTCCAGGTGTTTCTTTGCTGCCATGTATCCCATTGTGGAGTTGTCCCTTAATGCCTGTGCCTTCATGATCCTCTCCATATTGGCAGTCCAGCCATACGTACTTGTTACAATGCAGCATGGAGAAGTAACTAAACGATTGGACACAACCACCTAAAAAGGGAATATGAAATCAAATTTGTCATTTGAACAGGTTATAGCAAGTACAACTCTATTCCAAGATCATTTCAGATCTCAAAACTTGTTACATATGAACTGAGTACTACTATTTACCTTTTCTACTTTCTTTTCTAGGATATCTTTCATTATCTTGCAAAGGTTCTCAAATTTGGCTTTCTTCTCCTCCTGCTTCTTTTTCTCTTCCTCATCTTCTGGAAGCTCCAAACCCTCTTTTGTTACAGAAACCAAGGTCTTGCCTTCAAATTCCTTCAGCTGCTGCACACAGTATTCATCAATAGGCTCAATCATGTAGATCACTTCCAGCCCATGTTTGCGAAGACGCTCCACAAAAGCGGAGTTGGCCACCTGATCCTTTGTCTCACCTGCAAGAAATAAGGACATCACAGCTGAAGCTCAGCACTAACCCAGCAGCTTTTTTCTGATGAACCTATGCAACATCTGTGGTCCTTCACGTACATACCACATGGGAAAAAAACACAAACAGCCTGCAGAAACTCAAGTTTTTAAAATCACACCCCAGCTTCTAATGCTCTTCTCCCCTGGTTTGGAAACAAATTTGCATTTCCTGGAATGCCATAAGAGATGTATGTCTCCCATTCCTGCCCAGTAAGGAACCTGGGAAGCCCTGTAACAGCACTGATGCATCCCCACAAAGCTAACCTTATGCATGTACCTACATTTACAGACCACTTTAGTTCCCAACTCACCAGTAATGTAGTAGACATGTTTCTGGTTTTCCTTCATCCGAGTGCAGTAATCCTTCAGAGAAACCATTTCATCACCAGAGGCAGATGTGTAGTACCTCAGCAATTCTGAGAGCTTCTTACGGTTCTGGGAGTCCTCATGGATGCCAAGCTACAGAAACAGAAAGAATCACTACTGAATGGTTTCTTTAGGTAAATACTAAATTGCAGTAATTTAGCACTTCAGGCCCAACAAGAATCTACAGCTGCCAATATCAGCAATTGCTAAGGAGAAAGACTACAAACCTTGATGTTCTTGGAGAACTGCTCATAAAACTTCTTGTAATTCTCCTTGTCTTCAGCCAACTCAGTGAAAAGTTCCAAGCACTTCTTCACCAGGTTCTTCCGGATCACTTTCAGGATCTTGCTCTGCTGCAACATCTCACGAGAGATATTCAGAGGTAAATCCTCAGAGTCTACCACACCTCTCATGAAATCTGGAAAATGACAGAATTACCTTTGTCAGTCTGAAACCACATGACCATCATTACTTAAGTGGATATGCCTTCTTAAAACTGTTTCTACAGAATTCTGAGTAACATAAGTACTTTCAACTGTTTAGATGCTTCATCAGCTATTTAGGACTCAATCCTCCTCCACTCCTGAATTTCTTTGGAACAAGAAGCTATGCAGTTTCCCTAACTTTTTTGGAAATATTTTCCCCAAAATTATACTTACTCAGATATTCAGGGATCAGTTCCTCACAGTTGTCCATGATGAAAACTCTGCGCACATACAGCTTGATGTTGTTCTTCTTCTTCCTGTTTTCAAACAGATCAAAGGGTGCACGCCGTGGGACAAACAGGAGAGCCCTGAATTCCAACTGCCCTTCCACAGAAAAGTGCTGTGAGAAAGCAAAATGATCCTTAGTCAACTTGCATGGTTCCCTCTGTAACAACCTTGTAAAAGCTCTTCAAAAGCACAACACAAATGGCAACCACTGGAGATCTCATATAAACACAGGGGTCAAGTCACTGGTCAGGAAAAAGCACTTCTTGAGACAAACAGATCAAATTTATCTTCAGTTACAAGTCCCTGCTGTAGGCACAGAGAAGACCATTAGATCTCACCCCTTCCCTCTAGAGCTCAAGGCCTTTCCAACACTGAGCTACAAACTCAAATAGCTCAATTTGTGTTTTTCAACCGGATATGGCATCTGCACTGACTGACTGCATATTCTATTCACACTATCACAGCCTTAACAGTAGGCAATGGAGAGTGGATCAATGCAGCAGCATGGTTAGCAAGCTTCCAGTTGCAGTGCTGTACATTTAATAGCTTTTAATATCCACCAACAAGGCAACTAACTGTGCCTGAAGATGAAAACTTACTTTCACAGCCAGGTGGTCTTCCCAGTCATTAGTCAGACTCTTGTAGAATTCTCCATATTCCTCATTAGTTATGTCATCTGGGTTCCTGGTCCAAATGGGCTTGGTCTTGTTGAGCTCTTCCTGGTCAATGTACTTCTCCTTAATCTTCTTTTTCTTCTTCTTGTCTCCATCTTTCTTCTCTTCTTCCTCATCAGAACCAACATCCTCAATCTCTGGTTTATCTTCTGTCTTTTCCTCCTTCTCTTCTTTTTCCTCTTCCTTTTCCTCAGCCTCATCATCACTCACTTCCTTATCACGTTCCTTCTCCACCTATGAAAAAATCAGTAGTTCAACTGAGAAAGCTCCAAGTAGAATACTCAACTCTTCTAAGGTACCCCCCTCAGTGTCTCACAAAGCTAGAAAAAAAACCTGCACTAACAGTGGTGGTCAAGCTTTCCTCCTGTACTCAAAGGACGACCATTCTCAGTGCTGAGACACAAGCAGCATTTTGTTTCCATGCGCTTACGTAGCAGTTCTTGCTACTTATTTTCATTACAACACAGTAAGATGATTTGGATGGCTTGGAAACAAGTACTAACCTAGTTCTGTGAAATACATCTGTAATTAACAGAACTGTATTTCCCAAGAGCTGCCTCCATGTAACATCTGAAAGAATCCTAACTACCAAAATATGAATTGACTGCGCCTTCTTACATTAATTTAAATGCCTCAAAGTGTTAGTACTTATTTAGATTCAAAGAATATACATACAAAGAGTGTAATAGGGTAGCCAATGAACTGGGAATGTTTCTTCACAATTTCCTTGATTCGCCGTTCTTCCAGGTATTCAGTTTGATCTTCTTTAAGATGCAGGATGACTTTTGTTCCACGGCCCAGAGGTTCACCTAGAATGGAGTTTACAGGTTTTACTTTGCTGCAGCATAGCAGACTGACAAGTTCCTTAAAAAGAACCACTGAGAAAATGAAGCTTTGTGTACAGAAACAGCCTTAGCAATACTTCTCCAATCTTACTGTACCCAGCCATTTATTTCAAGTAAGCTTAGGGAGATATTGAGTGGTCTGGCTCACAAATTCAAAGACTCAGCATATAGACTAGTTGTAGAATTCTACAGAAATATTTCTATGTGCAAGCTTTGAAACTTAAGTTTCTTTATAGAATAAATCATTTACTCAGGCATTTCTTTATGTATCATGTTACATCAACTTCAGCAGTGAGGGATTAGCTGAGCCTGTGCCTGATTTGACACATGATTAGCACTACCGATTAGAATCGCCCTGTTTGTCTTTTCCAATGCACTGAGTAGGTGCCACTGTCAATCTTGACCAAGCAGAAAGCACTTAAATACTCACCATTATCCAGTCTGACAGTGAAGGACCCTCCAGCTGAGGACTCCCAGGCATACTGCTCATCATCATTGTGCTTGGTGATCACTGTCACCTTTTCAGCAACCAGGTAGGCAGAGTAGAAGCCAACACCAAACTGACCAATCATAGAGATATCAGCCCCAGCCTGCAGGGCTTCCATGAAAGCCTTGGTGCCAGACTTGGCAATAGTACCAAGGTTGTTGACCAGGTCAGCTTTGGTCATCCCAATGCCAGTATCCACAATAGTCAGAGTGCGGTCATGCTTGTTTGGAATCAGGTTAATTTTCAGCTCTTTTCCAGAATCCAGCTTGCTTGGGTCAGTCAAGCTCTCATACCTGATCTTGTCCAAAGCCTGTAAGAAAAGAGGCAGTCTTTAACACTCCCTGACTAATCCTAAAAATTTCAGTAGTCCTCCTGGCATCGTGAACTTAACTAGGAGTTCAGGTACTTACATCTGAGGAATTGGAAATCAGCTCCCGAAGAAAAATTTCCTTATTGGAGTAGAAAGTGTTGATGATCAGAGACATCAACTGAGCAATCTCAGCCTGGAAGGCAAAAGTCTCCACCTCCTCCTCCATTGGTTGGTCTTGAGTTTGCACAGCTTCCGGCATCTGTGAGGAAAGAGGGAGTCGAAATTCAATCCCAGAGTAACTTGGCACGCACATCCCCTTCCTGGCACCGATAATGGCATGCTAAGATAAAGTATTTCAACCACGTGGTTTCAGTACTAGAACATCATAGAAAAAACTGCTCCCCGGATCTTATTTCCAAGATGGAGTATTTTAACCATGCAGTTTCAGTATCAGATTGAAAAAAACCAACCTCCCCAGACATTATTTCCATACATTAACAACTCAGTAATTTTAAAAAATGCAGACCAGATGGAAGACACTAACTACAGGGTTGCTTTACATTCACCTGAATTCGCACCACTGAAGGTAACACAGGACTTTCCCCCTCTCCTCCATTGTTTTAGAAATTAATGTAAGACCTTTATTTCCCCTCGTCAACATTAAATACCCTGAAGCCTCCATTTGCATTACTTCATATAGAACAATCACCTCCAGAAGGAGACGCTACGCACCACTGTAATAATCTGCGTACCTAGAGAGCTCAGCCGGACCCATTTCTGTGTACTGCGCAGAGGCACACCCATCCCTAAAGCCCCTCCGAGCACGCCCCCGTCCGCCGGGATCGCTGCAGGCCGAGCGGCACCCGGAGCGCTCCGGAGCCGGGACCGCCCCCTGCGAGTGGTGCGGCCGCAGCGCCCCCTGCCGGCGCCCG
>VXAU01003436.1:1268886-1352830 GCA_013399695.1 Formicarius rufipectus | reverse complement strand
AAAAGATATCTGACCCCAAAAGTCAGAGATGCAATTCCAAAGAAGTTCCTCAATTTGCAAGCTCAGAACTGACAAGATGAGCACTGGGCCAAAGAGAGAAGACCTTCCAGACCCTAAGGATTATGCACTATGCTTCCAAAGAGGCGCTGGAGGGCACGACTCAAAGAGATCCAGTCCCAAGGGCCCAAATGACACAAAACACACACAAGACAAACACCATGACACACACTGAAACTGCCCTGCCCTCCACCCCCTACCCTAATGGGGAAAAGTAAGCTAAGTTCTCTTGAGGTGCCCTAAGGGCCTCTTATAGGCCACTTAGTTCACTAGGCCACCTGGAAAAAGCCCTCCTGACAAGACACAAACTTGGACTTGGCTCTCATCCCCTCTCCCCATTGGCACCCTCCACTTATCTTTTCCACAGCTGAAGATGGGACTCCTTCTTTGATACCAACAACATGCACCTGGGTAGGCTCAGAGGTTCCTGCTACCTCTGAGTTACTCTTAGCTAGCTACAAGGAAAAAAAAAAATTACATCAGTGAATGACTTCAGCAGGACATAGGCCAAACTCCCACAACTCTACCACTACCCATCCCTGAAATGCACCCAGGTTCTTGGGTCACTGGCTCTGACTGGAGTTCAAGGCTGCAGCTCTCATCTCACAGGACAGCTAGGTGGAAGAAGGACAAATTTAAGTGGTTTGTCTGAAGAGTCCGTGGATATCTTCATAGCTGTTTAGGGGGGCTCTTCCTAGGCACTGCTTTTCATCCTGGCAATTCTCAACCCAATAGCTGAGCCCTCATTCCCTCTCTGGATTGTAACCCTTGACTTACTGCAGTGTCCGGAGCATCTTCAGCATGCTGTAACTTCATCTCAAGATTAGAGGTAACTGGTGAAAAAAGGACAAACTGCAGTAGACATATCTTGGAAAAGCAGAAACCTACAATGTTCCTTAAGAGGGGGGGCAGAAAAGGAGGAAGGAGGAAGTAACAAATTACCAAAGCATGCTACCATCCCTGAACACACAACACAAAATTAACTGGAAAGCTATTATCTTAAAAACCCCCAATAGCATACTCCCCATCACCTTATACTGCCTCACATCCTTAGAAGTCAAATGTGCCCATTCAAAGAAGTAACTTGAGAGATCACCTTCACTGAAATGAAAGGAGATCTCTGACTTCCAAGAAGCCCAGGAGCTGAACAATCCCCCTGAGTAGAGACTGAGCCTAATATACCTCTGGCCACACCCACTCCCCTTTCCATCATGCCCTGGGGCAAGGGAGGGACCACACACCAGCAAGTATAAAGGCTCTGGAAGGAGCCACACCTGGTTTACCTCTCTGACTTGAATTTGGGATCGGTAAAGAGCCTGATGGAAAAATGAGCATTAACGAGGATGCCAATACTTTTGTTCCTTGGACAGCTGCATCTGCTAAAATGGTAGACTCTAGGTAAGAAATTAAACTTTTTGCCTAGGGGACAACAGACCTTTCCCCCTAAAAAGAAAGTGCTGAGCCCTGCTGTCTGAGATGCAGATGATGGACTTCCCAAGGTACTCTTAAAGGCAAGTGAGGCCTTTCTGTCTTGATGCTTTTAGTCTGGGAGGAATCTTTGTCTGTGTTCAATTTGGGAGAGAAAGAGTGCTATGGGGAGCCCTGGGATGGAACTGGGAGAACTAGGACAGAGGTGGGAACCCTGTGGAGAATAAACAAATTGAATTAGGAGTGCTAGGAAATGTTTGTGTGGTCATCATGGAGTGCCTTGGCTGGCCCATCATCTGCCCCTCAGACTCTGAAGCTACAGGCTTCCTTTTTCTGGGGAAAGAATAGGTAATCACTTTCAGGGGCCCAGGTTGCCCTTAAAACTTCTAATTTGTCTCTAAACCCCCAATCACCCACACCCTCTTTAAGTGCCAAGTAGCACATATAGACATTCCTCTCAATTTAAACGATTTAAAATGTGGGGAAACAGGGAGTTCCCTTCAATTTCAACCTTATGGAAAGGGAGGGGTTGCCCTCAATTCAAACCTGGAAAGTGACCCCATAAATACTTTCTCTTGCCTTTTGGACACAAAAACAACAGAAAATGGGGATTCCCGGTCAATTGAAACCCATAATATCACTGAAAAGAAACACTTTCCTTTGAGCAGCACCCTTGAAATCACAGGTGAAGGGAGTTCCCTTATAATTTAAACACAGACTGTGATGGCAGAGGAGGGTTCCTGCAACAATGCCCTTTTTTCCTCCCAGCCTCCCCCTTCCTTCTGTGGTCATTGGGATGCACTAGGGAGGAACCGAGATGGTACTGGAGACATTGCAGAGAGACTGGAATTGGATAAAGGGCACATGGGAGGGACTGGAATGGACCTGGTGGCACTTGGGAGGAACTGAAGGCAGTGACATGGGACTGAGGAGGGAATGGGATGGGACCTGGGGCACTGAGAAGGAACTGGGAGGGGACTAGGGACACTCAGAAAGGACTGGGAAGCATTGGTGAGGGACTGGGATGGGTCAAGAGGTACTGAGAAGTTGACATTCGAAGGAGAAAGCCCTTTCCTGTTCCCCCCCCACGCGCTGCCCCACCTGTTTAGGTGCCAGTCCATCTCCTGTGCTGCCCCTTGGCACGGGGCTCATCCCTTGGCACCTTCCTCCAGCAAAGCTCCATCTCCAGGTGCATCAGAGGTTCCCCCAGTCCCTGCAAGGTGTTCTCCCCATCATTCTTAGAGAGACACCCCAGAAAGTAGCCCCCTGGACCCTGCCCCCCTCCTCGCCCTCACTGGCCACACTTGGGCCTACAACTACATGAGAGGGGACTCTGCCCAATATTCCAAGTTCCCACCCGGTCCTCTCGGTGCTCCCAGTCTTCCCAGGATCTCTCCTTGGCTACCAGGGATCCATAGAGACCCTCAGAGACCCACAGGATCCTACAGGAACCCCCAGAGACCCCCNAGGCTTCCTTTTTCTGGGGAAAGAATAGGTAATCACTTTCAGGGGCCCAGGTTGCCCTTAAAACTTCTAATTTGTCTCTAAACCCCCAATCACCCACACCCTCTTTAAGTGCCAAGTAGCACATATAGACATTCCTCTCAATTTAAACGATTTAAAATGTGGGGAAACAGGGAGTTCCCTTCAATTTCAACCTTATGGAAAGGGAGGGGTTGCCCTCAATTCAAACCTGGAAAGTGACCCCATAAATACTTTCTCTTGCCTTTTGGACACAAAAACAACAGAAAATGGGGATTCCCGGTCAATTGAAACCCATAATATCACTGAAAAGAAACACTTTCCTTTGAGCAGCACCCTTGAAATCACAGGTGAAGGGAGTTCCCTTATAATTTAAACACAGACTGTGATGGCAGAGGAGGGTTCCTGCAACAATGCCCTTTTTTCCTCCCAGCCTCCCCCTTCCTTCTGTGGTCATTGGGATGCACTAGGGAGGAACCGAGATGGTACTGGAGACATTGCAGAGAGACTGGAATTGGATAAAGGGCACATGGGAGGGACTGGAATGGACCTGGTGGCACTTGGGAGGAACTGAAGGCAGTGACATGGGACTGAGGAGGGAATGGGATGGGACCTGGGGCACTGAGAAGGAACTGGGAGGGGACTAGGGACACTCAGAAAGGACTGGGAAGCATTGGTGAGGGACTGGGATGGGTCAAGAGGTACTGAGAAGTTGACATTCGAAGGAGAAAGCCCTTTCCTGTTCCCCCCCCACGCGCTGCCCCACCTGTTTAGGTGCCAGTCCATCTCCTGTGCTGCCCCTTGGCACGGGGCTCATCCCTTGGCACCTTCCTCCAGCAAAGCTCCATCTCCAGGTGCATCAGAGGTTCCCCCAGTCCCTGCAAGGTGTTCTCCCCATCATTCTTAGAGAGACACCCCAGAAAGTAGCCCCCTGGACCCTGCCCCCCTCCTCGCCCTCACTGGCCACACTTGGGCCTACAACTACATGAGAGGGGACTCTGCCCAATATTCCAAGTTCCCACCCGGTCCTCTCGGTGCTCCCAGTCTTCCCAGGATCTCTCCTTGGCTACCAGGGATCCATAGAGACCCTCAGAGACCCACAGGATCCTACAGGAACCCCCAGAGACCCCCCCAACACTGCTAGGGACCCAAAGCAATCCCCTGAGACACCCAGAAAACTACAGGGACCCCCAGCACCCATGATTAGGGGCATCCCTGACGACCCCCAAGAACTAAAGGGAGCTCCAGGGACATACAGAGACTCCCCAGCACATCCATGAACCCACACAAAAGCCCAGAGGCCTACACGGACACCTGGCACACCAACGGACCCCCAGGGAGCACCCGTTGCCTAAAACTGAGGGGAAAAAAAACTTTCGAGACAACATTAGTATAGGTAGAGAAAAGTTCTTTGATGAAAGCTTTCTGGTGAACAAAGCATACAGGTACTCACCCAGTATAGGGGTCTTACAAACTTATGATGCTACTTAATTATCATATCTGATCAGTTCATTCAATCTGAGTGACATCCAAAGACAAAGGGACCATCCAAGTAATTGCATAGATCCCGAGACGCTCCCCTGGACCCGGAGGACCACCAGAGACACCCAGGGTCCTACAGGAAACCCCAGGGATGCCCAAACCACCCAGGGACTCAAAGGGACCCTCAGGGATCTACCGGGACCTGCAGAGATATTTTAAAACTTGACAAGAAAGTCTGCTTTTTCCACAAGTAATTCACGAGTGTTCTGGGTAAATACAGGATGTGAAGTGGTTAAGACGAACATTTCCTGCTGTGCTGCAAACAACTCCTCCGAATCACTGAAAGCAGCAGAAATCTGAGAGTCTAGGGGGTCCCTGGAGTTCTAGGCATTCTCAGGGACGTTCCTGTAGATCCCTTGGTGTCCACTGAGGTTCTGGGGTTCTCTGGGGTTACGGGTTGTGGGTCCGTGAGTGTCACCAGGGGTCCCCCGGTTGCTGGGGCTCATGGGGTTTCCTTTGGGTCTCCGGGGGTATTTGAGGTACTTGGGGATTCCTGTAGGACCCTTTAGGTACGTGGGGGTCTCCGGGTGTCCTTGTAGGTCCCTGAGGGAACCCTGGGGGTCCCCAGGTCTCCAGGGCTGGCAGAGTCCAGCTGCACTCTGGAGAGAAGAAATGGAGAGACTGAGGAGGCCTGAGCAAGCAGAATTGCTTTTTAACGCCCAGCCTCGCAAAGCGGGACGTTTGGAGGTGCAGCAGGCAGCAGGGCCCGCAGCTCCTCTGCGCCACGGCTCCAGGGAGCCTTAGCCCTGCCCCTGATTTCCCAGGTCGCGGCCCCGGGAGAGGGGACTCCGTGCGGGCCGGGGGAGTGGCGGGGCCCCTCCGGCAGGCAAGCAAGTTGGAACGTAAAGCTGCCCCGGATGGTCCTTCGCCGAGCCCGTCGCCTCCACGCGCCCGTCCGAGTCCGAAAGTGACGGCTATACCTCTAAGGCCATAGAGATGAAACAGGAACCATGGAGTCCGGAAGTGACTGCCATACCTCCGAAGAGAGGAAACCGGAACCATGCACTCGGAGTCCAGAAGTGACGGCTTATACCTCTGGTTGTGGTTCGGCGCGGAGGTGTCGTAGAGCCTTGGGAACCGGGACGGGGCCTCCGCGGCTGCCGGGCCGGGAAGCCGGGGTGAGACTCCTGCGGCCGCCGATCGAGGATGTCGCTTCTCCGAGCCCCGCCGGGCCGCCACCCGTTCTCCGCTCCCCTTCTCGGTGCAGAGCCGGCTCGCAGGACACACAGGAACGGCCTGCCCGGGGCAGCCGCGCGTGAGTAGGTTTCTGCGTTGTAGTACCGCATTTTGCTCAGGAGGCGGCAGGGCGCATGTGGCAGCGTTGCCCTTTAGTTACCGGGTGCTACTGGGCGTGGGAGGATGACCTGCTCGTGCTCGGATGTCGTCGTCTTTCCCTTTCTTATCACGTGATGTCGTAGCTTCTTTTCTTATACTGCGCACGCGCCTCCGTACTGCCGTGGTTCGCCCGATCGTGGGACCCTTCGTTTCGATGGTCCAGGTGCGCATGCGTGCCGTTCTCTGCGGTATCGCTTTGCGTGAGCGGGCGCGAGCCCCGGCGCTGGCGCGGTACCGCGCGCTGGCCGGGGGCAGCGGCGGCTCGATCCCCGGCCCGGGGGCCCGACGCGGGGGTGACAGTGAGAGGGGACGACCTCTCAGCCTCCCAACACACGCAGAGCTCTTTCCGTTGTCTTCGGATCGGGCACATATTCTCGCATTTTAAGCCTTTTGTTGTTTAATTTGTACGTACAAAAGTTATATTTTCAAACCCCTTGTTTCCATATGCTCAATCTCTTATACTTTAAGATCCTTTATATAAAACAGTAGATAGGGAGCTGTTTTTCGAAATTGATTTATAGGCAAAATAATAAAAGAAACATAAATGGTTTTGGTATTTTGCAGACTCACACAATCCCTGCCTATTAGTTTTCTGGCATTTTTGGGCTATGACCTACTTTTTTAGGGGATCCCATCTGACCCCATTGATTTCCCACTCATCTTTGAGGTACGAGAGGAAATTGAGGTAAAACTTTCAGCTTTTGGGATCTGGGGACCGGTTTTGGGGTGAAAGGGGCAGATTTTGGAGTATGGGAGAAAATCTTGAAGTAAAAAAGGCACATGTCGAGGTAAAAATGCAGATTTGGAGGTGAAAATGCAAGCTTTGGAGGGGTGGTAGAACGTTTCTAATATAAAACATTTCGGGGCCTGGGTGTGGATTCTGGGATAAAATGGCAGAATTGGGGTAAAAGGGGCAGATTAGAGAGTCTGGATGGATACTTGGACATGGAGAAGGTACATTTGGGGTGAAAATAGCAGATTTTGGTGTCTGGAGGGAGATAAGAAATGAAAAGGGCAGATTGTGAGGTGAAAGGGACAAATTTGGGATAAAATGGCAGATTTTGATACCTGGAGGGAGATTTTGAGGTAAATAAAGGGCATATTGCTGTGGAAGAGGTTGATTTGGGGTGAAAATGGCAGGTTTGGGGGCCTGGGGGCATATTTGAGACTAAAAAACTGGTTTTGATGCCCAGAGGGAGATTTTGGGACAGAAATGGCAAATTTAAGGCAAAAAGGGTCAGATTTGGGATGAAAGGAATTTTCCCCGGGTGGTGTGAGAAAAAGGCACAACTGGAGGGGAGAGTAGCAGATTTTGGATGAAAAGGGAATAATTTCGTGTAGAAATGGCAAATTTAGCGTGAAAGGGAACCGGTTTGATGTGAAAGGGGCAGCTTTTCAGGTCCGGAGTCAGGTTTGGGATGGGCTGATTTTGATGTCTGAAAGGAGAATTTGGGATGTAAATAGCAGATTTGGTGGTGAAAGAGGCAGATTTGGGGTGAAAGGGGTTGATTTGGAGGTGATGGCTGCAATTTTGGGATGAAAATTGCTGGGTTTGAGGCCCCACACCTGGGGCGGGGAGGGGAAGGGAGGGGTCTGGCTGAACTGGCCCAGCCTGGTGCTGGTAACACTAAGGGTGTGCTTTCAACCCCGTATGGGTCATTCCCTTGCATTTGGACTCAGTGATCCTTGTAGGTCCCTTCCAACCCAAAATATTCTGTGATTCTCCTCCACCGCATCACCTGCCAGGCTCAACCCCACCCCCCCTCTCCACCCCCTGGCTTTTTTTTGCTCAAACCCAAAGAAGGGACAGAATGAGTTGAACTGCCCTGGAGAGCGGCGTGTTGCTTTAATAATGCCATGGCAAACACGAACATTTGGGGCATCAGGAACATTGGGAACATCAGAGATATTTGGGACTTCAGGAACTCCGGGATCATTAGGGGCATCGGGGTCATTCGAGGGCATTGGGGACATTAGGGACATTTTGGACATCAGGGAGATCTGGGACACTTGGAATATTCGGGAGATCAGGGAATGAGGGCAACCTCCTCAAGTCCCTTCTGACCTGAATTATTTTGTGCTCCTAAATGTAATATTCCATTTTTTTCCCTGAAGCTGGCAGGGCCACTGCTGCCAGTGCACTTTCTTTACCTGAATGCCTATCAACCAAATGTGCCTCTGATTATTTTTTGACCGCTGGTCCCAGTTTCACTACATGTATACCGAAATTATAGCAAGTCACGGCCTTTGCAAGATACTACTGATAGCGTTATCTGATTATGAATGACCTTGCTTCCCCAAACTCCCCATCGTTATTCCAGACTCTACTCCAGCCTTTGTATAATCAAGGCCAAGGAGGTTCTTATCGTCTTTACTGGTACCTTACTTATCAGATCGATGGACTATGCTTTGTGTTCTTTCAGTATCCCCTAAAAACCCTCCATCGTACGGTTCCCGATACTGGCTATTAGTGCATCGGTGCCTTGCCAGAATATTCTTGTGCTTCTCTCTGAAAGAATCTGCAGCCCATTTCACAGCTGTAACATTATGCCACGATTTTCAATTACACCTTCCTCAGAATATCTTTTTACCTGTCTCCTTTACAACCCTCATCCTGGCACATGCCGTGCAGTAATCATGCTTTCTCAATGTCTCATTATCTCCTGAACAAAACCATACTGTCAGCATCTGTTCTTTATCATTCTTCAAACTGATAACTTATTTTAGTTCCTCCAATAAAATTAAAGCATAGACCTAATGCAAATGACTCAGTGGTCTTGAACTTTGAAGCAGGAGTATTTTTATTTTTTTTTTGAACAGTAAACACCTACTTGCCTTTCAGGAAAACTTAGCTATTAAAATAATGTGTAGGAGTTCAACTACCTCTCCTACTCCCTGTATATTTTCCTGAATTGAAGATGACCTCTGTAAAGGATTTGTTTGCTTCAGTAATTTACAACAAACCTTTGAACAGTGAGAATCTCATTTATTTCCGGACATCTGTTACTATAAAAGGCTTTTCCCAGACTGGTGCAAAGATTACAGAGTCAGCTGTCCTGAATCATCCAAACCAAATATGAAATTCACTGGCATATGGGTTTCTTTCTTCGTTCTGTTCACCCTTACTGCTCTTTGGAATGGAGGTGAGAGATTTTCAAAAATTGTGCTGCTTTTAACTACAAACTTTTTTCATTTCTGAACTTCAGAATACACGCCTCAATAAGAAACTGCTGATGCCATTTGTACAAGCTAAAGCAAAGGCACGCAAGCCAGCTTTTACCAGGGTGGTGTAATTTTCAATTCCTTCCTCTGTAACTTCCAGCAGGTCAGTGGATCTTTTTTGTAAGTAAACAGGCAATCTGGAGAATGCAGTAAATCTGTTTAAACACAGAAAAACTTTCTAGCTCCGCATGCTGAGCGAACGCTTCTACCTCCCTGCTTTCCATTTCCCCACGCTCGATGTTCACCACCCATCTTGAACCCTGCCTTTCTTATCTTTCTTAGGTCGCCTCAGCATTGCACGGTACTATTGATATAGTCCCTAAGAAGTGTTGCCCTTGCAAGGTTCCGCTCTGCAAAGGCTCCACAGTGCTTCCGGTTGTCTGTACAGCTTGTCCATTTCACTTAACTCCCCCTTAACCCCTTGTGAAATCCAGCTATTTTTCACAGTGTTCTCCCTGGGTTTTTTCTGTAATTTTTCATGTAACGTCTACTAATTACTAATAGCCTGGTCACCTGGATCTCAGCCAGACCTAAACCAAGGTCCTAGTCTTCTGTCCATGCGTGTTAGACCCGAGTCAAATGCGCAAAAGAAACAAATTTCAGTAGCTTTTGATAATTGCATATTGGAGCGTATTTTTTGCTGATGATGATAACTTTCTGAGAGTGCTAACTTTCCATTCTTACTGTTTCCCCTTTAGGGCTGATGGTGAGGGCACCCCATTCTGATACGTTTAAGACTTAGTCCCAGTAATAAATACAATTAGTGGCACTCTCTGAGGGGTCTCTCTGGAGCTTTATCTGTCTATTCTATTTAAAAATACCTTTGGAACTGATGAAATTATATAACGGCTTGGAGGTAAATAAGTGTATTTTCCTATTCGAAATGGAGAAGCCGTAACATGCAAGTGATTACAGCCTTCACCTAAATACATTCCTAAAATAACATGCCAGGCATACTTCATTGATTTGCAGAAGTCCTTTAGATGACATACTTTTGTTTCAGAGAACATCTGGAAGAGTTCAATAACGTTCCTGTCTATGTTTTTTTCTTTCTTTAACAAGCTGCTCGAGACTCTTGCTCGCAACGATGCGGGGAGCTGCTTGGTACCTGTTCTTGCCAGGTGACGTGCCAGTCCTTGAGGATTTGCTGCTCTGATTATAAAGAATTTTGTCTTCAGATTTCTCCATACTCGGGATCTCTGATGGGAGGCAAAGACTTTTTGATTGAAAATACAGCTCTTAATGCCTCTTCTGTGCTAACATGCAGGTAGGCCACGGTTTCGTGTAATCTCACTTCCGACAGTAGGCAATTACCACAAAACAAGACTAGTCCATACAGGAGTGAAAACTTTGTAGAGTTGTTAGAGTCCTGAAATATGCAAAAGTTCTACTCGACCCTACCCTCAAGAATACATGTTGACTGTATTTCTACACAGGATGATTTCTCTTAAGTTACCGTGTGATACAATCATTATTCTGCTAATTCTTCCTGTAACGTATTGAAACAGTGACTTTTCGAAAAGGTGTTTCTTTCAGGGCTCTTGGTTGTCGATATTTCTTAAGTGTTTCTCTTTCATGGGGAAGAAGTATGTATTTCTAAATCTGAATGAGAAAACAGCAAGAAAGCAATGTATGTAGGACACCTTATGTTTTTCCTGTAAGAGAAAGCTTTGGATCCAAAGTGTGTCAGCCTGCATCACACTTAAGTGCACGTGTCATACATGCGGTACGTACAGAACGCTGAATTTTGCTGACCCCGGTGTGCTGCCATGCTTTTCACAGAAGGTTCCGAGTGAGATTTTGTAGCCCTTTCCACCTGGATAGCAGTACCCGAAAAGGTCTTTAGTTTTTCGTTTGGAAAATCTTTGATCCGGGCCTTCATTCTGTAGAACACAACTGCATATTTAGAACTACCTGCACGGTTACATTATTATAGCTTATACAAACTTCAGTGCAACAAGCAATGGTACTATTTCCTGGCACGCCCCAACTCCCTGTGATACCTGGAGTAGCTATGCAGTCCTGAAGAGTCACAGGTGGGATTATACTTTAGCACCCTGAGTAAGAGCTCTAACTGGAATCAAATGATTAAATAATAAGCAATGAGTTAGGAGTTAATCTTTGCAATGGAAATTCTAGAGCCGCATGAAATTACTTTTGTTGCATTCACAGGACTTACCAGCATAAAACCCCCAAAAAATCAGGTATTTGCAATGACTGTGTGTCACGGTCAGTGTTAACTACCCTGTAATCCTATTAAAGCAATAAAAGCGCCTTTCTCTTACTGCTATTTGTTGCTAATTTAGAATTTCTCAGTAATAAAATAGCAAACAGAAGGCTTGTAGATCGCTGCGTATTTGTGTGGTGCACAACAGGTTCCACGCTGGTGTAATGAGCACGAGCGAAATGTTTTTTCATGCATTCACTGCTATGAGCAAAACAGCCATAGCACTTGAAATGATCTCCTCGTGACACAAAGTTGCTTGGTGAAACGTAACTGAGACATTCAGAATTTTCCTTCTCTCAGCGGTGACACTGAAAAGCATTTTCCGCATCTGCAGGTTCAAGCAGAAAATCCAAACCGCTGGCTATATTGCTAAGGATGGAAAAGCCCACTGCGTCTCCCCGTTGCTTTATGAGACTGGGTTCATCCCTTTTGAAGTTTCTGTAGATGATGGGTTGACATTTCCCTACTCTGGAACTTGGTTATCAGGTTACTTACTTAAGCTTACGTCATTCCTATTCTTCCTATATTCTTCTTCCAAGGATGCAAGACTGTATAAGCCTTCCCTTTTTGATCATTTTTCTTTTTCCTTAACAGGCTTCAGAAAAGTAATTCTTGCTGTCCTCATATTAATTCATCTTTTGAGAGATGACCTTTTACAGCAATTGAGTTCTGCTGCCATACAGAAGCAGCAAAAGCTTTAACACATAGAAAGTCTTGCTTAAAAATGAGGTTGACTATACCACCAGTTACTTTTTTGTCAGTCCTATCAGAAAATGACTGCATTGTGGTGTTGCAAGCATTAGTAAAGGGCTCATCTTCAGCTTGCTCGTTTTATGTCGTGCATCCTGTACTGTGTAAAACATACACAGGAGAAATGGCGCTAAATCTTAAGTAATACAGTAGCACTTTTTCAGGAGGATGCAAAGCAGAAATGTCATTCATCCTTTTTTTCTCCTCTGTAATGCAGTACATCACAGCAAAGCTTCAGATGAAGAAAAATGTACTTTGGTAAATGAGACAAAATGGCAATACTATGGCACCCCCAACACTGATGGAAGCTTAACTCTTACCTGGACACCTCAGGCACTCTCAGCAACCCGTGTCAACATAGAAGTCTGGGGATACCGTGAAACAGGTAAAGTAACGCTTTTCCTACCTGCGCACAAGCATTTATTGTAAGTTAGCGCATAACTTACATTCAGAACTCTGCACAGTGAGTCACCGCTTTTTTTGAGGCCTCAAGAAGAGGTCTACAAGTATAAATAACTCATGACAGTAATGTCAGCGTTTCCTCTTCATTTACGTGGGAGTGGAGCTATCTAATTTCAATGTTGTGGTAATCGTTCTCTTCCAGTGTCCAAAAGCATTTTCTTCCTCTATGTGACAGGTGACAGTTACTCAGAAAACTGGTTGGCTGAATGGAAATATCTTTATACTTTGTCAAGAGAAATCACCAATACAGGGGAACATACTTTCATTCCTGTACCCATTGAAGGAAATGACAGTACATGGGACTTTGGAATTTTGAGAATTATATCCAGCGACTACTCTGATGGACAGAGGCAAGTGCATCACAACATTCATTATTCATAGATACCTTATTATCGCTTCCTGAAGTAAAGTCGTTATACCCTTTGGCATTTAAAACTGGGACTCGGACTCCATTTCACATGGAAAAAGGGGGAGAAAATTGGAAAGGCAAAAGTGAGAAAAACTCCTGGGTCAAGACGAAGACAGTTTGCTAAGTAAAGACAGGCATGAGTGTGGAGGAAGTGTAAAGCAAAGACAATCATTAACCTCCTGACACAAGCAGACTGGTGCACACTCAGTCACCTGGTAAGGGCTGCTTTGGAAAAACTCTGCCACACTTTTACTGATGGACATGATGGTCTATGGCGTGGGTCAGTTTGGGTTAGCTGTCCTGGCTGTGTTCCCTCCTAGCCTCTTGACAAGCCCTAGCCCGTTTCCTGGGGGACGGCCTGAGAAATAGAGAGGAACTTGACACCACATAAGTACTGTTTGGCAGTAGCTAAAACACCGGTGTGTTATCAACATTGTTCGGTCACAAATCTAAAACGTGACACCTTATGGGCTGCCATGGAGAAAATTGCTCTACCCCAGCCAAACCCCGTACTCTCAACAGACTAGGATCTGCCTATTTTTTTTTTTTCACAGCTGTAGAGGAGTCCCTAATTGTAGAATTTCTGTCATTGCAACCACAGGCCTTCCTCTGCATTTTTATTTTTTTATTTTGGATGCAGATTTTTGCATTCCTACAAATTTTATGCACTACTTCCTTTTATTTCATTGTATATTTTCCCGTGCTTTTTGGTGAATTGCCTGTGTAAGTGCTCTATACGTACAGAGCTTGCATACAACTTCATAATTCTTCCATGTCTGCAGTTTTTAATGCAAATGGTGTAAACTCCGTGAACACAGAAGTGCCTCCTCTTTAGAGTTAGAATGTATTGCTAATACTTGGGTAACTTTTTTAGCACTACTCAGAGGAGGTTAACCTTTTCTCCTTTTAGCGGGTTTTCTATTACACTTTGTATGTGATATTTTTTCATGAGTAGAAAGCAGAGTAGCCTTTGGACACTTCATGGATTCTGAATGGTTTCTCTCTATTGTCATTAGCCCTGACACTACTGGAGCACAGGGTTACGTTTTGTTGGCGAATCCAGATGTTCTTCATTCTGTCTTAAATGGAACTGCAATGTCAAAAAGGCACGAATAGAAAGCCTGTCTCCAAAAGGATTAGCCATAACATTTTGCAGGAAAAAAGAAAGCAGCAAGCTTTGTAATGAAATAAGACCTTGCCAGTTAAAAGATGCTTCATAGTTATAGTTAGTGATCAAGACACAGTGTTATTGTGGAAACGGTGCTTGTTCAGTTCTCAGATCTACTTTTTGGCTCTTGTCTTTTTTCCCCCAGCAACATTCCATCGGTCTGGAGCAGGGAGCATGCATTGGCTTGGCACCTTGGAAAAGACTTCAGAAATGACTCAAATGCATGGGCAACTGCAAAATGTATAGAATGGGACAGAAAGGAAGAGAAGCTTCCAAACTTCATGGAAGAAATTACAGACTGCCCTTGCACCTTGGCACAGGCAAGAGCTGACACTGGCAGGTTCCATGTAAGTTATTAATCAATCCCTCTGGCTTATTACAGTTCCAAATAGACGGTTAGCGAATGCCATATTCCACTCACACCCCTGTTCCACCTCTAAACGTCATTACAAGGAGATTAAATTATTTTTAAATTTGCACAAATAGCACGTCAAATAGCTGAGGCAAATACAACTTGTCCGGATAGTATGAATAGAAGTGCCAGTAGGACAGCAAATGGCAATTACCTTTAAACAGGAAATTCTGAAAGTAGTTCCAGTGGTAGACAGAAAATACACGTGGGGGGAAGTGAGCTCTGTGGAGCTGGTAGCAGGGTTGTCGTCTTCAAGATCCTGCAAGATGGCAATCTGTGTTTCCAGACAATACCCCATGATGGAAGAAGGAGGCCACATTTCTGCCTAGTGTATCATACACATATCACTACAAGTCCGTATGCCTTGTACTTTGGAGCTCAAGTCCAGAGCTGATATCCATAATTTCCTTTCTCTTGCTTCCTTCCTCTTTCTCAGCTTCACTAGAAAGAAGGAACTGCCAAAAACTGAGAAATCAATTGCCACTTTCACCTGCAATGCTGATTGATCTGAGGAGCAGATGAGGGAAACTTCCTCTCCCATTTGGGATAACAAATGGCAGCAGTGCATGTATACACATTTAAAAAACAAACAAAAACAAAAGCAAAAAAAAACACACAAAACCCCAAAACAAACAAACAAAAAAACCTTAGGTCGATTTTGTTACTGTCTGGTTCTGAACCTCCAAACATCACGTGTCTTTCAAATGATACAGTTAAAAGTGTGTGAGGAAAAGAAAATAGATCCACTGCACTGCCTCTAAGAACATAGAAGAAATTTTCGTCTGTTGTGGTCTGTGTTTGCTGTACACTTACAGTTGAACCCCCATCTAGCTGTACTTGTTCTTCAACATCTGTTGTAATAGACTGCAAAATGCTCAGGCAGTAGTTGCTCTGGACACTTCAGTATTAAATTAGCTGTTTTTCCTGTCATTCCGTGCTATTCAACACACAGCCTCAGCCGGTTTGTGTAGATTTTACATGTGCATCAGATGCGAAGGGCGGGGAGAGGACGTAAAAATAGAAAGGGCTATGGGGAAAGAACCCCATTAAGTGTAAACACTGATCTTTTTCAGACAGATTATGGCTGCGACATTGAAAAGGGGAGTGTGTGTACCTATCACCCTGGTGCTGTGCATTGTGTAAGAGCCATTCAAGCCAGGTAGAGAAAATTTTTTCATCTGCACTTTTTTTATGACTCATTCCACCTCAGAGACAACAGCATCAGAGAAGGCACAAAGGTTTCTGGCATCTTAACTCAGGTTCACAGCAACCACTCTTTCCCTCTTACTCATATATTGACCATCATTGCCAAGATGAAGTTAAGGCCTCAGGTTTTATAAAGAATATACTGCAGCATGTGAAATCCTAGGATACCTAAGCAAGAGCTAATGTCTAGAAAGATATTTGATTAGGCCTAATTAAGTCTTTTTTGTGCTGGTCTAATTAAGTTCAAAAAGGTAATCTTTGCACTATTTCTATCAGAACTATTTCATGGAGCTATAAGGCCTACAGAAGGCCTTTTCACCAAGGCCTTCCTTACTGCCTTGGTTAAAACCCCTTCCTTCCCTATCCCTAATCTGGAATAATTTATAAGAACCAAGAGGGGCCAGGGGTGAAGTCTTAACTGAGCATCATATAAAGCTTGTCAGCCAAAACAATTAGCTGTAGCCATGAAAAGGGTAACCCCTAAACACAAATGGACCTCACAGAACTGAATGATGACTTTCTCACTGCTTTCCTCAATCAGTCCCCAGTATGCAGCAGGACAGCAGTGTTGCTATGACTCCACGGGAACGCAAATCCTCACACATGACTCCACAGGAGGCAGCACGCCCGATCGAGGCCACGACTGGGGTTCGCCACCTTTCATGAAGCCGCCTCGAATACCTGGTTTTTCCCATTGGCTTTATGACGTTATCAGCTTCTATTACTGCTGCCTGTGGTCTGATAATTGTCACATCTATATGAAAAGGCGTCCCTCCAGTGACTGCAGGACGTATCGCCCACCTCGAGCCGGTAATGGCTTCATAATTCCATTGTGGAATATAACCTTTGGATACAGTGTTGACTTTTAGCATATTTGTGTGTGCGTATATTAGTTGACAACAGTGAGGGTACAATGTCCTGTGGAAAAATTCCATGGAAGGTTTCTATTGGTCTATCAGTAACAGAATCTGGATGTGTTTTTCAATTGTCTGGCAAGATTTTTCTGCTGTGGAGTATCTTATTAACCCCTAGAACGTAAATAGCCAAATCTTAGTAGTCAATGTCCAGGACTTTCTGTCATCAGTGAACACTTTTGCAGAAAGGTGATGGTTAGAGATGGTTGATGACATCTAGGCAGTAGCTAGAAAAGTTGTTATGCTGAAAAATGTTATCATATGAAGTAAGGAAGCTTTACCGTTTACAACGTGTCTGTCGCTCCTGCCCCTTGCTTTTAAGTAAGTCCTCAAATCTTCCTGTTGTTTAAATGCCATTCTTTGGATCACCACAATGAGATTTAATTTTATTTCTCATTAACTTAAGAGGAGTAATGTTGTGATTTTTGCTTCTTCTTATGTCTCATTTTGCTTCTTAAAATAGCATCTGCTTTTGGGGATCCTCATTTCCTCACATTTGATGGTCTGAACTTCACCTTCAACGGCCAAGGAGAATACGTGTTGGTAGAGTCTGATCTCACGTCCCTAAGAGTGCAAGGCAGGACACAGCAGGGACACTTTCCCAATGGTGAGTTGGTAAGAGGGGAAGCAGCGATGACAAATAAAGGGCTTCTGAGGTTCCTTGATTTGCTTGTTACAGCATTCCTCCTGTCCCCTTGAGTCTTCTCCTTTTATGGCCCTTTGTGAAAGGTCACTGTTTCAAGGATAATCAGAAGGCAGACAACACTTTCGGGGGAAAGAAAATAACTTCCTAATCAAAGTTTAATTACTAGTTTTATTGTGTGTGAGTAATGAAAGTATAAGGTTTTCTGTTGTGTTTAAGAGCTCAAAAAAATTTCTAATTTCTTTCCCTTTCTATTCTCATCTATAAGGAAATATAAGGTCAGCTCTAGAAAGCAGTCAATAGGCATAGCCACCAACTGAAGCATTTTGATAGTATTGTAGCTGAAGATTAATAGAAGGTGTGTAAGTGTATGCCCTGTTTTATTTTCTTTCCGTGTTAGATGCATGTGCTTGTGTGTGTTGACAGAGCAAAAATGTTCCAGAATGCGCAGAGAAAACGTACTTTGGATGGGGAAAACATTGTTTCTGAGCACCTCAAGGCAGCAGAAACGTACAGAATGTACGAGGAGAAGTAGGTTAAGGGGATGAATTTTTCATTCAAAAGGCCCGATGGTCCCGGTCTGGTGGCTGTTCGTAAAATAAACCTAGTGCAGAAGCAGCTTTCTGGAGGCACCTGACACCTTCATTATTTGAAAAGGCAAACTGCAAACCAGGCGGCAAAAAGGAGATTGTCATGTAACTGCATTTTAAAATGAGGGAAGAGTGTGAAAGAGCATAGTGGGATCGTGCTGCTTATGTGGCTGAAAAGATGCTTTTCTTTATGCTTTTCCCAGATCTAGTGCTATTTAACAATGCATAAAATAACAGGCTTGCCTCAGTAAAGAATATTCCAGCTGCTTTTACGGATGCAGTGGTACAATTATATGGATGTATAACTGTACTTCTGGTACAATTATATGGATGAACTAAAGATTGTCTGTGCATTTCAGCACCCATATAGATATACAGCTTATACTGAGTATCACATTGGATAAGATGGAAATTATGCAGGAAATATTTTGCCCTTGATGGATTTTACTGTGTTTATGGTAAAAGTAGCATGAGTCACTGAGTATTTTCTTCTGAGGATCAGTTTCTTAAATTTTTGTTCATTCTGTCATGTCCTCCCTAGAATTATCTTCAATTTTCCCAGATCTTACTCACGTGACTGAGTGTGCAAGGAGATCAGTCAGCCTTCTTACATAGTATAGCCACTGCCATTAGGAAGAAGAATTTAGATTTTGCTGGGTTTTTTAGCATTAAACATTCTGCTTTCAATACACTGTACTGGGAGGAGATGTATACTATGTGTTTTTATGTGACTCACATGCTTAGCCGTTCCCTCAAATATAAATAATCATATTTCATTATTTTCAGGAAAGATCTGTTTGGGGTTTTTTTTGCTGTATTGCTATAACCTTCTATATTTACTTTATATCACATTGGGTATTTTGGGAGATTGTTTTTGTTTTGGTTTGTTGTTTGTTTTTTTTAAGGAACCAGAGCTCAGGCAACAGGCTTGTCTGCAGTGGCCATGCAGGAGAACTGCTCTGATGTGATTGAGGTACGGTACTCAGAGGATTTGAATCTGGAGGTCCTGTTAAACCAGAAGGTCGTCAACTTCTCTGAACAAACCTGGATGGACCTGAAAGGTTAGTTATAAACATGAGCCTTGTAAACTATTTTATTCCAATGGAGCCCATGTTATTGTTAAAACTATCTCTAGATGCATGCATTTCAATTTTGTTTTCAGTATCCCTTTGTGAAACTGCCTGCAGGTCACAAAAAATTACATAAGAAGTAAACAGGTGGTCCGAGAAAAGGCAGTGTCCTGATTCGTTAGCATTTATTTTATGATTACATGACTTTCTTCAGATGCTGCCAGATTGAGGCAGAATCAGTGGTAATGCATAGTTGGCATGCAGCTTGGTGAAAGAACTAAAACTGAAAGCATGGGATAGAATGCCCTTTCCATCTGATTTGCCTACCTGACCTTGTGTGTAGTGCACGGATTCATCTGGCCCTTGAGACTGTTGACAACTACAATATCGGCAGGAATATAGCCACCAGAATTATGGGCTATACATCTCCTTCCAAATATCCATGGATCAAGCATGCTACAGAGAAACACACTGTGGCTATCTGTGTTCCCCCGGAGAAGTGTAGCAGAGTCATGGTTCAGGTGAGCATATCAGAACCTGCAACCTTACTGCTTCTCATTGGCGTTACTGGCTGTACCAGTGAAAGGTAGAGTCACGTGATCTGCCAGTAGTCTAGACTGTGGCATATTCCCCTTTCCCAGAATGTCCAAATAATGTAAATGACAACCTCTAACGAAACTTTGCTTTCTGCCTGAACTTTCTAGACTGTGGAAGGGTTATAAAGGCATGGCATACAATGAGAGAATCATAAATGGTTTAGGTTGGAAGGGATCTTAAAAATCATCTTGTTCCAATCCCTCTGCTGTAGGCAGGGGCACCTTCCACTAGGCGACGTTGCTCAAAGCCCAGTCCAAATTGGCCTTGAACGCTTCCAGGGATCGAGCAACCACAGCTTCTCTAGGCAACCTATTCCAGTGCCTCACCAGCCTCCCAGTGAAATTTTCTTCTTAATATCCAGTCTACATTAAACCTCTTTCAGTTTTGAAGGTATTAACCTACAAAGAACAATGAAGTGTTTTAACAGGTGGTCCATGTCTTCTGCATCCTCTTTCAGTGGCTTGTAGAGCAACCGTTTTCCTTCTCATCCTGTGGATGATGAATGGAATTAAAAACTCTGTACTGTGCATTGAGCTTCCTGCATCTAATGCAATGAAGCCTACAAGTAAAATGAAATGTAGCAAAATATAACCAAAATATTTACTAAAATATAACTGAATTTCGCATTTACCTCTCAGGAGCACTCTCAGTAGGTCAGATGTTATTCCTCCATTTTTTCTGTCCAAAAGACTCTGAAAAATTGACTTTGTTTCTTCCAGGGTTGTGACCATTTCATTAATCTTTATGCTCATTTGACAAATACTCGTGACATCACTAGGATTTTAAATGTAATCCTCGTATTCAGCAGAAGATGTTTTCTGTGGCTAGCAATTAGTATTCCTCAAATGGCTGAAGGGTGGAGGGAGGGCTACGCTGACAAGGAGATGCAGAAGCGGAGAGGTGCAGGAGGGGAAAAAAATGGAACGGACATTGATGAGGCTTGGAGAAGAAGCCATATTAAGGAGGTCTTGACAAGACGAGGAAGAAGGAGGGGAAAACTGACTTACTGAGAGCGGTGCTTCCAACTCACAGCCACTCTGTCATCTCATATCTTAGAGCTTCTGGTCTGGGACACTGGCAGTGCAGATGGCAGTGCATCTTGTATCAACAGGGGACTTTTCTTTGCTACTGCTCTGTAGTAGCCGTCTTTCCACAGCTGTAGTACAAAGGTGTGGCTTTCCTTTAAATGCTTCTCAGAGTGTAGCTCAAAGTGGAAGGGAGAAAAGGATTTATGAAAAATGGTTTTAACTGATGATGATTTTAACTGATGGTAAAACACAACAGTTTGCTCACTATGGATAATTAGCTATTTTGTCCTCTTCCTCTCATTGTTACAGGTCTCTTTCTCCATTCTACACCTGACCGGAACATCACTGTGATGTTCTCTTCTGGGTCTGGAGTGGAAGTACGGGGAAATGGAGGATTTCTGACCCTGACGGTTCTGCTCCCAGAGAAGTTTATGAATCACACACAGGGTCTCTTTGGGGTAATGAACGGCAATACAGAGGATGAGTACACCTTCAGGAATAAAACCACCATGTCAGCTCATGCAAGTCCCCAGCAGTTGTTTGAGTTTGGAGCTAACTGTAAGTCATTTCTCTAGTCTATTATTACACTGTCTTTACAAATTCAAAATAGCTTGTGATTTAAAGACTAGGTAATTAAGTCGATGCCAAGCAACCGGTACTGGGGAAAGAGAAGTGGGTAAAAGAAATATGCCCTCCTCTACTCAAATGGGTGATATACCTAGCTGAATGATTGAAGACGGAACCACGATGGAGTGTTCCGAACTTTGTTCCATCGAGAGTCAGACCTCATATCTCACAGCTTACACTTTTAGAATATCATCTGTTATGGTCAGCTGAACACACCAGAAGACTACAGTATTAGAGAAGTACGACAGTAGCCAGGGTCAGCTATATTTTTCCAGAATATTAACAGTGTTTCCATCATGTACCATGTTGACAATTAAAAAAATAATTTATTAAATAAATTGTCCCTTTAAAAAAGAGAGTGCAAGGAGATGTATGTTCAAAAATGGCTCCTATCATTTAGTGAGTAATTAGGCTGCTATATCTAGCCTCAGGATTAGATGGATCAGCATTCCTCTCGACATCAGGTTAGGAGATGGGCCAAAAACATGATGCAAAAATACTCTCTGGCTACTAGCAGATCTCTGTGTTGAGCATAGTGTAACCGTACTCCAGGAGTCAGATCGTACGGAAAAGTCTCACTGCTTCAGCCTCAGGAAGTTTCTGATTTAGCACAATGAAAACAAAGAGCAGGGCCATACAGACATGGATTTAAGGACACATAGTCTCAGGATTTGTGTTGCTCATAGCGTTGGCTTTTTTTTATGTGTGGCTCTGTCTATTGTGACTCTTTTGCTAGGAGACATATGTAACAATCATGATGTTAAATCATAGCTACACAATTATAATTTTAAGAAAATGGTCAAACACCATGTTAAACGAGCACTAACTTTGGTGCTAAGTTAAGATGTTGCATAGGAAAAGAAGACCAATTTTGAGCAGGAAGAATGCTGTAGGCCTTCCTAGATCTCTTCCAACTCTAGCTACATTTATATAAATAAGTGCTTGGATTATTAGCAGAGGGTGGTATGTATAGGCAATGTTACATATGAATCTCTCTTTCTTTCTCTCTCTCCCAAGGGGCCATTGAAAATGGAACTTCTCTCTTTACTTATGACACCGAGTTCTTACTGAACAATTTCTTTTACGGGGAAAAGCACAATACCTCCTTTCTGCCTGTGTTCTTCCCTTATGAAGACCCCGCTGATCCCCTGGTAGAACAGATGGTCTTGCTCTGTGACTCTGATCCATTCTGCAGATTTGATGTCCTGACAACAAGAAACCTTCAAGTGGGAAGTTCCACAAGACTATCTCATCAGAATCACAAGCTGCTGGTAGAACATCTAGAGCCAGGTGATGAAACATTCCACAAAAACGTCATTATAAAATCACAGAATCTGAGTTGGAAGGGACCCACAAGGATCATGGAGTCCAACTCTGAAGTGAATGACGCGTACAGGGCATCACAACAGTTATTTCTATGGGGCAACTAATTGACAGTGTTTGAGGATGCTTTCCTTAAATGCAGGTTCCTGCACCTGTAAATACTGTTACTGGGAGGAATCATCCTTGTGGCAGGAAAATTCTGCACTGGCAGAATACTTAGGCAAACACAAAATATATTTCTTTCCATTTTTTTCCTACACCACAGTGCAGAAATTTTGTCTTCATTTTCTGTGCATTGACCTGTGTTCCTTGGACTTAAAAATAGTAATAATAATTTTTAAAGTATCCAAAGTATTGCCTTTCAGATAGCCTAAAAGTCTTTGTCTTTCCATGAGTTGCCACTGAAATGTCATTTGAATTATTGCAATCGAGATTTGCTAGTCCAAATCCAAAATACATTCACCAGGTATGTCTCTTTCACTAGTGATCTCTTGTGGCTGGCTAGACCATCCAATCAATGGAAGAAAGAATGGAACTAGCTACCTGCTGGGCTCAACCATCAATTTCATCTGCAACCAGGGCTATGAACTCACTGGGTCAAAGGAAAGAGTTTGCCAAGTGTCGGGGGCCTGGTCTGGAGACACACCCAGTTGCATCCTGAGTACAGGTCTGTTGCCTTTTAAGTGTTATATAGTGTCATTAAAAAAGTCATTATCACGGATAAGGCAATCTCAGATGGGAGCTGTTCAGCCTGGAGGAGGGAAGGCTCAGCAGGGTGGAAGGGGCAATCTTATCCATATGTATAGATACCTGAAGGGAGGATGCAAAGAGGATGGAGTCAGGCTTTTTTCAGTGGTGCCCAGGGACAGGACCACAGGCCATAGGCACTCTGTGAGACACAGGAGGTTCCCTTTGAACATCAGAAAACATTTTTTTTTTTTTTTTAATGTGGGTCTGATTGAGCACTGGCACAGGTTTCCCAGAGAGGTTACAGAGTCTCCCTCCCTGGAGTTCTTCAAAAACTGTCAGGTCATGGTCCTGGGCAACTGACTGAGCGATCCTGTTTGAACAGAGGAACTGGACACGATCTCCAGAGGCCCCTTTCCACCTCAACTGCTCTGTGATTCGAGAGCAGACACAGCCCACACTCGAACCCTTTTGCTCTTTTTTTTCTATTGGATTGTTATCTCGAAACGTAATCCAATCATTCTGTAGCAGTAAAACTGTTGTAATGATGTGATGCAATATGATGACAAATGTAGTAATATTTAGTGTAATTAACAGAAATGTATTACCCCTCTTGTGTTAGTCCTATTAGAATAACAATTAGCCTGGGACTGTTGGATTTGGTAGCAGTTAGGCTGTCTCTATGATTTACAGAAAACCCCAAATTTTTCTTTAGAATCATTCACCACGTACATTCCAAACGTCCTCAAGGTGGCAATATTTCAAAGCACCAAGGTGATGCAAGGCCAGATGGCATGTTTGAAGCACTTTTAGTACTGAGTTAATAGTTCCCCAGAGCACTCGTAAGATTATTCATACCAACAGATTCTCCATTCTGAGCACCTTCCAAAGAAATGTGGAAAGTGCACTTCACTTCAGCAATGAATTTCTGTCATGCTGACACATTTCATCAGCCCCTGCAGGCCCGTACCAACTGCTTGCACGTTTCCAGTGCAGTTTTGCAAGTTTAGTGATACTTGTAAGAAGAACTGCACTGAGTTTCAGCAGCAGACAAATTTGCAAAGGCCAGATATTAAAAATTCAGTGGCAAAATATTCTGCCAAGCTGAAAGCTAAGAACGTTTTTCCATTGCTGCCATTAACCACATTTATACCGGCTAAGAGTCAATCGGACTCAATAAGCAAAACGGATGCTGGCATTTACAATAGAAAAAGGGGGCAGAAAGCCAGCCCTGAATGATCAGAGGGAAGGAGTGGGAAGATACGTAGCGATTAATAGCATTTGGAATGATGGAGACGTGAGACCCCTTTATAGAAAAATAACAAAATCCACGATGTTTTCCAGTGGTTTCCTGAAAGATGACAAAGAACAACAAGGTGTGAAAGAATTTTATTGATCTGATGCAGCAAAGACCTTCTTTACTATTTGATATCTGGGGTTGTAGTTAATTTGCAATGTGAACCAGAAATTGTGATTCTTAGTAGCCTCAAAAGCTGGAGTATCACAATGCTATCCATAACAGCAGGATACTGATGATACTGACAACCGTTCAACACAAATTGCATACGCAGTTCTTCTTTCTTTTTTTTTCTTCCTACCATGCTCTAATAATGCCAAGGTAGGCAGTTTGTTCCACAAATACAAAGGACAGAAAAATTAACACAGTATGTACAATTTCCAAAATGACTTTGTGACTACATTCAAACATATATGAATAAATGTATCAAAGTCTTCCTGATTTTTTTGTGGTTGGTCTCTGTTTTTCAGCTATCGAACAAGTAATTCTTCTTGGCAGTGTCTTTGGAATAGTCGGTCTTGCAGTTCTGGCACGTCTGACTTTTTTATGCAGAAAGGAGAGGTAAGTCGCAATTGAACCAAAACCGCAAATGAACCTCCTGAAGAAATAGCAACTGTTATGACCTCTTTGATAATTTTTCTCTGTTATCAACAAAGAAATCGAACTTGATATTTTTCTGCACTGTCTTTTATGAAAAACACTTCCCTGTCTGTGCCAGGGTAATGCCATCAAACTGAAAGAGTGTAGGTTTAGATTAGGAATTGGGAAGAAATTCTTTACTGTAAGGATGGTGAGGCCCTGGCACAGGTTCCTCAGAGAAGCTGTAGCTGCCCCATTCCTGGAAGTGTTGCAGGCCAGGTTGGACAGGGCTTGGAACAGCTTGTTCTAGTGGAAGGTGTCCCTGCCCATGGAAGGGGGTTGAAACTAAATGATCTTTAAGGTCCCTTCCAATCCAGTCTTTTCTATGATTCTGTTATTCTGTAAAAGGGAGCTGCTCTCAGCAGCAAGGGCCATAGTTACATAGGAGGATAGAGGGAAAAGCAGCAAGGCCCATAAAAATCCCACTTATTTAATGTTATATGCTTTTAGATTTCTTTCTCCTTTAACATAAAAAAAAGACCAAAAAAACACAAAACAAAACAAACAAACAAAAACCAAACCAAACAAAAATACAAAAAAAAACACAAAAAAAAACAAAAAAACAAAACCAAACAAAAACAAAAACAACAACAAAAAAAAAAAAAAAACAAAACAAAAAACAAACAAACAAACAAAAAAAACCTAAACCAACAAAACCCACAGAATGGCAGAAAAACAAGTAGGGACTATAGTTTCAAGCTTTCTCCAGACACCTTTCTATCCTAAAAGTGAAAGATAAGTTTGATCCTGTATATGAGGAATGGTGTGGGGAATGATACCACAGTGTTGAGAACTGAAAGAAATCAAAATACCAAGGTCATCAGTAAATCAGTAAGTTGATTTATGCTTTTCCCTCTCAGGTAGTTGGGAGGGCTGCTAGGTAGTCGCAAATGTATCTACTAATATTTTAACCATATGTTGCTCCTAGTCTAAAAATAACGCAATTTAATATTCAGACTTTACCACTGAAGCCCAAGGTCACTGCTCACTCAACTTTTTTCCCATCTCTTTTGTACTCAAAAACCAGCCGTCTTTCCAGACCTTTCACTATCAGTGTTGTCTAACCACTGACATTTGCCTAGTTTCTCCTTTTATTCCTGTAATTTAGACCACTGTACTAGAAATTGAAAAGCGATCACTGCACAGGAATAATAGCAAACCTTCAGTATTTGTTGATTTCATTGTGTGGTGCCCGAGTAGGAGTGCTACATCTTCTTCAGTCACTACTTGTGGTAACTTAAGTATTTTGAATCTTCAGTACTATGAGACATACTGTTTTTTGGGATAGTATACACTGGAACTACACAGAGCTGGTACTTTTAAAATTTGTGCAACATTACTATTCCAAAAACGCCGATATTCTTCTCACCTCATACTAAGCAATGACAATATGGTAACTCCTTTAACAGTCACCTTTAGCCTTTGGTTTGTTTCTATTTTTTTAACTTTTTTGGTTTTTTTTCTTCCAAAGATACAAAGGCAACCGGAAACTTACTTCAGAGGTTTCAGTTATGTCTGAACAAGAAACAATGAAATTCCAGCAGAGTTTTTAATGAAATACAGAAAAAGAATATCAGAGGATTGATTGAATCGTTCACAGCAACAAAGATAGACTTTCCAAACACAGACAATGGTATTATATAGTACGACATCATTTGATTTCTGCTTTCAGTATAATGAGTATTGAATTGTATGGGAGATGCTAATCGACTTCTTGAGATCAGCCTTCATGGCAGGCTGAGCATACTGTCTATCGTGAGCAAAAGATAATGCTTCTGAAAAGCATTAGTCTCAAAGTTACTGGCATTAGTTTCTTCTACCAGTCACATCTTTGCCTGCAGAACCAGAGTTCTGCGAAAATTGAAAGAGTTCATATTTTCTTTGCACTTTTCATCTTTTACTTGAGAGCTGGTAAAAAGAATAGAATAAGAGCCCACTATGCTAGCAATTATCAGACAAATATTTGCCTTCTCTGGGGCCACGGGAGGGTTAGCTAGATGTGAAAGTGGATGCACAGTCAGATGGACTACTGGCAGGTCAGGTTGAATTTGCAGGTTTTTTGTTGTTTGTTTTTTTTGTTTGTTTGTTTTTTTTAATAGAGAGGGAGAGATGAGTATTTAAACACTGCATTCTTATATTTTGACAAGTCTCTGAACAAACACACAAAGTGACATTTTTGTTTCAGTTCTCATATAATTTTAAAACTACACAATTGGAAGGGAGAGAAGGGAATTACTCAGAAAATTGCTTCATTCCATATTAATGTAGAATGACTTTTTAAAAATCCATCTTTCTTCAACTGCCAAATTAGACTCCATCTTCAAAACAAAAAGTCTGTTAGCTGCACTGGAAATGTTCTGCAAAACTTGCAGTGCTTTCCTTGAACAATGACAATATGCATACTGTTTATATCTAGCTATATTATAATGAGTTTCACTATCTTCATTAAAAAGTGATTTCTGAATTACTGCCTTGTACAGAATCCTTTTAGGAGAAAAATACTTTCACCTACATCCCAAAGGGTTTGTGAAATCACTTCTATATTGTTCAGTTCTTTTTGACAGTGTGACAATTGCTAACTTTTGGAGGGGTTTTTTTGTCTTTAATTCATAAGCTCCTGGAAAATCATGATGGCTGCAAAAAGCAAGGACAAACTACACCTGTACCAAAACTATCCTGTATCAAATATACAGGAAATCTGAATTAATAGTATAGGTTTTATGTTGTAATGGGAAAGAAATTGAAAGAAATGTCTCAGACTATGTATTATGAAATATAAAATTATTCATTATTTGTTAGCTGCCACTGCTGTTGCCATTGTTGTTTATATACAGAGACCACAAAATTACAAAACAAGAAAGTGATGTTGAATACAGTAAGTTGAAATACAAATGGAAAGAAAAAAACATGACAAACGCAAACAAACAAACAGTTTGAAAGAAGTCTGAGGAATTATCACTGGCAACAAACTGGTTGTCCATTGCCAGTGTGCTACAGTTCAAAAAAAAAAAAGTGCAACTGATGTATACACATGCGATGTACCAACTGTGTGTGCAATTGATTGGTGGATAAGGAGGGCAGCATAACAAATGAAAGTGGCTTTGCTTAGGCATGCTGGAAAACTGAAGTGACCTTTTGGAGATACTGTGGATTTTGTGAACTTTGTTAACAATACACTGTTATAAATTCTTAAGACTTCTCCGTTCCAGTGTCCTTAAGGAACAGAATGCCAGATAAAATGGAATCAAAATTGGGTGAATGGGAGCACAATGGGATCCCAGTCCTTTGAGAGAAGACCATATGTGTGAGAAGGAACTAAATATTTCTGCATTTATCACTATAAAGGGGGAGGGGGGGGGAGCATATCACCAAGCTAACAGAACACTGCTCTTGTTTTTCAAGATTTTATCGACTTAAAAATGCTACATTCACTAGGAATTCAGCTCAAAATTATTAAATATTAGAACTTTTACTAGTATGTATATTAAAATTTTTGCATAAAGTCATGATAATGTATAGAATGATCATGCTTTTTATAAGAAGAAGAGGCTAAAAGGAATGTAAGCATGTTTTTACCCTCAAAATCACCCTTACCCTTTATGTTGGGGGGTTTCTGAATGCTAAAAGTGAGATGGATCCATATGTATTGATACAACAATTACAGCCTACAAACTGTAATTTATTGCTTCCCTTTTCAGAGCAGAAAACTGCTCTCTCCCTTTACAGATAATTGAAGGTGCCACTTCATTACACAGCAATGGCGTAAAGGTGCTACACGGATAAGAATGTTTGCCCTCCCTCCTGACAAAGCAACTTTGCCGTTAGAGTGGGGATTTTCTCTGTTGGTTGCTTTTTAGCAAACCTGTACTGCCATTGCTGAAACGTCTCACAGGTCAGGTGATAAGACTTTACGTTCAGACAATAGCTTGAAGTTATCACCTTGACAGGTTGTCCTTGCGTGTCTGCGTGTAGATGGGGGGGGGGGGGGAAACAAAACAAAAAAAACCCAGCAAACAAAAAAACGCACAATACTCCATAAACCGAAACCCTGTCTTTCTGCATGTGCATTCACTACTGTGAGAAGCTGCTTTCTCCGTTCTGGGGCCCTTCGCTTCTGTTTGTCGCTCTGGATGTATGTATCACTGTAGGCGCGGGCGTCTCTTTGGATGTGTGCGGCCGCGCGTCCTTGTGTGCCTGTCTGTCCGTGTGCATCCGCAAATGTCTCGTGTTCCTGTGCACGCGTGGCTGCCCGAGTGCCTGTCTGCGTGCAGCCTCTCCCGCTGTCAGGAGCGCACCCCCGGGATCACGCGCGACGCCCGCCCGGTCGGCAGCTCCGCCCACCTCGGAACGCGACCCGAGGCGACGCGGCGGGGGGGCGGTTATTTGCAACCAGGCGGCACGGCGAGCCCACGCCACTTCCTGACAGTAAAGTCCAGGCACGGCTCCGCCGGCCAGTCATTCCTGTTGGGCGGAAGGTGCCTGTCCAGTTTTAGAACGTCGCCCTAAACAGCTGCGTGCGGCGCTGACGCCTCGCCCCCCGCGGAGCCGCTCATGTCCGCGCCCCTTAAAGAGGCTGCTGTGAGCGGGAGGGAGCCGCACGGGACTAGTACGAAGTTTGCAGCGTTCTCTTCCTGGGTCGTGTCCGTCCGTGACCCCGCGGCTTCAAGAGATGACAGCCAGTCTGTACCGCCGCACTCTGCCCTGGCACCCTCTGTGGGAACCCCGCTGGTTGGAGGGCGTGCGCGAGGCCAAGCCAGCGGCTGACCGCGCTAGGCCGCGTCTGCCCGGCCTCTCGCGTCCGCAGCGGGACACTGGGTGAAAGAGGGCAGAGGGTAGTGACAAGAGCGAGACGTAGGTCGCTGCTGGGGTGGAGGAGTGTGTGTGTGTGTGGCGGGGGGTCGCCGGGCCCCCGGTAACGGCGGAGCAGCCCCGCCCGCGAGGAGCGCTCCGTGGAGCCCCCCTGCTGCCCCAGGGCGGACACCGTCAGCCCCAACCCGTCGGTGTCAAAAGTGGAAGCGACAGTTCTGCGGTCCCGCGCTACAGCAGGTTGGGATGTCGGTCTCTATCCTTTCCTGTCACATGGCTGGTAATAGGATCCCTCATCTGCCACTCGGCACCTCGCCGGGGCGCACTTACAGGACACATGCTGTAGGGCCTCCGCTTCCCGCACTTTGCGCTCTTCCCGGCCGTCAGCTCCCCCCGGAGCGCTGGGTCTGCCTCCTCCGAGCGCCGTGCGGCCCGGCGGCTGCTGCCCATGGAGCCTCCCGCCCTCGCTGCCGTCCTGGCCTTCTCAGGGCTGGCGCTGAGCTGCTGCCGTGAGCCCGTTCTCTCTGGTGAGTGCCGCTTCGCGGGGAGCAGGGAAGGGGGCGCGTTTGGGGCTGCTTCCCGATCTCCTCGCAGGGCTGAGAGGTGAGGGAGCTGAACAGCCTCTCCCCGAGCTCCGCAGACTCGCAGCCTCTGCGGAAGGGCTCTGCCGCCCGGCAGCGCCTCTTCGAGGTCGCGACGACGTCCTTTCCTACTCGCCAGGTCGGTGCCGGGCTCGAGGCTGCTCGTGCAAACATGCAAGGAGAATTTTTATGCGGAGTTTGCGGGTATTCGAGGCTCTCTTCTGTGCTCGCTGAGCTGGGAGCTCGGAAACTGTACGAAAGCATGGGGTAAAAGTGCAGCGTAAAAGTAAAAGTGGTTTGATAGCTAGATCTGTGGCATGGAGGCATTTGCGGGGAGAGAAGAGTGTGACTCTGTGTCACTGGGAAATTAAAAAAACAGTGGCGGCAGGGCATAATCGGGGCTGCAGAGCCAGAGCTTGGAAAGTGGCCATCTCACCTGTCTGCAGCGTGCTGCCCCAGCTCCCTATCACACCTAGACTAATGTGACCATTCAGGTTCTCGTTCAGCCAAGGAGTCTGGGAAGCCTAAAGCTTCACTACCGGTTAGTGTGATTTTTCACTCAAAATTTCTCGACGCTCTTTTGTCCTCGTTTCAGTCGTGACCAGTGACTTCAAGTATGACGATTCTCTGGTAAATAGTGGCCATTCTTTTCAAGATCTGAAGTGGCAGTTCCAGACGATCGTAGTGTCACAGCCATCAGATACATGGTCCTTCTAGATACATTTTGTGGATTCTAATTGCTGAATCTTATAAGGTAGAATTTTCTCGGGGTTTTTTTGCCATGAACACACTTTCTCATCAAGTTTTTGTAGGTGCACTTTATTAGATTTGGAAAATACTTACATAGACTTTTGGGAAATAAAAAAACCTTCTACCAGGAAGAGAACTCTTCTGACTTTACCTTCTAGTAGACTTAAGTTACACGAAGTGAGTGTTTTTAGATAAGCGTTTAGAGAGCTGGGACATACCTAGACCATGTCTAACAGTCTGTTCCCAGTACCACTGGGACGTGTTTGATGCACATAGTACATAGTACTTCCTCTGCTTAAGTTGAAGCACATTTGCTTGTAAGGTTTCTGAGGAAAACTGTGGACAGAACACTCCATGTGTGACTATGTCCCTCACAGCAGACTGCATGATAGCAAGTGAAGGATATGTCCCGATGTGACCATTTGGCCACTAAAGGGGACAGAGATGCCCGAGCACAAGCGGCTGGGGCTGGAGAAAGAGAGAAAAATATATAATGCCTCCGAATGAAGGAGAAAGGATCTAGGAAGCACTGCCACCTCTGTGTCTTCTGCTAAAGAGCCTGGAAACAGTGCAAGGCTGCATTTCAACAACAACCCATAATTTGCATATATAAAATCTGCAGTTCCTAGTCTGCACAAAATATACATCAGGATCTTCTTCGTGACCCTTAGTCTCACAGAACTGAAATGGGATCAGCTGTGTCAGGTTGCACTTGAGCCTAACAGAATTTTGAAATTGCAAACATTGCTTTTGTAAGGCAGTTTGTCATACGGTACGTTTTTAAGGCCTATGCCTTCTTTTATTTTTTTTTTTTTTTAAGGAATAGGAATGTCTTAATAAGTTTATTATAAAGTGCAGTCCAAATACAAACTGTGTCACCATCATTTGCTAAGAGGAAAGAAACTTTTGGAATTGTTTTATGTAAACTGACTCCAACTGGCAGAAATTAGAGTGAGTTAACTTTTTTTGCACGTAATAGTGTGCTGCTTTTCACAGAATGTTTTTGCTTCGCTATGTGATGTCTAAGTTTCTGTTAATTCAGTTTTGGGCCCACGGGAAGCTGACATCTCTGCATTTAGACACTGACGTTTGTTCTTTCAAACTTCAGCAGTACCTCATTTCTCGAGTGAATCAGAAATGAGAGATGGGCAAATAGATTGCCTAACATTAAAGGACTGTCTGAATTTGGTGAGTTTTCTGTTACAAGGCTAAAGAGATGGAAATGCCTTTGGCAAGTGTTAGTTTTGTTGAACAAATGTTATTTTATATACTCGGTGCAATAAGCTATAATTTCTAGTTTCCGTATTTATAGCATTCATTACTTTTTCCCATCAGAAATGTATATGATTATCAATCTCCGTCTTTTCTCCATTTTCTTTCCATTTAGCAATACTGGATTACCAGGTCCTCGGTTTTCTTCCCAGCTGAGTCCTTCCTTTGAGCTGTTATTTCAGCCTTCCCTTACAAACCTTGTCACCTCATTCTGCCTCTGTCTTGCTGATTCAGAGAAGCAGTTCTAGTTTATATGCCTTAAGCAAGTGTCATGGAAGTACTCGAAAAAGCAATTATTTTGATTTTCCTTCTTTCTAACTAGGCAGATAGAAGATGAAATAGTCGGGCACTTCAGCATATCATGCTTGTACATGCATGGAACATAACTCAAAATCCAGAGTTATTTGTATAGATTTAAGCAGGATGGAGCCAAAGAAGTGGGAGGGAGGCAGGGATTGCATGCTGCCAGCTGCAAAATTTTCTTTCTTTGTCATATCACACCATAATGGTCGTACAACTGACCACTCTCTTCATCCAAACAGCGGCTGTGGTCCATCCTGATAAAATGGCCAAAGAGGTTCAGTCTGCCACACTTGACAACGGGACAACAGTTTTAAATCTTCACAAAGAAAGAAAATAAATGAGTGTATTAAGGAACAGAAATTCTTGTGGGGCCACATCATGCATTCTTACTTCCAATGATAAAGAATCACAAGACAAGAAAGTGTGTTCGCATCTTGAGGCTGAGGACCAGCCAGCAGCTGCAAAGCTCCAGCTCATATAGCATGTTTGTATCGTACAAATAAAAAGAAAAAAGGTACAAAATGCATACTTTTAAGCATTTAGAAATAATGCTAACTGCCTCTCATGCTCATAGCCTAACTTGCCTGCTCCCATCATATTCCAGAAAGGCTCTGACCAGTCAGATAGCATTTAACTTTATTTTTTTTAAAAAAGAGAAAAAAAGGAAAAGTGATAGAAAAATTTTAGAATGAAGATTAGTAATCAAAGGTTCACAAGGACCGCAGATTCAGATATGTAACAGCTCACACACTGCCGAGGAACATGAACATGGTACTTCGCATGTCTGTACATTTCCAGGAATGTACATTCTTACCAGACAGACAGATGCCTAAGTCAAGGTTTGGTCAAATGTCAGGTGGCATAATTCGAATATAATCAAGTACTCACTGTGGCTACTCTCTGGCTTGAACCAACGCTAAATAAGCCTCTCGTTCTGACCAGCAAAAATTATTGCATTTGAGGACTTTCAGCAATTATATGTCTGTTTGTGTGGATATGTAGAACGAGCAAGGTACAATTTTTAAAATACCTACCGAGTGCCCCTACATCGTAAAGGAAAAATGATCAGCTAACCAGGTGCCCTCAGAGCATCACATCAGAATTAAACTGATTTACCAAATGGAGAGTTTTCCAAATTGTTTTCTAGCAACTTTGGAAATGGCAATTTTAAACAAATCGTGTTGTGTTTTGGGGTTTTTTTAGTGTTACAGTATAGGTATACAAGCCTAATACTTTTGATAAGGGCGTGTGTCAGATTAGTATGAATTGGAATAGAAAAGTAGTGAAATGTAAAACTATTACACTATTTTTTCACTTGGATAGATCTAAACCTGCCTTTTATATCCCAAAAGCATTTATTTTGCATCATAACACAGTATGAAATGAGATCTTTTTTTCCCCTGACCAATCATATGACAGTATGCAAATGAACTTTTGGTTCAATCGATGAAACTGCATCTTCAAAGAAAACCATTGCAATGCTAAAAATATTTTTAATAATGACCACAGAAGCCATATTTGTGTCTTTCATCTCCTGAAGCTTCTTCTGGTTTTAATCAGTGTTCCCACATGAAGAACTGTGGCAACCTATGATAATAGAATCCCTATTTGCATCTCCAGGGAAACAAAAATGTTCTCATCTGAAGAAGGTAATGTGGTGTTCTGCCCCTTCCATCCGTGGGCCCCTGCCTCTGTTACTGCAGGGGTATCTTGGCATCAGTTAAGTGGTTTCTGTCCTTTCCTCTGTGCGTTACTTTCTCATTGAAGTGTTTCTGCTTTCTAATTATACCCTTTCAATCAAATTAGAGGCTGCAGCATCTGGTTAGTGCCTGTAACTGTTGCCATCTGCACCTAGATACAGTGCTTTCATTTAAGGAGGAGTGCTTAAATAGCGATCTCTAGCAAGAACTAGAACAGTTTAGGTTGAATGGAACTGACATAAAACTACTCTTAGAATACTGTGCAAGCATATCAAGCAACTGACCCTGAGTCATTACCAGACCTGGCACATTTGGTTTTATATCCTTATATTGTGCTTTAGCATTTTTCTGACTATTATAAAAGGCTGTAAGAAAAACGAGAGAGAACCGAGCAGGCAGTGAGTTTATAGCATGTAAATTCAATGAACCTTTACTTTTTGCTCCAGCCTTATAGTACGATTAATGTTCTGGCTATCACACCACTGTAATGAAACGTAAGATTTAAATAGCAGCCACTATCATTTATCTTTCACTACTCTGCAGATTTTTAAAAGAAGACCTTGATTTTTATTGGACAGTAGCTGGTAGGATAATTTCTGGCTTGGGTAGGCTAGCTTCTGGTTGATAGTTGTTGTCAATCTGTCTGGCCACTAGTCATCCCTCCCTATAGCTTCCAGAATGTAAAGCAAACAAACAAAGGAAGTTACTTTTTTTTTTTTTTTTTTTGGCCTCTTCAGTGGAAAAGGAACAAGTTTGTCATTCTGAATTCTCAGTCTCAAAAGCTACATTCAGGCCTCAGACTTGAAAAGTACTCTAAGAAGTCATTTAAACCATCCTGGAACCTCCATCTCTGCAGTCTGCAATTTGTAATGTCCCTAAATATATGTCTTTGAGAATATGGACTTTGAAGAATGCTCAGAAGATTTGTAAGATTTCCCACTTGCCAGCCACAAAAGGAAGAGCGTCTGATAAGTAGATAGCTGTTTGTTTTGCTTTTCGTCTCATTTGCACAGGCTAAATAAATAAAATATTTGTATTATTTCTGTCTCTGGTAATGTGGCAGAAAGTGAGAGTTTCCCAGGTAACTGGGCCTCTTGCCACTAAGGACTTCAGACATTAAAGCCAATATTTGGAAGTCCATCTTAGAAAATCATTGGAAGCCAGTGCAGACTCTGAAATGTCAGTGATTTATCATCAGTGAATTCAATCAGTAGAAAAGTCTGCACTACCTTAATTTTTCAAATGATCCTAAAGTGGCGCCCATGTGGAGTGCAGGCAGCCATGCAGTTGCAAAGTAACAAAGGCAAATGATCATTATAAGGTCCCTACAACGAAGAAGAAACCAACACAGATGGAAAAAATTTCTGCAACAG
Organism: Formicarius rufipectus; assembly: GCA_013399695.1. Lineage (NCBI taxonomy): Eukaryota > Metazoa > Chordata > Aves > Passeriformes > Formicariidae > Formicarius > Formicarius rufipectus. The sequence continues at coordinate 1,316,930 of VXAU01003436.1, read as the reverse complement.
CTGCTGTTTGATCTTCCAAATGTTGATCTGGCTCTAATAAAACTAATTGTGAACCTGTATCACACAATGAGCACTCATTCATAGTGGACAGTGTCCCAAGTTTTGATTTCCACTTTTTCTTTCTAGCAGTTGCCACTCTATACGTACTTACCTAGTCCCATTATTTATTTCAAAAAATTACTTTTCTGTCAACCATGCCACCTGGCATGTTGAAAACAAAACAGCCCTGGCAACAAAGTGCTGTCCATGTTTTCCCACCAAGGCTCATAACCATTATCCTGAACAGCACCTGTTTGAACCTTTCAGTTTTTCACAACTAGAACCATTGTACATGTTCTCCGATTAATCTCTGATTAATGCTGTTTACAGACATTCCCACGAAACAGTAGAAACAGCAGGGTCATTAGGCAGTTAGTAGAGTGAAATCATCACAGACACTGATTCTAATCACAGATTTGGCATAAGCCTCTACTTCACACTATGCCTGAAACCCAGCTGAGTAGCATCTTAGAAATATGAGGAGGTCAGATGCTTCAATATTTGAGTGATCACAGCTTTCTCTGTGTCTTGTCCGAAACACTAGTGTTTTAATATAGGTTTATGGCTGACAGGATAGTTTGAGCCTTGGGTGTATGAACGGAAACCACATGGCAAAGCTGTGCCTTCTAGGAAGCTGTCAGCTTTAGTGTCCTCAAAATGTCTGTTCTTCCCTTGCTGCTAGAAGAGGACTTGGCTACAGTGCAAGTTCAGTCATCGTTTACCATAGTCTTGCAAAACCTTAAGGAACAAGGCTTGCTGAAATTCAGAGAACTTGAGTCACAGTTATGCTAGATTCCGAGAGAAAGGCTTCATAGCCTAAAATGTCATGGAAGTATCAGTCAGCATAAGGCCACAATAGTATAGAGGTGGTTGTTGCTGGTTGGTTTACTCTTTCCCCCCTCCCTTCTACATAATCTACCAAATTGAAATCAGGTAATTTGAGTTAGCATGAGAATTTTATCAACAGTGCTCAGCCCAGTCTTTTCTGACTGTTTCATTTAGATGACCTCTTCTGAATTAGTTTTGTGCACAGTTCTGGATCACTTTTTTTAAGCGCATCTTTTCACAGAATTAATGAACCAGTGGTGCAAGATGAAAAGTAGGGTGAAGGTTCTAACCTCCTGTTCTCCAGAATCTCTTAGGACGTTTTAGAGTGCTACCTGTGGATTTGAAATAGAGAGGACAGTGGTCTATGAAAATAATGTTGATAACACACTGATGTTTTAGTTGTTGCCAAGTAGTGCTTACTCTGAATCAAGGACTTTTTAGTTTCCCGTGCTCAACCAGTGAGCAGGTGCACAAGAAACCAGGAGAGAGCATAGAAAGGACAACTGACTTGATTTTTAAATGTCAATATTTATTTGAAAATGTTGCACTCTGGTGCTATGGAAAAATTATTATTAATCCTTAACAAAATGAAAATTTCCTAACAAATTCCCTGTAACAAAAATGTTTATATATTTCATTTGGTAACAGCTACTAAATTCCATAACTGAAAGTTTTCTTTTCAGTGTTTTGGGCATAATCCGTGATTTTGCATGGTATGTCACTGCTTCCCCTTTCCACATCTAGATGCTAACTGAGCCAGAGGAGCTTTACTACAACTCACCTGGCACATTTTTCCCATATCTCTTGATATTGCAAAAGAACACAGGAGGCATTGATACAGCCACCTGTTGTCTTGGGAACGAAAGGTTACAGCTAAGAGAAACAAAGCGAGATCCGACTCTTCCTTTTGCTCTTAAAGTACCGATGCAATGAAGTTTGAAGACAGTCGATTAAAAAAAGCTGACATGAAAATGTAAGTCAGTCACTACTACAAGTTCAAGCACGGGCCAGTCTTAGCAGATCCTAAACTGGGCTGATGTTAATCTGACTTTAGTTTGTGTGCCAGATCACATTCAGGTATTGTAGCATTCCTTGAATTTCTGAGTAGATGTTAGGATATATTGCTTCTCATTTAGAAGTGAGAAGCAAAAAAAAGTAATAGTACAAAGCTGATATGGACTTGTTTTCTGGATGTGTTTATCACTTCTCACAACTGCTTCCTTATACTGTACATTATTTTGTTTATCTAGTTTGATTATGTTTTCATCTCTTTTCTGCTAAATTCATCAGCTTACATTTTACAGCTATAAGATACCAAAACTTTTATATGAACTGCAAAGCAAAAGAGGGTATTGAAGAAAGTTGCAACACCGGTGACTTTATAGTGTTGGGGGTTTTTTTCGGTTTACACAAATACCTGTGGTGGCCTGAAAACTGGGAATTCAGATTTGCATTTTCAAGTAAATGTGTGCAACTTGCCTGCATGGTTAAGGCAGTCAGGTAAATTACAGTAAGGAGGAATGTTGACCTTTGAAGCTTGTTTTTGTTATATGGCTTTCTTTGCACAGGTGATAGCAGTATACATTAATGGCTCTGCAGACATCCCTTCTACACGCCTTCAGCAACAGAATTTCATTTAATAGAAATCCTAACTTGCCTAGGCATGAAAATGCACAGTAAAGGCACAAAATATGGTCTTTCATCTGCTGTGCAATAAAACTGTGAAATAATTATTATAATTGCATCATTCTGATACTCGTGGGCCCAGACTAAACTAATTTCAAATGCATCGTTTTAATAACACGTTTTTCCATCTCCCACAGTATTTCTATACTTTAAAAAATGGTGAACTGTTAATATCACTATGAATCCGAGGGTTGGTTTTTTTTCCCTCTTCTGACTGCAGCCACACAGATCTTTCTAGCCTTGTTTTGTGAGTTATGTCTCATAAGGGACATCTGAGATCAGCACATACTTCACTTCAGAGCATTCTCCCGTTCCCTCGGGGCAGTAGAACATCTCTGCAGCTGTGATACAGTTTCTACAGAGAATATTATCAAATCAAACAGGAGGTTTCACAGCTTGCAGTTAGTAGGAAGCATTTGTGACTTTCCCCAGTAATGCTATTCAGTACAAAGAAATGTTTACAGCAGTGTAACAGCAGTTTTAATTCTGTCACTGACTGTTACATTTTAATCCTATTGTTAAATAAATGCAAGGATGATAAATGTTAGCAAGTATTAATTATAAACGGCATGAACTTTTTTATGGTACAGTAATTGTAATTGTAATGATTATTTCTGGAAGATGATCACAGAATAACAGAATGGTTGAGGTTGGAAGTGACCTCTGGAGGTCATCTCGTCCAGCTGCTCTGCTCAAGACCAGTCACCTAAAGCACGTTGCCCAGGACCGTGTCCAGGTAGCTTTTGAGTATCTCCAAGGACAGAGATTCTACAAGCTCCCTGGGCAACTTGTTCTCAGGCTCATCACCCTCGCAGTGCATAATGTAATAAAAAATGTTTTGCAGTTTTGGCAAAGGTAAAATTGTTCATGCATATGAATATTTATTTGATCAAAAGATGTCTAGTGATAGGTGTCCATGTCCATGGCAGGGGGATTGGAACCAGGTGACCTTTAAGGTCCCTTTCAATCCAGACTAGTCTGTGATTCTATGATTAAAAAGACACAGCAAAGCCAGACAGCATGAGATTTGTAGTTCAGCTGAGAAGAGCGTAGTGTATTTAGTGACTAGTGTATTTAGAGACTGCTTAGATTTCTAACTTGCTGATTATTAGAAATCTAGGAAAAGAAACATAAATGGGAGAAAATATGAGTGAGGCAGAAGAATACTGACCCATAATTTTTAATCTGAAAGTATAAATGCTTTAGTGGCAAATCACAGTATCATGGTTATACTCTACCAAAGGGGGTCCATTTCTAAGGCAAATCAGGCCAGAGGAAAATAATGCCCAAGATTTTTTCTGCATCAGAATGTAAATGTTTGTAAGGTCCATGCCTGCAAAGTCTTTCACTTTATAAAGTGTAGATATTTACAACTTTAGCTGAAGTGACATGGGATTTTTGGTAATAGGCTAACAAGCGTCAAATTGATAATGTTGTATAATTTCGTTTTTGGAAAATTAACAAGTTGCAGAGTCATCCAAATGAGTAAAACACAGGGAAAACAGTAAAAAACATATTATGTTTATTCAGAAAATGAATGTGCATTGTGTAAACCACCTGACTTATACATTGTTTATTAATGACATCATAGTCTCTTCAATAGATGCTCGACTCTGAGAGAAAGCTAAACTCCCAACCAACATATTTAGTTGCCTAAACAATGAAGGACACATACTGGTAAAAGGAAACATAGTCTCTTTGAGATGGCGTGGAGTGTGAGGGCAGAACAACCAAACACTAAACCTATACTTTCTCTTTCTTTTTTTCCATTTATCTTTCTTCTCAGAATGTTATACAGCAAATGGGGCTGACTATCGTGGCACTCAGAACCAGACTTCCCAATATGCAGGGAAACCTTGTCTTTTTTGGAATGAGACCTTTGAGCATCCTTATAATACTGTGAAGTATCCCAATGGGGAGGGGGGGCTCGGAGAGCATAACTACTGCAGGTAAGAAATATCACATTGCTACTAACTTTGCCTGTATACCCAGCGTTACTTTGAGTGGCTGACACAAAATTAAGAAACTTCCTGTTGTGCAGTGAAGGATGTCATAACCATGGATACCTACCAGGTTTTGGTTTATCCTGTAATCAGTATCCTGAATCTATAAGCACCATTAGTACATTTATTTTTTCAACTCAGCTTGCCGACTTTTTCAGCACAGTCCTTACCATGTGTCCAATCTGTAATTTGGCATGACAGAGAAAGACTACAGAGTACTTAAGTGAAAAGGTGAAGATAATAAAAAAATTGATCCAAATCAGAAGTACAGCAACGCAGTGAATATCTGGAGGAGTCTCTGGGACATTGTGGTTTTTATCCTTACACACAAGGCTGGTTCTTCTCTACAGTCTGTTTCCAAATTTTGTGCTTATGAAAGTTATGTAGTCACTAAAAATTCTAAGTGAGCATAAGCTATTCAGTGAGTTGGAGCTGTTATTTGAATTCAGAAGCTCAGCTGTCGGGGGTTAACAATACCAGCTTAAACCACATCAGATCCACTTCTCTTTCCTTGCCTTCTAGAGAAGTCCTCCATAACTATGGATAGAACTCAGAACAAGAGTTAAAATGAGAACCTCAGAATTTAGGAGCCAAATCAGGACCAAAGTTCCAGTATGTTTAGGCTCTGCAGGCTCCTTTCAGCTTGTAACATTTACATGCACTTCTGCCTTTGCAGGACCACTCAGCTGAGCTTCTGTGTGACTCAATACTTGCTGTGGACATAGGTAGAGAATAACCTGACAGATACAGTCCTTAAACAGCGATAATAATCAGTTCATCTAGGATGCCTCTCTTTCTCATGGGGAATAGGGAACAGAGATATTCAAACCAGGAGATTAAGAACTGAGTTACCTGGGGCATAGCAAGTAAACCTCTAATGTCTCCTTTGGAAGAAGGTTCAAACCACACATCTGTTCTCCTGAAAGATGCTTTTACTTGTCAAGTTGTAGGCATTCTAGGGTAGAGCTTATACACTCCCTACTTTCATGTTGAGATAATTTAATTCCTAAGTAATATAAAGCTGCATAAATGGGATAAAATTAACATGCAGGAGTTCAGCAGAATGGCTGTGTCACCAATATAGGGTCCTGGTTCTTGATCCAAGAACTTTTCCTTGCTTAATCGGAAACTGGCTTTCAAGAAAATATGGCAGAGCCAGAGCCAGACAGTTAATGGAGAGTATGTAAGAAATCACAGAAAAGAGATCTTGTGACATGCAGCAGAGGGAAGAGCACATTGATGAAAGGAGTCAGTGACACTTCCAGAGTCTTCAGTGACTCAGGAGGCTATTTCTCATTGGCATTATGGCCAAGTTCAGAACTGACACCTTTTTGAATCAGTTCAGCACTTTACAGGAGCAAAGCAAAATACACTACCTACACGAGAAATTCTGTAGAAGTTGGGCATTCTCTTTAGAAAATGGTCTGGAAATCAAATAGACATCAAACTGTCTAGTACCAGATTGGAATGTAAGCACTGGAAAGACTATCTTCCCATTAAAAACATTTCACACCTACTTCACAGGCTGCCTCAGCCCAGCTGCACCAAATGCATAACAATTTTCATGACATGTACAGAACTGTGCATCTCAGCGAGCAGACAAGACAAGAGCTAAGAAGAGTCTAGTGGTCACCGAGTTATCTGTGATACCAATAGCAGAATGAAGAATGTAATTTTGATTGTTGCTGTGTGGCAGTATTCTAGACAGACTGTATCTACAGGATTTTACTTTTTGGCAGTCATCTGGGGCTAATGCTTCATTTAGTACAAAGCAAAATGTATGAGCTGTGCAAAAACGTGCATAGCAAACTGTGTGTTTATCCAGGCATTCAAGAAACTCTTACTAGAGTCTTGCTTTGCTTAGCAAATGAGAATTTGGTAAGTATTAAAAGGAGCAAGAAGCTCTCATATGTATCTGATATATAACCTGAGAAATGACTTAATTACCAAATAGATCTTTCTTACCTCAATCTGCTAGGTGTTAGATTATCCTCTTTGGGATGGAGTTTGACTGGAAGGTTAGCTATTTCCTTCCTTACACTATATCACTTGACCCAGGAATATTCTGGAATAACAATCCTAACTTATGGATGACTTTTAACTTCACATTCTCTTTAAAGAAAGCTTGGAAAGTCACTAAGAGGACCAGAGCATGTCTTTAGTATGCAAATGTTGTTGAGGCCTGCGATACTGCTCCTTCTCTGACATGCATTTGCTTTCATTCCCTTCTCTGAGGCAGCACATATCTCAGAAGGCTCTTTTAAGGCACAATGCATTGCTCTGAGAGTTGATTTTAGGGACAAGATTTGAATAATCTCATTTTACACTTAAAGCATTAATCAGAAGCATCTTACCTCTCCGTGGGTGGTCCTTATTTGGAATACTTTGTTTACTGCACGACACCCTATTAAGGTGAAAATGCCTTGTAATGTTCCACTAAACCTCATTTCAACCATAATAAAACTATGAAGACTGAAGTTTTTGGAGATTTTGAAAGGCAGATATTTGTTTTCTAACTGTGTGCACTTTTGAGGTTCAAGACAAAGATTTCTAAATACATTCATCATGTTTCTCTACAATTTCCTCACATCTTACAGCATTTATATGTAGAGTGCCATGATTCAATTCCAGACATACGGTTTCTGTCATGAAGATGTAAATGCAAAAATTCCTGTAACTGTGAAAACAAGGGAAAATGTGTTAATTTGAGTACAAGCTTTTCCTTGGCTTTAGTCTTCTACTTTCTTTACCTTCTGGAAGCTCTGCCATTACACCTAAATTCCTAGCATGCTAGTCTTGGGCTTTCCTTGTCCACTACTTCTACTCATCTCTTTGAAAGCCTCACTAGCAACAGTTTAGTCATCCAAATTGAACTCAACTCACCAGTTGTTTTCAGCAGTCTGTTACTTGACCAAAAAGTATCCCCAGCATTTCTAAAATTGGATCTCCCACAAAAGAGTTGTTAAGATACGTAAATGATAACATGCTGCTGAACTGCTGCTTCAGTAGGGGAGTGTAATTAATAGAATTCATGCCAAAGTTCATTATAAAAATAAAAATACAAAAATATTTTAACTTGTCCTACTTAACAGAAAAAGATCATACTTCAACCTGACTGTCCAAAATAACAATTTATTTTCTTAAACAGATCTTTTCAATGTGAGTAGCTTTTCAATGTGTACACAGAAAAAGCTAGGTATGCATCAGTAAGTGATGCTACCCAATGGCAAATAATTGTAATGGTAGTCACCATCATCGTGAACATATAAGGAGTTATCCATCAGTATAAAGAGATCACTGGAACAAATTTGCTCACTTTTACTGAAGGGAAAGAAAATAACTCGGTCTTTCCGTAAAGAAATATTTTTATCATCGTACACAGAGAAAGTTGGAGTCTGAACTATTTTGCACCAAGGCAAAAAAAAATCCAGTTTGGGAGTCTATGGAACATGCAACACAGGATGTGGGACTGAAAATCTTTCTTTCTATTGGTACTTACCAGAAATAACTTTGCACCCATTGAAGTAAAAAGATCTTATATTTTGGATATAATGAGCATCTTATGCTTGATAACCAAAGTTATCTGAACTTCCTGACCACTTTTGCATTTTTCTTCATATGTAAGTCCAACGGGAGGTATTAGAGCAAAAATGGTGATGTCATTGAAGCTCAAGAAGATTGGCTTTTATGCAGCTTTTGAAAAAAAATTGATGACTTTCACTCACTCACTCACTCACTCACTCGATTTTTCTCTTTCAGAAATCCTGATGGAGATGTCAGCCCATGGTGCTACATTGCAGAACATGAGGATGGAATATATTGGAAATACTGTGAGATTCCATCCTGCCGAAGTAAGAGCACCATGCAGTTTTTTAGGCCTTCATCTCTGTTGAACAGAGATTCGCAGTTATACAACAGCGGGTAGTGATTTTCAAACAGAAACTAGGATAAGGCAAATCATCGTATTTTCATTTACAGACTAAGCTATATTTTTAAATGGGTTTTTTTTGGAGTTAATGATAAACTTACTGAGTTGTTTACCCATTGCTATCCTTTTCATCTTATCTCAGAATTACTGGATTATATTATTTATAATTAATACCGTGTGACAGAGAATCACGCAAAACTTACGAACTACTGCTAGTTCTTTGAACCCATAGAAATATAAATATGATCAGGAAAAATTTTACAACGTATATATGTGTCCATTGTTTGCAATTAGGTCGTAAAATGAATTGTATTAGTTTCATGTGGTAGTGCATCATACACAGAACTGCTTGGAAGAAACAAAAGACAGTATGAGAGAACAAAGGGAAGAGGTGGCTATTTGGTATATGGGAACTCTGGGCTAGAATTCTGTCTCTGGCAGGGGCATATACTTAGCATTTCTGTGAAACTATAACCTGGACTTTGATTTTTTTTTTTTTCCCAATCAGATAATTCACAAGCTATTCACCTGAAGCTTCTTTATAGTATTTAATATTTTTAATATGTTAAATCTTTTACCTTGTCCAAGATGTCATGATTTGTGTCAATATGTTCCAATATTTTCTTTCCTGAATGCTCTAGGATAAGCTCCTAAGAATCACAATCTTACATTGTGCCTAAATAGTAAAAAGAGATCCAATTTTATATGTTAACAAGTAACCATAGCAACACATTTTGTTAACTCTAATAATTAGCACCTGCACTTGCTTTCTATTCTTCTATGCAAAGACACACTGTTTCTAAGGGATAAGTTAGGTGTGTACTCGTAAGGATCAGAGCAGTTGGCCTTCTGTAGAGACACTTTTGATTGGAAGAAGTATGTTTCTTAGTTGAAGTTAAGAAAACCAAACAAAGATAAATTGATCTGAAGTGATTTTTTTTTTTTGCTTTATTCAATTTTTGGGGTTTTTTTTGTTATGAACATGAGTGAGTGAGTGAGTCACATCCTCAAGTTAGACAAACAAATACATAAGTGTGACTTTGAGTCATATGACTTTTACCTAGACTTAAATACAAATTAAGGGGTCTAATTTCAACAACACAAAATCGTTCAACATTCCTCATTGTTCAGAGGACACTTTACTCTTATTTTTCTCATATGCCAGGTCCAATTTAGGAAATCTGACCCTCCTAATTAAGAAATTTGTCTTGATCTAAAATGAAAGAATTTGCATTTTCTTAAAAGACCACAGATGTTAACAAATTATCTGGATATGGCACCAGGAAAAAAGCTGAAAGGCAAATTCTCTCCACTCCATTTGTTCTACACAAAGGATCCTTTTAAAACCAGCCTCCCTCATTTTCTCTGTGGTGGGGAGCAGAGGATTTAAACTTGGACACTTACTTGTACAGATAATCCAGACTTACATTTACAAAATGTCCTTTTGACCAGTAGCAGCTGCTTCAAGAATTGCACTGAAACTCAATACTGGTAAAAGGAATTGCAGCAATTTAGAGCAAACTGTACATTGCAAACCCATCCAAATCTTAATACAAACCTCATGGTTCACTGTGCAAGTAAAAATATCTTCAATTCTTCACCAGATTTTCTGTTTTCAGTAAGCACAATGCTAAATCATAGGACCATCAAAACTGTCTTGTGAAGTACACAATACAAAACTGAGTTTTGTAATGGAGCAAGAAAGCAATTGCATAAAGAAATTCTATTTGAAGATTTTTAGAGGAGTAAAAAAAATTTTCCATATAAGCTTCTTTTCCATAATCATATTTACTACTGGAAAAGACAAGTATCTGGGGCATAAGTTACCTAGTAACTATACCGACGTAATACCGTGACAATGCCAACAACATGAAGCATCTTGATTGCCCGGAGAGATTTGTATGCAATGATTCATTGTAACAATGATTTAAAAAGCTACAGTTAAGAATTTTGCATTATGAAGATGATTTCACATGATTATATCCTGTGTCTCATTCACTGATATTTATATGTAACACTAAATATTTCAGTCAGAAATGCATTCTGGCATTCTGCATGTGCAAACACGCTGTACAGAATTTAGTAATGTTAGATGAAGATGGATGAGCATAATCACAGAAGACAGCAGTAGTTACCCCAGTAAAAGCCCAGACTAGATTGGACATAAATAAAACAAAAGCCAAGACGGCAGCTCTGAGTCCTGAGAGAACACGTGCATCTCACATGGAGAATTCAGAACTGAATGTTTTAGATGGCTTGTTTGCAATGTTGCAGCTATTCCTAACTTTCTTGGTCGCCTTGTTAATGAGGTTAAGTTTAAACTCAACGGAAATAGCAACTTACATTCTCAAAATGTAAAAGAAAGAAAAGTTTTCTATCCCACTTAATTAATTCTCCATGTTTATGACCCACATGTCTCTCTCTTCCCATAAACGGATTTCCTTACTGGAATTTGTTTTTCCACTGTGTATGTATGTAATGTAATAAATTTGACCAAAATATCGATGATGTGTTAAATGGCAGAGCCGGGAAGATTGACCCGTCTACATTTTAGCAGAACAGAGAGCTCAAACAATTTGAAACTGTATACTGGTGCATATTACTATTGCAAAAAGCTAGGAGGCTTTTGAAAGACAACTAGATGAGCATAGCTGGAACACGGTTTTGAGCTCAAAATGATTAATTCCATGTTTTAATACATGTGCCTTGGTATGTAAAACACAGAAGCTCTGGTGTTTGTTTGCCAGGACCTCATTATGTCCGATATTGCTTAAAAGAAGAACAATATGCCTGCACAAAAGAGGGGACCTTTTAAGCACAAGAGAACAAATAGATGCAAATGGGTGAAGACAATGTAATAATAAAACATCACTGGTCAGTGGGAACAGTAATCACAGAACACTGACTACCTCATTTTTTGCCACGTTTCTTTAGTAGGCTAAATATTAAGAGCAAAAAAATTAGAATACTGCTGGGATCCTGAAGAGACTAATTAGTTTTATGGTGTATGCTTGATTTAGTTGCAAAATCTAAGAGGTCTTCAGATTACTCAGGTTTCTTAGCATGGAACATACTGAAGTACTAATCCTCTGGAGATAATTTTAAAGGGTCTCACCAATAAAACTACTTTTAAATATTTTTTAAAAAATTACGAAATCACAGGTCTTTTAGGAAAATGAGGCAGGTTGCTTAACTAAAAAGCTTTTTCAGGGCAGTGAAATCATGCACAGTACCAAAAAAAAAAGAGCCCTCTGAATGTTATCTGCCCAGCTGTACTCAGCTGGGGTGCGGCTGCAAATGGGGATTTCCAAAGGTATGTTAAATCAGGCTGTAACTTGAAGTTACTTGAACTGCAGGGCATATCAAAGCCGTAACTCCATGCAAGTACTTACAGTTGAAATTGTATCATTCTTAGAAAACTATGAGCAATGTCTGAAGAAACATTATTTCATTATTTGTAAGTTTACCGGGTACTGAAATAAAAAAAGACTGAATAAATAAAACTCTAATACAGCGCTCTGACTTCATCACATGTCATACAAAGCTGCGGCAGTTAGGTGGACAAAAAAGAATAATCCTTGTCAATCTGGCAGAGGGATAAAACATTTTACCATAGAACTGGAAATAGATTTCATTTCAAGTATGTGAGCAGATATGACAAGTAGGCAGGGGATAATTTTATGCCATTAGCACGGTATTATATTGTACTCCACATCCTCTCCATGGGGTGGTCATGGCTGAATTCCAGTGCTTTGATGAAAAGCGCAAAACCAAACCAAAACAAAAACAGAGGACAAATTATGCACTAAATGGGGAAAACTGAGCTCCCGTAGTGACCAAGGAGCTCTGAAACACTGTTTTACTGTAAATAGATGTATTTTTTAAAAGTTATATTGCTCATTTTTAATCTCTTTCTATAATACTTCAAATTCATATCAGAATTCAAGTTTTAAATATTAGGAAATTCCCCTATGTAAGTATAGTCCCTCACACAGAATTTGCCAAACTCCATCTTAAAGCAGTTAGGTTCCCTTTCTCAAATATCCTGTTTTGAAAACTTCCAGGATGTCATTGTTTTGAAGATTGGACATAAATCACATGGTTTAATGTACATTGTTAGAATATGCATGCTTATAGTTAAACAAAAACAAACAAACAAAAACAAACAAACAAAAAAAACCACCCCACAAACCCTCTGAAACTACTTAATGTCTTTCCTTTCTTCTATTGTCTCTGTCAGGAGAAATGAACGAGGTATTTATCTTGTCCATTTTACTGCAGCTTACTGAAACCAAGCAGACAGTCTTACATGTATATTGCAAAGAAGATATGATATACTCTTTTGCCCCATCATTTATCCCTGTGCATGTCTGGAAAACATGACAAGGATCTAGCACAGAGTAACATTTCCCATACTGCCAAACATATAGAGAGTTGCTTAGTAATCAGGTAGTGCATAAAGTGGTCTGTGTTTTGGATGTTTACAGACACACCTTTAGAATGACTGTTGTCTATTACTCTTGCCAGTGCCAGGGAATCTAGGGTGTTACAAGGACCATGGAGAGCCACCACCTTTGACTGGCACCAGTGAGACATCCAACAAACTTACTATCCAAACATGCATCAGTTCCTGCCGAAGTCAACAGTTTAAGGTGATTTGTTTGACATACATTTACAAAATGTTTTCAAAGACAAAGACAGCAGTATGCCTACAGCTGTCTCTCATATTTCTCCTGTTCCCCATTTTTTTTAACCTTTAGGAGGTCTAAGGTCTCACTTCCACTCCAGGTGATCTATCCTTCTCTCTGCATCCAGAGCCATCTTGGCAAATGCCAGGATGCCAGGAGAAAGTATGCTTGCTTACTGCAGTTACGAGTGACAGGGTGTCCTAATTGCCCTCCATTCGATCTTTGTCGCTAGCCTTAAGTAGCGTCCTGACAGCTCAAACAAAAACAGTCTGTGGTGGTTCCTCTGACTAATCGTTCTTTCCAAAACATACTTTGCTGCCAGCTTTCTTGCTCATACAACCTCCTGCTGTCACTCCTTCAAGTATTATTCCTCCCTTCCTTATGCATCTTTGTTGTCAAAGTTTGCAGGCATGGAGTCAGGTTATGCTTGTTTCTGTGGAAATAATCCTGACTACTGGAGATATGGGGAGGCAGCCAGTACGGAATGCAACAGTGTTTGCTTTGGAGACCATACTCAGCCTTGCGGTGGGGATGGCAGAGTCATTCTTTTTGACAGTAAGTATTGAAGCAGGCTCAGTTTTTCCCCAAGGAGAGGCTTCAAATGTTCAGCAAATTAGGGGAAAAGCTCTAAGTACAATGAAAACTGTCGCATGCAAAACACCTAAATTCAGTATAAAATACAGTTGCTTTCCATTTCTGCATAGGATTCTCAACCATTAAGAATGTGAAATAGCTCTTCCAAGAAATTACGCTTGCTCACGCTCCAGAGATTGTCTCTTACTTCCTCACATGTGGTATTAACTCAGCTATCAGAAAGAGAAAAACACCTTAAGAAGTGATTTTACTAGAGAGTAAATATATGAATGAGGCTGCTCAAATAAAATTTGAATAGACACCAACTTTTTAATTAAACACGAATTGCTATGATGCAGTTAATGGAAAGCAATGTAGTAGAACTGAGACAGAGAAACATACTGCAAACGTACAATCAAGTTAGGTTGCTGTTACGATCGCCACTGGTTTCATAATGTCTTATACATAAAAATTCTCCTTTTTACTCGTCTTTTCAGTATAGATACCAGTGCCAGTTATGTAACTTCAGAGTTAGATGGTATGAGTCATGGTTGTCTGGCTGCAGTACAAGCTCCCAGTATAGCTCTGAGTACTTGGAAAAGTTCACAGTATGCACCGGCATATTGTTGCTTCTTAATCTCAAATCCCTTTGATGTGGAAGCTACCTTTTGANTACGATCGCCACTGGTTTCATAATGTCTTATACATAAAAATTCTCCTTTTTACTCGTCTTTTCAGTATAGATACCAGTGCCAGTTATGTAACTTCAGAGTTAGATGGTATGAGTCATGGTTGTCTGGCTGCAGTACAAGCTCCCAGTATAGCTCTGAGTACTTGGAAAAGTTCACAGTATGCACCGGCATATTGTTGCTTCTTAATCTCAAATCCCTTTGATGTGGAAGCTACCTTTTGAGTTATAAACTTTCTGGAACTTAAAGTGGCATCATATTCTACCTTCTGACCGCATAAACAAACTTCCCATCTCCATACTTTGCAACTCAGGTTCCCAGTTAGTGAGACAGAAAGACATTTCAGTGCGATGGAAATTAGTGACTCTGCTCACTTCCAAATTCTTCCCAAGATACAAAAAGATGCACCAGAGCTGCATATTACTTCCAGTGCTGAGACAGCATGTAGCTTCACTTTGCAGCATCCTGTTTCCTTCTGCTCTTGGCCTACCAAATCCTTGACGGGTAAAGGCTTCCTTTGTAGCTTTCGTTTTCTAGAGTGACTGCTCAGCAAAGTGCTACCCTGAGGACCTGCAATGTCTTTTCTGGTAAACAGCTATGGCCAGGTAAGAGGGGTCATCCTAGCAGCAGCCACCTATTTTCTTTTCGTGATGAGCAACACCTGCTCACCTCATGTCTCCATATCAGATTATGTCATATCCCCAGAACCTTCACCGCAATCCTTGTATGCAGACACACACCCTGCCCCCGCACCTTCCACCCCCATCCCATTAACCTTATGTTTATGAGTTACTATCATACCCTAATGCAGTAACATTTAGACCAACAACACAGAACTCTACCAGCTCTTGCAAGAAGTGAGAGAGGGAAAGCATTTCCATTCCATATGGGGCAATGCTGTGCTTTGCTAGGCACCAGTGGAGCACTAGCCATTGGCATTCTTAGTTAATACTGCTGGTTTGAATAACATCTTTTGATTCAGTAATTACAAACAGCACAGTCAGATGCAGTAACACCTGTAAGCCATTTACAAATCTTGTAAATCGGTGACAAATTTCAATTCTGTCAATTCTACCTGTTCTATCTATTGGAACAATTCTATCAATTAGGTAACTTTCCTGTTTCTACTTTTCAGTGAAGCATTTAATGCACACAGGAGATTTCTGAAGTGCAAACAAAAGAACAAACATTTTAACTCTCACCTAGCAGCTGTTTTATCTATCTTGTTGCCACTGCACAGTGGCTAAAAACAAACTCGATTAAATCACCAGCTATGTTAGCATGGAATAAGTGCCAAACACAAATTCCTTTATGTCCCTTAGGACCTCTGTTGGGTCTTTTGCATTCTTTCTATTCTTACTCTTTCATATTCTTTCAGTTCCTCTGTAAGGTCTTTCATAGTGCACACTGAAGTATAAGGTTTCTTAAGGCTATGATCAGATCCTTCTCCAGAAAAAGTAGTATTTTCACATGTTCTTATGGCAGACATATGCTACTTCTTGTTCCATGTGTTTCCTTTTAATTCATATTTATTAAAGTTTTTTCTCAGAGGCCTGTGAAAACAGACCATTTAAAACACTTCCTTTACTTCCATTCTCTGAGGCCTCTATTACAAGGCTTTAATTAAGCTTTCAAAGGCAATAATTCTACTTTGATTCCTCAGTCTTTCAACCTGTAATATGGGGGAATATAACTCTGATCTGAACAGCTTTGAGATAAAATACAGTATTATATAATATACATAATATTTTGTATTTAGGGGATATATGTATAAATACATATATATGCATGTATACCTATATATAATACCTCTTTTAAATTATGTGTATATACAGATATGCATCATCGGGTGGCACTTGAATTGCTCTCTGGATTCAGTGGTAGTTAATATTGCACTAGGAATCTGGATAATTGTCAAGGAATATAACGATTTATTCAGCATGTATTTGTTTCTAATATAATAGGTAGCCACAAAGTTTTCTTTAGACATCGTAACAGGTTCTTTTTCAATTCACTCAGTGAAGGTAAGGTCAAATATTAGTCGGACAAGATTAAATGACAGGAGGCTCAAAAAGCACATATAAATGGCAACAGAGGCGATAAAGGGGTTGCAGCATCATCCATGCAAAGAGAGGCTGAGAGAACTTGGTTTGTTTAGCTGTGATAAAAGAAGGCCCAGTGGGGAACCTTTTCAATTTGTATAACTAAATGATGGGAAGGTGTAAAGATGAAGCCAGCCTCTCCTCAGTGCTATCCAGTGAACAGACAGAGAGTCAATAGGCACAAACTGAAATACAGGAAAATCCATTTAAGCAAAAGACAAAACCTTTTATTATGGTGAGGGTGACACTGGAAAAGGTTGCCCAGAGAGGCTTTAGAGTCCTCATCCTTGGAGACTCAAAATACAACTAGACACTGTCTCCTGCTTTGAGTAGCGGGAGTTGACTAGACAGTCTTCAGGGTCCCGTCCAACCTCACTTGTTCTGTGAATATTTGTTTATTTTCAATTTGATACAGCTGTGAAGGAGTTTCAGTAGTTCAACAGTGCGAGTTAATAGTCACTAGTCCATTTGCCTCCCTGCCTCATAGGGATGGAGTAAAAGCTCCCGAATCAGTGATTTACCTTCATCCTGTTGCTGCAGGGATGCAGGAAGGGGTACATGGTTACATACAAGGACAAAGGATAGTTGCAGGATTCAAGACTGATGCATGGGTCCCAGAGTAATGAGACATAGTAAGTGTATTCCAAGCAAATGCAACATAATGGCTGCACTCCCAGTGCTGTGGAAGGTAAAGAATACCAATCTCAGAGATGGTGTATCCTGATGGCATAGCAAGTCTGTACCTTCAAGTCACATAAGTATTAGAACCTATGGGGTGTTAAAGTTTTGCAAAATAAATGTATAACCTCTTTTTTCGCCCTGTCCCCATTTCCTCTCTCTCTTCTCTTGTTTTCACAGCCCTTATTGGTGCCTGTGGAGGGAATTACACTTCTGCTACAGCTGTGATCTATTCCCCAGATTTTCCTGACACATACGGCACAGGCAAAGTCTGTTATTGGACAATACAGGTTCCAGGAGCATCTCGAATCCACTTCAGCTTTGCCCTTTTTGAAATCAAAGATGCTACAGATATGGTGGAATTGCTGGATGGCTATACCTATCATGTTCTAGCTCGTTTTAATGGCAAGAACCGGCCTCCCCACACCTTTAACATCTCTTTGGATTTTGTTATTTTGTACTTTTTCTCAGATGACATCAATCAAGCCCAGGGATTTGCTATCAGATACAGAGGTAAGAGGCTAACTTTCCTGTTTCTACCTTTCAATGAAGCATTTAATTCACACAGGAGATTTCTAAAGTGGCAACAAAAGAACAAACATTTTAACTCTCACCTAGCAGCTGTTTTATCTATCTTGCTGCCATTTAACAGTGGGTAAAAGCTTTGCCAAAATTTCTCTGTTTGGAACACTCCAGTCAGCTATGTCATAAATAGCAAAATTCAGATTTTCAAAAATTCACAGAATCACAGAATCAACTAGGCTGGAAAAGACCTCTGAGATCATAAAGCCTAACCTTTGACCTAAGGCCACCTTGCCTACCAGACCATGGCACTAATTGCCACATCCAGTCTTTTCTTAAATACCTGCAGGGACAATGGATCCACCACCTCCCCGGGCAACCCATTCCAATGTCCAATCACTCTTTCTGTAAAGAATTTCTTCCTAATGTATAATCTAAAACCTCCCCGGCACAGCTTAAGACTGTGCCTTCTTGTCCTACTGCTTCTTGCCTGGGAGAAGAGACCAACTCCCACATTGCTACAACCTCCTTTCACAGAGTTGTAGAGAGTGATAAGGTTTCCCCTTGAGCCTCCTTCTCTCCAGGCCGAACAATCCCAGCTCCCTCAGCTGTTCCTCACAGGACTTACACTCCAGACCCTTCACCAGCCTCATTGCCCTCTCTGGACACACTCCAGTACCTCAGTGTCCTTCCTAAAATGAGGGGCCCAGAACTGGACACTGCACTCCAGGTGTGGATGGTGTGGATGTGCGATGGTGGACATCGCACACCAGTGCCGAGTCCAGGGGCAGAATCACCTCCCCTGTCCTGCTGGCCACACTACTCCTGATACAGGCCGGGCTGCCAATGGCCTTCTTGGCCACCTGTGCACACGACAGTTCATGTGCAGTTTCCCAGTACCCCCAAGTCCCTTTCTGCCTGGCCACTCTCCAGCCACCCTGTCCCCAGCCTATAATGCTGCAGGAGGTTGTTGCTGTCAAAGTGCAGGACCTGGCAGTCGGTCTTGTTAAACATCATACCATTGGAATCGGTCCATCTATCCAGCCCGTCTAGGTCCCTCTGCAGAGCCCCCTACCGTCCAGCAGACTGACGCTTCCCCCCAGTTCAATCCTATACGTGCCTATCAAAACAGATTGGAAAATGACAAAGCTGAAAGAAAACAAAAAATCAGTACTCCATCTGCATCTTGGCTCATATTGTCTCCTTCCAACAGCCTGCTCCACTCTGATCGAAAGTCATCAGGAGAAAACATTTTGGTCTTTGAGCTGTACCTACTGTTAGGATGAACCATTATCTTCCAGAAAAATTCTGAGAATCCCAACCTGGTGAAGTACAGGCTTTTCCTGGAATCAGACATTATTTGATAATTTGAATTCTCTTTAAGTAAACCAGAGAGCAGCACATTTGTTTACAAGCACAAAATGAAGTCAAATTACACCCGTTAACAAGTCGTCATTGTAATAGTACTCTTGTGTTTTCAGCTGTGAAGGACAACGTGCATCAAAACAAGACTCCAATGAATCACACTCTTTCAGAGAGGATGAATGAACAAGCAAATCTCAGTATCAATGCAGCTCGATCATCAAAGATACTTTATGTCATCACAACCAGCCCGAGTCATCCTACTAGCTCCATGCCTGGTAACATTACAAAATGTGCAAACAGAAAAAAACATTTTGCCAAGGCACAATCTGGAGTCACTGTTTCCTTTGCTCCTCCTCCACATTATCTAATTCACTGTGCATCTTACTAATAGATGAATTTTTATTTAGTCTAACTAGCACTGTGATTCTCTTTGCATTTCAAAACTTATTTCTCAGCATAAATCAGAAATAGTGTGAATACAGTGAGTTCTTTCTTGAGAATGAAATAAGATGTGAGCCAGAGAAGCCTCCTTACTAGAATGAGCTTCAGTGACCGTGCATACTAGAGAGTGACACAAGTTGCTGAAAAAGAAAGAGCAAACGTTTGTAGAGCCTAGAAAAGCTTGAATGCTGGATGCATCCCAGTTACCCCAATTAACAAAAGCTTCACCAGCAATACAAAGAGGGCTAGACAAGTCAATGAATTCAGAGGAGATGCCACTGAGAACGATCATATATCTGGATCTCGCCTTCAAGACCTCAGTTCAGTAAATTACTCAGTTGTAAATAACTGAAAACTGGAAATGCACTCTCGGGGAGTATGACTGCTAGGCTCTTTTATTTTTAAACTACCCTGAGCATTTGCTTCTACGTATTGTTGAAGCCGGGCCTTGATCATACTGTGAACAGTCTCACAGTTTCACAGTCCTGAAACTGTCTGCATCCCAAACATAAGGATATGAGCTGCATATGCCCAAAATAGCCAGGTTGTAGAAGGTGTCTAGGAATAGACTGGAACCAGGACCAGGCTAATGCTTGAGTTACCACAGCTACATTTAAGCTGCCTAATGTTAAACTATCATGGGAATACAGATAGAAACTGCACATTTGGATTTTATGCCGTTATGAAAATACTGTTAAAATCATCATCAACAGTCAATACTTTGAGGAAGGGGCAGTGGGTGGGAAGTTACTTACGCTTCCTTTTTTTGTTCCTTTGAACTTTGTGACTTCTGATGGCGATGGCAATGGCCATTGTTCTGGTAATTCAGGGTCTTTGCAAATCTTTTCATCACGCTAAATATGTCAGTTACATTCTAGTGCCATCCCTTGGCCCATCTCAACATCCTATAGACTCCCATTGCAAGATCACGTAAGTCCAAATGAAAAGGTGATCTAATAATTTAGAAATCGGCTCCCTTGGGTGTCTCTTAAATAGTTCAAATGTGGGTCCTGCTTGACTTGCTCCTACAGCCAGAACTGTATTGAAATACAGAGTGCAACAGCCAAGAGCAGACCACAAATACTGATCACCTGTCTCAGGACTCTAAACACTCTCCTCATTCCATACTTCGCGATTACTTACATAACTACGTAATTACTGGAAAAAAACAAGACCCACTTCTTTGAAATCATAAGAGTTGCTACTGGTAGCATATATTCTAGTCTTCTTTTGAATTTTCTTCTGAGTGAGTTTTAATTTCTTTCCTAGATAATTTTACTAGTACGTGCTTTGACTTTTGCCCACTTTCAATTTTATAGGGAGCAGTCCTGCAAGGGAAAAAGTCACTTCTGACAGAAAGTGCTACAGTGTCTGCCAGTCTTGTAGGTTTAAGGCACTTAAAATTAGTTTTGAATAAAGCATCCGAAGGCTGTATGTTTCTTTTTTGCAATATTCTTAAGGACTCCCCCTCTCCCTTTCTTCTTCTCTTTTACAGAGTGGACAATATATAGTCTCACAGCACTGCTCATCCTAAGTGTTACAGCCATAGTAGCAAAGATAATTCTCCACATTACCACGAGGTGAGTGTGGAGCAAAGCTGTCCCCAGAGAACTAAGATCTCAACTCTCTACCAAACATGGTATGCTTCTCGTCCTCCTAGTCCAAGTAGTCATATTCAAAACCAAGTTATTTACCACAGATTTGCATCCTCATAAAAGGTACTAAGTAAGCACATTTGTTAACTTCCCAGTCTGTTAGGATAGTTTGCTGCTAGAATATCTCTTCTGTTTTGATAAGATTTCTATTTTAAGGAAGAAGAAGGAAAGAGGAAAATGTAATCAGACATCTAGATTTGGAGGTCAAATTATGATAATGCTTTGCAGGAAAAAAATTAAAACCTTGTGCCAGATTGGGGAGCTGGGGAAAAAAGTTAGATATAGGCTAGTAAGTACTTAATTTCTTTTTCTGAAAGATTGAAAATGGTTCAAAAAAGAATCACAAAAATGAAAATCTGCATTATAATGTGACACTTTATCAGCTATTTTTTTTTTGCCCATTAATAAAAAGTCTAATTTATTGCTTTATTTCTCCATGCTTATGCCAAGTAAGTTTTGTGTCCTCTAGATGGACACTCATTGAATGAAATGATGAGCAAGTTATCAAGCAAAGTTATCAGCAAATCAGAATTCTGAATGTTGTGTTTACATACTAAAAAACTGCATAGATATAAAAGGAAATTAATTTGTATTAATAGCAGCTAGTAACAGAGTCTATACAGACTTCTTAGTTTAACGTCACTGCTGTCGTTAGGGTAGCAACTATTCTGGCAATAGAACACCTAACTTTTCATTTGGTCATGACAACAAGGAAATGCTCCAAAAACCTCCATATTAGGCAGCCGATAGAAAGAAAAGGTGTCACAGATGTAGTAGTAGCTGCAAGCACTCCCAGTGAGGCAGTACCGCAGACTACGACAGCTTCCCAAGCACCTTGATACAAGAACGAATTAACCCTTGTTTCCTAGATCCCATCAGATTCCACCTGCAACTGAAACAGAAGATTGCAGTGATGTTAGAACTGCTGATGAGATCTGGAGTATATTTTACCAGCCATCCACATCGATATCCATCTTCAAGAAAAAGCTTCGAAATCAACAAGATGACTGCAACCCACTAGTGGGAAACTGAAGTGTTTTGTGTTTTTTTCTTACAAGATTTGATCTTCTTAAAATCCAGGTGACTTGAGATTAATACTTTTTTTTTTTCCTATCAGTCTCGTACTTGTTTTCCAAACAGGCCACTTCCAAAGAACTTAAAGTGACTGCCTATCTGCTTTTCTCTTGGGTATATTAGTGAGAACAGATTTAATTGTGGCAGTAGTTTTGAAGTATCTGGTGCTCATCAAATCTTTAGTGCTGTTAATTACTGACTTTAAGCCACTGCACTTCAAATATATGTAAAAACTTGCAAAATCCAAAATGTCACGCACCCCTGCCAGAGATAACTGAGTGTCTGCAGGGTGAGGACTTACTGTGCCCTGCTTTCCTGTACCACTGTATCTTACCAGGCTATTTTAGTCCTTTTATTCTCAGTGCTGATGACAGAGGTAGGTACAGATAACCTGTTCAGCTACCACAGCAACCAGAGCTTATTTGCCTTAATGTAAACAGATCTAAATGGTACTACACAGTAAAACAGGAATCAAAGACTTGGAAAAACTGGTTGCCCAGTGCTCTGCTCTTTCTACATTTTGTGTGTCTACAAGCAGAGATGCACAAATAAAAATCACATCGTATTCAGGAGGTGCTCTATCAACTTCCAGCTGCAAATACATGTTTTGATAGAGTAATGCCCACCAGGTTAAGGGCTGCACAAGCAGTGAAGCCTTTTAAATGACTATGTCTGACCCATCATTGTGATAATTTTGTTTGTATTCAGCGATCCTTTAAAAAACTACTGTACTCCAGCCTGAAGTCCAGCATCCATTCTGGGTGTAAGCTTAGGTCTTCTCAAAGGATTGCCCAAAGATACTGCAAACCCACTGAATTTTTAAACAGTGAGGCTAACAAATTTTTACTCTGAAGTTAGAGATGTTAATCTCAGCAGTCTAAACTACTTAAAAGGTTGTAGCCTCCTATTGTCAAATCATCCATGCCAGGCTATGCAGCTGAACACATACGTAACAGTTGCCTGTGAGAAGAAAAAGTGTCTCCTTGTCTGAAAAATTAAAACTGAACTGAATTTTTAAGAAAATTGCCCTTAACTGTCCAAGAACTAAAACAATAGTGGGGATCTGATCTGTGAAGTATTTTCTCTTTGACTGCAATAGACAGCATTAACTATTTCTTCTCTTTGGTAGACTGTCCATCCACAATACCTCACATCCCACCACCAGAGAACAACAGTAAGTCTTGCAGCCTCAGCAAGTTCAGAGCAGCAAGATATTTAGGAAGAATTGTCAATGCAGAAGTCAGATAAATTGACTGGCAAAGCTCACCGAGTGAGCAGCTCCTCAAACTATGTTAGAGGAAATTCACTGAGAACCATTAAACTATAGTAATTCTTGTTAAGTTTAAACATATACCAATGGTCTGCATATTTGAGACATACTGCATATGCAGTCAGAGAACATCTCGTAAGAGCATCTACAAAAGTAAGAAAATTGTCACCGAGTTCAAATTCATTATAGTATCCGCCCTTAGGTTTTTTAACATGCAACTCCCTTTCATGTGGGCTACAGATTTCCTTAAAAAAATAGGGTATCTAGGAATCAAGCAATGAAATATTGTGCCTTACTTGCCACCGTAGATCTAGTCTTTTACCTGAACTGAATTCAGTCCAGCTCTATTTATGTACCACAGATGAGTGCCAGCAACAGCTGAACGCCACAATACATGCTTAAAAGAAACAAGACTTTACTAAGCTAGCAATTATGAAATTGTTTACATCAAAAATGGAATATCATGGGAACATCTAGTACTTCTTTGCATGAGCTGCTGGAAAGAATACAGGAAACTATAATTACACTATTACCTAAAATCAAGACAGGACAAGTTGTAAAAAATATACTCGTTCTCTCTTACGTGACATCACATTGGACCAAAAAGCGTCTGTTTCAGACCAACAGAAATTCTGAAATTGCCTTTTAAGAGTCAGGTTCTTTATCATGCTGCATAGAGAGTCCAACTCACAGATCCATAGCAAAACAAAGTAGGTTGGTTCCTAAGCATGCTTACTATGGTGCACTACTGAAAAACCAGAAGGAGAAAATGAGTGTGATGCTAGACCCTTAGGAGGTGTTATGAGCAGTGTTTATCACAAAGTGATGAAGCTTTGTTTGCTTGCTTTATCAAATGTTCTTGAGCAGTTAAACATACAAAAAGTGACATTCATAAAGCACTTAGCTACTGCTGATAAACTGGAAAAACATCAAGAATGCCCCATGACTGATTTTTACCTAATTGCAAATGGAAAAAATGCAGAGCTGTTAAGCTTCTCTTCCTTAGTAAAGAATTTAACTTCACTATAAAACTAGAGACAAGCATTACAAACAACAACAACTAAGACTGATGCTACTAATGGAAAACATACAGATTTTAGAAAGAGATTTTTGCATCAGTCCCTTAGCTTCTCAACTATTTTTTAAATAATAAAAATGCATTTCATGGCCCTTTCTTGGGGAACAGTTATCAAATTTCTGTACAAAAGACCCATAAAACCAGCAGTTACAGCAGATTAACTCATCATGGCAACAGTAAACGTGACTATCCATAAAGTATTAGACAGTGCATGGCTAACAGACTGATAAAAGCTCAGAGGAAATTGTTAGGTTCCAACCCCAAATCTTTCAGACTGTCTGATTCTAGATACCTCTAGTGCTAGCAAACAGAGCAATTGACGGAAATGCATGGACAGGGGTCCTTAAATAGCACTTGTTACTGCACAGGCCTGAGACCATAAAGAGCAGGTAGATCTCTGCTGTGGATTTTTTCAAAATGTGCTACGGTCACTCGCACTCCGAGTACAAACACTTCAGGGTTGGTATCCATTAACATAGCACTTTTTGATCTGCGCTATCAAGGTTTGGGGGAAGAAAGAAACAAAAAGTGTGACATGCACAACTGCTGTAATCCCACACGATTCAGCATGCCCCTAGTGCACAAGCAGCTGAGCGCTGACAGCTGGGGAGCGTGGACACCTCAGGATGTTACTGCTTACACCATTTTCTTCAGCAAATTGAAAATAACTGCAGAATTTGTTTGGAATTGTATCTGAATGGCCTTCTGATATCCTGGCTATCCAGTTCCCTTAACAGGCTTGACAGGCTGCAAATGTGACATTGGCTACAATGTCAAAAGCAACTGTTCTGACAACAAAGTCGGTGAGGAACTGCCTCCTCTTATACACGCATTCCAGCTCCAGCTCCGCTCTCACTCTTGTGTTGGTATGGCCAGCTGTGTGATGGTGCAATAAACTGATAGGTAAAAAATTGCCATTGCTTTTTCTTCTCTGAGTTAGTTTTTACAGAGATGGAGTTCTCTGATCTTGTTTCTTGGGTGGCTGCAGAGAGAGATGAGTTTACACACCTAAGTGGAGAATAAGCCACAGGAAAAGGACAGTCTACCCCAGAAGCTGGGGCAGTAAGTACTTCTGTTGGCATTACCGCTGCAGCAGCTTGTGAGCCTACCGCCTTGACGCTGCATGCCAGTTGCAAGAGCCTACACTGTATGTGGACCTCAAGTGAAAAGGGGCCAGCTGGACACGTGCCTTCCCTAATTCAAAATCTGTATTTAAAACTAGTTTAGTTTGTTGACTAAATGATTTTGTATGTGTTTTTGTCTTAATATTGTTATGTTGTGGGGAATAAGAGACTGGGTTATGTGAAAATGTGTGATATGTTATAGTAATATATATATATATTTATATATGAATAGGAAATGCATTATTTAATACAGCGTATTATGCTTGTATCTTGCTAACATTTTATAGGAAGAAAAGATGTTAGATTACACTCTGGGAAAAATAAATTTTCTATACACTGTAAGCATAGGACAAAAATTAAAAGATACTCCTTTGGCATCTATAATAGAAGGACAGTGAGAATACAATAACTCATACTCAGTTCTGTGGCAAAATAGATGCTGATGAAATAACTGCTTTAAGAAATACTTTCCTCCTTTGAATCGCAATTCTAGCTTGCAATTGTGTTAGACTGTTCATCAGATTCTGCAAATTCTTATGTGTATACTCTCTGGTTCACTTATTCCATCAAACATGTAATCTGCTTTTTCAAAGCATTAACGTCTTTTTTAGAACTTGTTTCTGTCAGATTTTCCACAGCTAGTACAATGCTGAGGAAGTTTATCACACAGCTCATGCAGACAACCCAGCTGGATTGCAGAATTACAGTCTTTGTATTACAAGTCCCCCGGAAGTAGTACAAACGGGAGATTTCTAAGGATAGTCCTGGAAACTGTACTGAATGTGCAGCCTGTATGACTACAGACCAAACCCATCAACAGGCACGTGGCTGCCGCTGAATGAGCATGACTATCTATTCCGCTTTCATCTTCTACTTAATGAGTCTTCTCAGGCAGTGGGAAGGACTACTAACAGATTTTTCTAGTGCACCACTTTGCCTAAAGGAAGGGTGAACTACAAAAACAACTGACAAATACTTGTCCAACTAGTTCTCAATACCTTGCATCAATATTTCACAATCTTTCAATGAAATACAGTTCAGTGATAGTTTCACCTGAATATTGTTCTAGACATTTATGAGCTCTGCTACTCGTTTATGAATTCTGCTGCCTTGAGAGTGAAAAATGTAATTCTCTTCAGACCACACTTATTTTTTCTGTAACAACACATCCCCAATACATATACGTTTCACGCAACTCATACTTTCTCAAATTTACTGAGCACCTACCTGTGCTTTGGGATGAAATAGGGCATTCTGAATTTCAGTCTCGAGACAACATACTACAAATGAAAAGGTATGAACCACATAAGGTTGTCAAGAAACCAGAATAAATCAAACTTCAGATGAGTCACCACTGAAATATGTGCTGTTTATAACTGGTCAGCCTGCATTCAGCAAATGGCTGTAAATAATAATTATGAAAAAAGACATTTCTGCAGAAGGAGCTAAGTTAGGATGGCTTAAGTGTATACAAGTATGGAATAAAGCAGGAAGAAACTGCTGCAGTTCACCAGCAGATTACAACAGGATTCTCTGTTGTAGAGGTTAGAAGAGAATATTTGAGCTGAAAATGCTGAGAATGATTACATATAAAAAGCATAATATTGCTCTGAGAAGCAATTTCTGAGGCAACAGCAAACAAAGTTTTCAGTTTATGTTTTTTCAAACTGTAACGAAGAACTATAACAATTCCTTGTGTTTTCTTTACAAACTGCAGCAACATGCAATGCTGTTTCCACTTACTTGTGATATTCATCTTTAATTATTCCTCCTGGCCAAAACAGTGCTACAGTTTAAGAAATCTTCAATGACCTTTTATGTAAATACCAGAATACTAGTATCAGATGCCAAAGTTGTCTCCAGCTTTTCATGTGAAGACTCAAACTCTCATTCGCTCTTAGAAACAACTGTCACATCGGACTGGCCTCTTCTTAGACAGGGGAGATTACTCTGCTCTCCTTTCTTGCTGTTCTGGTTATGAGACTCCTATTACACTTTGGTTTATTCTGGGAACTGTTGCCTCTTTTTCTGTTGTTGTTTCCTAAGCAACAGTTTCATTCCCCGTGAGAGAAATGTGTTCTTGATTCTGAAAGAGACACTTTTCTATGAAACATTTAAGTCACAGGAGCGTGGCGCTTCCATTGCAAGATCACATATCTAGTTTCAGGTATGCTGTTTTCTCCCCGACCAAAGAATTAGGCCAGTCTGGCTCCACAGTGTATGAACACAGTCATCCTTTTAAGGGCATTTTTCTCTTCACGCTATCCAAGTAACAACAAACGTTACCTAACAGCTGTCATAGGATTTGACAGATGCACATATGCAGATAGTGTTACAGAAATACCAAGTGTTAATATAATGTACAATTCATTAAGAATAGTCTGCTCCTGCTTGGCTTTTTTTACTGTAAGGAGATTCTGTGGATGTTTGTGGTGCCCACAGAAAAGTTTGTTCCTTAAACGTTGAATCTCAACAGCAAAAAGAACCTTCCCCTACCAAGTATTAAAACTTTCATTTTGATAGAAAATATTAATATTTAGTCATTTTAAAAAGTGTACAACAAAGAAGAGACAGAATACCACATACACAACTAAGCACCATAGACAAGTTCAGCCACCAGCCCGCAACTGTCTTTCTCAAAGAAAGAGAGTATGGGCTCACTGATTATTTTGTGGGACAGCAAGGGTAAAAGTATACCCTGTTCCTAAACTCAAGAAAACAAAACACTAGTAAGCAACAGCAAACTGTGGAGGAAGGGGGCCAGGGGAGCTGTGTGGAGCAAGGGAAGAGGAAGGAGACTCAGATGAGACCTGTCAATACAGGCACATCAGCCAAACGCAGATGGCAAAAACGTGTATCTATAGTCATTGGGAGCTACCAAAGATTCCATTTACCAAGCAAAAAATGGGGCAGGTACTTTGAGACTCTGTGGTGCTGCTTAACTCCCACCTGCCTGTTGGTCTCCTGTCATCGTACCAGCCTTTGCATTACAGACAGGCGTTTTCCATTGTACCTGAGATGAGGATGATAACTGATCCTCATGCTACAAAGGGTCCCATACAAAATGACACTCCAGTTCAACAGTCTGTCGTCCCAAAACCGACAGTTTTCACATACAAAGAGGGTTGGAGAGAAGTAAGGCTCATTTCTTGACTGAATCCTGAGGTGACTGAATCACAGTGCAATTGAATGTGGATAAGAGGAGGGGAAAGTCCAGGGGTTTGCCAGGCGATAAATACCTGCAAGAAGGAAAAAACTGGAGGAAGAGTCTGCAAAAGATTTTTGTGTGTGTATTTATGGGAAATAAATAATGCACGAAGGCTGTTTACACAAGAACATACAAACATATATCACATACATGCATACGCACACATAGCCACATAACCCCAGGTCCCCTTCTTTCGGTGTCTGAATAAACATCTTTGGTTAAATTGTGCTCTCTGCTGAAAAACGAGTAGCACAATGGTGATTATCACTTCAGTGGGACCGGTGATTTCATGATCCAAGGCAAGGATTTGGATCTAGTTTGACAATTCAAGCTACGATTTATCCGCCTCTCTCATGCTGGTTCATGTCTCAAAACAATTTCATTTCAGGACAATAAATTATTTTTACCTCAAATTATACCAGAATCAAGTTGCCCTGCCACAATGAATAGGGAGGTTCCAAACACAAATAAGGATTTTTTAGCAGATGTGGTACTTCTCATGTACCTGGAGGGTTCAGGGACTTGTATGACACCTACCCGCTGCTTCCCAGTAATGCTATATTAAAGATCCAAGCACTGTCCTGATAATTATGGACTGCCACACTGCATTCAGCTTCACTGCATTTCCTTCCACATTTCCCTGGCAGACCTCTCCACCCATCTGTTCCACAGCATATCCTGCTGCACCACTTTCCTAACTTTTTACCTTCTGTGCCTTCCCTCCTATGGAATCTGCATTTTCCTGCAATGCGTCAAGTTTCTCCCCATCCCAAGAGCAACCTCATCCAAGTGTGACCGGGGACACTGAAGCACCGGGTAGCCCTTATGTAACACCAATACTGAGTGAGATTACGTGGGGACAGTATTAGGAAGACAGCTAAAACTGACAAGTACTGGACTTATACTGTGCACAATACCTGGTAAATTCAACTGTGGCACTTGATAAAAATTGAATGGAATGGTCTGGAGAACATTATGGGTTGCCTCCATTAAGAAAACAAAAAACCCACAAACGAAAAAACCCAAACAAAAAACAAACCAAAAAAACCCAACAAAACCAAAACAAACACTTAGGATCTCTACATGTGCATATGTATATCCATATCCACCTATTTATTATTTTTTAAAAAGGAAAAATATTTTGTTCATTAGAGTTCATCTAAGTGTATCTAGGACTGTACCTTGAGGAGAACAGCTATCTATGTCCTTTCCCCCAAAACAAGAACAACAAATTCCACATGTATATGCAATAAAAGTGTATTTTTGTGTGGTTTTGCTTTTTTTTTTTTTCTTTTAATACAGACATTTGTATACTTTCTTACAAAACTGCAGGTAACTACAACTTTTCTTAAATCATTTTTGGTCGGCAGGTACTTTGTGTGCAATTATCATGTATTTACAGGGCCTCATGTTAGTGATTTTCAATGATTATTACAATAATGTCACACACTCTCAACATAAGACATGGCTTAAGATAAATATATTAGTAAATAAATATTCTGAGAACATATTTCCATAAATGAAATGTGCTGCTATACATATACAGAATATATACAAGATGCTTTCTAGCTTTTAAAACATTTTAGAAAATGGTAATGAAGGAGAAAGAGCCCTTTGACCATATTACAAATCTTTACAGCAAATTTTATACAAAACAATTTTAAGTGCTATAATTTTAATTAAAAACATTTTAAATAGTGCCTTATGAGCCAAACACAATGACAACTGTTCATGTAAGCAGTAGAAAGGCATTTTCTTATAAAAACCATCTATCATGGCCAGCTAGCCTGTAAGTCTGCATGGACATACAGGTAGCTGGGCAGTAACTACACATTGAATGTAAAACTCAACATAGAAACCAGGTGTAGGGTGTCTGTGGTGTGGCCTGCAGAGACTGTTGTACTGGCAGAGATTTCCACAGCAGGTGAATGAGACCAGTACATCCAGGAACACCATGAGCCAGAATATTCAAATCTTTTCAAGAACCACATTTTACCACACCATGTAGTTACAGAGTACAATGTATCTTAGGTGGCCTTCTACATGTGCCTCACAAAACACCAAGCAGAATAACCAAGCTATATACCATAGCTTCTATGATGCATTTCTTTTTTAGTGGAGGAAGGAGAGCGTAAGAGTTAAAAATTTAAAAAAAAAAAAGGCAAAAACCCCACAAACCTTTATTCTCCCAACACGTACCACTTACTTCAGTCATTCAGAGAATGAGTAAGTTTTTAATAAGCTTTATACACAGAAAAATTTGTTTATTGATTTTTTTCTTTTAATCTTATACCCAGATATTGCCTTGTATTAATTCTCTGAACTGTTGGATTTTGATGCTTGTTGATGAAAAATACATAACACAAATTCCTTTAAATATAACCTTTTTTCCTAACTTATTGGGTAGAGAAGGCAAAAGTAGACATATATTTGTTATTTCTTATATGTTCGCTTCTTTTAAAATATTTCATTTCGGACTATAGAGAATACGAGTTAACTTTGCTGGGTCTGGCAACTAGCCCAGTGCTGTCAAGGACATTGCTTTGGCAGAAGATGTAACATGAAGTGTACACCTCTATCTCATGTCTTTTAAGTATCTCCAAAGTGTACTGAACTTAGGACAAATCTTTTCAGAAGACTGGCACTGTGGGCATTAAATATTTTGTTTCCCTTTAGAAGATTTCCTGCTGTGAATACACCACAGGATGACACTGTGTCCTCAGGCACATGCAGCATGACAGGCAATTTAACCCATGCTATGGTAGCTTCTTACTCAGAAGCCGCTGTTTCCACAGGAAACAATTGCTATCAGAAGTGACGACATATATTATCTCATGATAACAAACATCCTCACTAGTACAAGAATAAGAACAAAAGTATGTGCCCAGGCTAATGGGGTACAGAGAGCATTCTGTGCAGAAGACAAAGATGAAGCACAGCTGGCTGGGCCCAACGAACCTTTAGAACAGATCAGTCTATGGAAGTTACATCAACCACAGCAAAAAAAAGAAGAAAACAATGATTCAGCCAAGTCCCTCACTTTCCCACATGCACAAATGGTGACAAACACTGCTTCCCTTAGGCATGCTTGCAGCATACAACGGAACAAGAAACCTTCTGACCTGTTTCCAAAATGAGCCAGCAAAGCTGCAAGCACACTGCAAGCTGTTTTCACTGCACTTGCCAGCATTCCTCACAGCGGTAACAGGGGCTACAAGTGCCTGAAAAACTTCCTATGGAAGGTTCATTACCTACAAAGGTAATACCGTTTCTAAGATCTTTGTTCCAGCATCTGCTTAAGGTAGAGGTCCCCCAGTAATTCTTCACCAGTCAGAAGACATAATGAGGTCCATGGTTTAAATACAGGAAGTGAGGATGAGAACATTCTGAGCTACCAGTTCCCTATCTCCACTCTGTTGAAACTAACCATAACGGCAGGAGACCCTTCTTAGCCAAACCATCGGAGCAGCATGAAAGCAGGGAGGAGGCGAGAGGAGAAAGGAGACAGTCCAATGCTTCACCTCCCTCAAAATCTCTCACATAAACTGGTGGCTGCTAGGATTTGCTACTGGGATTAGTCAGTATCTGAGCATCCATTCAGCAGCTGTATCCCTCTGGACTACTATATTTCAAAGTGCTATCTGGTTTCTAAGGCAGGTGTAGCCCTGAGCTTATCAAAGGCTGGACTCCTTTAAGTAGGAGATAACAGCATCTACACATAGCCTGGCTTATTTAATACACTGTGTTACCTCTCAGCAAAAGGTAACTTCTAAAAATAAAATATAAATAACACCTTGTCATTAATGTAGAAATGGCACTAGAGCTCAGAAACGCTCCACACCATGTCCCACATGGACTTTGCACACAAATCAAGGCCTGAAGGCTTCAGGCATAAGGGACAAAGGAGACAATCAAGCTGATGTGAACACAGAGGAAGCAGGGGAGGGATTTCTCCACATTACCACTTTTGTGTGTTTGTCAAAGCTTAAAAAAATTAAGTCCATGAGAATTTAGAGTCACTGATAAGCTCCGCTTCTCCATCTGGGATCATCTGGACAGGTCTAGTCACTGATTTGGCTTCTCTCCAAGGGATGAGATCCAGCACCTGAAGGATAAAGAAAACTAAGGAACATTGCATCTAGAACACTACGTACAGTTTTGAGGCCGCCAGAACAAGACACTGACTGACTGGAGTGAGTTCAGTAGAGAGCCAAGATGCCCAAAGGACTGGAGCCCTCTCCTTGTGTAAAGAGGTTGAGGGATTTGGGCTGTTCAGCCTGTAGAAAAGGAGGCTTCAGGGGCATTCCTAGCAGCTCTGCAATACCTGCATGGAGGCTGTCACAATAATGAAACCACAGTCTTCACAGATATGAAGTCTGTAGAAGAGGTAAGGAGCTAAGTTGAGGCATGAGATGTTCAGATTGGATATAAAGAAAATCTTTTCACCATGCTAGCAGTCAAGCACAGGAACAAGGGCCCAGAAAGGGAGTGCACTCTGTGTCCCTGAGGGTTGTCAGAGCCTGACTAGATAAACTAGGTCTAATCTGACAAACTGAGTGACTGAATCTGGTCTCGGAGCTCACTCTGCTTTGAGCAGGTTGGACTAGATGATGGCCTGAGGTCCCTTCCAGCCTAGGGTACCCTGTGATGCTATGAACACCCTTAAAAATAGCCCTGGAAAAGGAAGTGAGGAATATCCCCTTCTTTCTATGAGTGATTTTTTTTTTCCCCCGCCTTGTGTATGTCCACAGCTGAGTTTCCCATATATTCGTCTACAGCAGTTTCAAGACCTTCATGTTTTGGGGTTTTTTTTTTTCATTTGGTTGGTTGGTTTTTGGGCTTTTTTTTTTTTTTTTTTTTAAACCTTCAGCTTCTCTGTCCTCTCTCAGCACTGTGGCCTTGCCTACTTAGGCAACTCATCACAGCTGCTGTGGCTGTGGGAACTCTAATGGCATTCTGGTGCTAGCAGTCACTTGTTCTCCTCCCCACAAAGGATGAGCATGAAAGCTTTTACAGGGTTAGACAGTAAACTATTCCTCTCGCTATAACCAAATGAGCAAAGCTAACAAGGGAATAACACTTTGGGATGAATAGCCAATAACCTGCTCTTATGCAAAGGATGAAACAGCCTTTATGGCTGCAGGTATCTAAGTAGCTGGCAGCATTTCATACGCTACGGCAGAAAGGTAGCAAGTAATAAAAAAAAGTGCACATATTACCTGTGGCCTTTGTGGTTGTCATAAGCTTCTGGGAGTTCAGAGTGGGACTGGGAAAGAACATTCCAGCTTCCTCCTCCTGCGAGTAGTTCTGCCGCAGGAATGACGTTGCCTCACAGCACGCCTCCCTCTCGACCTGTACCTCTCCAGTACCTTGACAGTGCAGGTAAGTATCTAGATCAGGTGTTCCATCCCAGGAACTACAGCTTCCTGTGTGGGTCCCTTGGTGTTCTGTTGGTAGAATCAGCTCACAGTCTCTGTCTTCAGGAATTATGGGAATGCGTTGACCCAGATCACATACACCCTTACAGCAGTTTGGCAAGGTGTCATCAGGAAGTGTGTACTGCACATTCACTGCATAGTCTTCTGCATAGCAGCCACCACCTCCATTGCCACTGTTGCTACTACAGGCTACCTGCTTCTCTTCATAGAAGCAGCAGGGCAACCCCTCAAATTTTACCCCATCTGTCCTATGTAAGTGGTCTGAGTTAATACTGTACAAGCCTGGGGTGTTCCCTGACTGTGGTTCAATTCCTTGGCCACATGTCCCCCACAGCGGAGAGCTAAGGAAGAGTGCACTACAGTCACCTGTCCCACTGCTAGGCTCCAGGGAAGAGTGCTGGAATTCAAAGCAGCAAGTGCATGCCTGCTCTGAAATCAACCCCACTGTCTCTGGATTCTTCCAGTTCCTTTTAACATCCAAGGCAGCACCAGGAGTGGCCTCAGGTCCTCCCTCTGAGGTAGTGCCATTTGGATCCCTGTGCTCTAGCGAGGAATTACTGCTATAGTTCATATCCATGCTGCAATTAGACAGTTGGTCCCCTGAGGAAGAAGCTGGCACAAGCCGGCAGTCAGCACCCACCATACTGTGACCATGAGCTGGAAGCTCATCCTGATGGGGACCCTCCAAGAGAAAAATTGCACCCCTGTTTGCACCACCAACCTCACCCACTCGGCAAGGGCTCTTGCTGCGATAAACATATGGGTCATAGTCACTGCTCAAAGAGCTGCGGAAAGTGGAGCAGCTCCCATAAACTCCTTGGTTGCTGACCTCAGTGCAGTCAACCATAGAATCACTAGAAGAGCAGTGGCACTGACCAGAACTGCTGCTGCTGCTGTCACTCCCAGGGCAGTCAGCCAAATATCCACTGCACACTGAACGATGACCATGATAGCAGCTAAAGCTGGAGGTACTGCCACTCTCCAAGCGAGATGAGGGCATTACATGTACCACAGGAGGGAAAAGCATGCTGCTACCAGGCTGAAAGGCACGGGAAGGACCCTTTGAGGAAATGCCAGCTGGAAGCTGTCCATCTTGCTCAGGGTAACTAAGGCCTTGGAAGTAGTAGTGCTGATACATGGTCTCATACCGAGAAAAGCACGCTGCTTTGGAAAAGTTGCGTCCACCAAACTTAGGTCTTCGGAAGTTGTGAGCTGGAGAGTAAGCCCTATGCTCCAGGCTACAGTGATGTGTGTTTAAAGCATGGTCCAAATGAAGAGGCTGGTAACTTTGAATATAGGCTGGGGATGGGGCTTGGTAGAGGCTTTGTTCACCATGTCGCTCAACTGTAAGTACTGTGATAGGGTTTCCATGAGGGTCCATGCTTGTCCGAGTGGGATATGCTGTTATCTGGTTTGCTCTGTGCACTCGACCTGGGTAATGGACAGGCAGAATCACCCTCTGCTGCCGGCTGCGTGCTGGGTTGACAGATTCCAGGCAGACTGGACCTGCATTTCCCTTCTTCTGTTCTGAATGAGAGAAATAAGAATGAAGAAGTAGATCTAGCAGAGGAGAAAAAGGAATACACTTTGTGCAAGAAAGAAGGATACTTTGTTCTGAATGTTGTTACATTATGCCCACAATTGTTAATACAGAAGGGAAAATAA
Organism: Formicarius rufipectus; assembly: GCA_013399695.1. Lineage (NCBI taxonomy): Eukaryota > Metazoa > Chordata > Aves > Passeriformes > Formicariidae > Formicarius > Formicarius rufipectus. Next base: position 1,280,876 of record VXAU01003436.1, on the reverse strand, counting down.
TGAAACGAGATTAAGTCAAGTACCTGCCTGAAAGCCTTTGAAACACTCAAATGTATTTGCTTAAAAAGAAAAAAAAGTTAACGTATTTAAGATACTAATCTCATATATACAAACCTTCTGTCTACACAGTATTCCTGAACTGGCAGAGGTTGAGAGAGGCTGGAAGCCATCGCTCAAATTTTCACTTTACACATTACTTTACATAAACGTGTATTAACAGAAAACTTTCCTAAGACAGAGGAAATGAAAGGGGAAGAGGGCAAGTAAGGGAAACCATACTCCAAGTTACAACACCATGGAAAAATAAACCTCCACACGTTGTTTTCTTCACAATTCCCAAGGGAAAACACAGGTTTGCTTCACGCGTCCCTGCGCTCAGGGGACGCACAACGCTGCCCTCTGCTGGGCATCGCCTGCAGCCCAAGAAGGCCACGAGTCTGCTCTGCGGGTCTGACTGTATTTCGAGGGCTGCATTACATTAGTGACAGACTTCTATAGAGATTCACAGGCAGGTATAATTTTTGTTTTATCTCGTAAGATGTTATGTCTGAAATGAATGACACAAGAGCATCCACAGTACAGTACTTACCTATAATGTTATGGCGGCAGTGAGGGCACGTGTGATGTTGCAGTAACCAAGGATCCACACATTTCTTGTGAAATCGGTGAGTGCAAGGAATGACACGCAGTTCCTATAGGAAGAGATGAAGGATCATGAAAAAGTAATTCTTCCTATCAAGTGCATTTTTCACAGCTTGTTTCTGTATTTTTCAACCTAGCTACTGAACAAATCAATTCCTAGTCTCAAAGTGGTAAGGAGAGAAAAAATGCCATCCACAGAGCCAAGAGCACAATATCTAGTGATAAGCTGTCTCTAAAAGAATAGTCAGGCACATTAGAACTCCATGCAAATATAGTACGGTGCTATACACGTCCCTATGACCCAGCACCTTTTAAGGAGAGCCCAGTATTTAAGTTTTTCTTAAAATATTAAATGAATTTAAAAAAAAAAAAATCAGGAGTAATGATGTACCACCTTGCCTACAACTATGAACAATGAAAAACACTCAGGGAAAAGCGAAACCAACACAGTATATGACACATTTTCCCTTACCTAGCACTCTTATCCTTCTGCTATTACCTGTTTACAGGATTTCCTGAGCCTGATGGTTATCTACTGGTTCAGAAACCTGCAACGGATCTTCCAAATACTGCTCATCTCCACATGAGCTCAGGTTTTGAATTTCTAACATGCCTTTGGCAAGAAGTTCCACTTGGCTACTACCTACTGATGGAGAAACACCACATGCTGATTCAGATTGGGTCCTTGCAGTTTTGTTTGATTGCACCTCATCTTGTATTGGAAAAAAATGAATGTGTGATTCCTATTCACACTTTCCATTCATTATTCTGTATTCCCTCTGTCCCCAAGCAATCTAGGACTAAACAGTCCTAGCCCACTCAGTCACTTTTTTTTCAGAAACCATTCAAAATATTTGATCATTTTGTAACTGCCCTTTTCTGAAACACCTTCATTTCCACTCCATATCTTTTGTAAAATGAGATCAGAAGTACACAGTACTCAAAGCAAGAGCATGACTGAACTTACACCGTGGTAAAATCATGTTTTTTGTTCAGTTCTCTAGACTTTCCCATCTTATTTTTAATATCTGATTTGCTTTTTTGACTGCCACAAAGCACTGATCTTTCACAAAACTATCTAAAGCAGCTTCAAGATCTTGATCCTGAACAGCAATGTTCAGCTCATAACCTATCACTGACACAGGTGAAGCGCTTTCCTATGTATAACACTGCATCCTGAAGATCATGCATGAATTTCCTCCCCAGTCTGTTTTCTTCTGAAGGCCTTTTATACCTTCCTCCTTGCTATTCTGAGTAATTTCCCATCAACTAACTTCATTAACTTTCTGTTTGGAGCTTGTACCACCCAAATACTGCATCTGCTACTTTCTATTGCCCTAAAAATAAGTCTTTTATGAATAATTTCAAAATAAAATGTCCTCAAATATTCTTTTTAATGGAAGTTTATAGCTGTAAATATTGAATCCCTCTATTCTATTTACCATAGGATTAAGATTATATACTCTCTTTCACCCTTTCACTGCTTCCCTTGGGGTAGAACTGTCATAGACAGCAAGCACTGACATCAATACCGTGACAGCAACTGAGGAGTCAAAAAACTGTTGCTGAACCTTTTGCTTCTGGTTTCCCAGCAGCGCTGTGTACTTAACATTTTAAAGACAAGGTGCCATCAAATCTTGAAAAGCAACACACTAAATGCACCCCTTACATCCAGAGCTTGCATGTACCATCACCTTAAGCACACAATTTGTCAAATATACACAGACAGCTATCTGCTGAGGTAACCCTGACTTCTTTATGATTTATTCTTCAGAAATGCAACTTGATGGAGGTAGTGACTTGCAGAATGAATGAGCTCCCTCACCTCTCGCTTTGTAGCATGGGTAATTTGAAGCTGCAGAATGCAGCTGAGGCCGAGTTGGCTGCTCAATGTGATCAGACTGGCAAGTGGCACCACTACAGTACACAATGTACCCAACAGCCAGACACAAAACACAGTGCTAAAACCAGCTACATTCTCAGCCCATGTTGAAGAAACCATTTATCCTTTACCTCCCCATCAATGTACTTCTCCAAGCAGATGGCACAGTCAGAGGTGGAGCTGCTACTGAGTGTGTCCAGTGCTCCACAGTTACCTTCCCGGTGTCCCTTACTTTTGGACTTAAACTTCCTGGTCTCCATTTTCTCCAGTGCTTGCACTGCAAGCCTGTTCATGGAATTCTACATCAGAAGAAAAAAAAGGGGAAAAAAAAAAAAAAAAAAAAGGCAACGCTGCTGTGTATGAGACTAGAGTGTAGTAGCAGAGAAACACCATCATACTGTATCTTACAAACCATGTCAGGTCCAACTAATGTATAATTTCATAAATTAAACAGAGGGAAGGCTAATTAGATTTTAGATCAGAAGCTTCATGAAAAGAAGGTATGTCACATGCAGTAGTAACAATGATAAGATACTTAGCATTAAAACAGGGTGAAGGTGATGATAAATGGGATACACTGAAACGGTTTGGTTGATAGGCAGCAAACTATTCAAGCCAACAGCTTGGCCAGGAATATTTCTTGAACTGTCAATATTGACTGCAATGCCCCAGTGTGCTGTTCCTAAGTAGTAATACTTGAAAATGGGATTAAAAAGAAATGTTACTAAATTAGCTGTATCATTTCCTCCTTCCTCCAAATTTAATCAATATTACAAGTTTAGTAATGCAGAGTGTTCTTTTTGTCTTACTGTAAAATTTATCATTCCCCTTTTAAACACTGTTTTTTAACAGTAGTGTTGGTCCATAATATCTCTGGGTTCCTACTCAATATGTCCAAAGAAGAGTCCTAAGAATCCTGAATGCTCTGCATTCCTTTTACATGTGTATATACTGGACAGTTTACAACTACAGACTTCAAAGTCTGTTGGCTTCTCTTTGCTTTCCCTTTCTTATTTGACAGGACAAACTCCATCAGCTGGTTTCTCCTAAACAAACTTTTACCCTGAAAACCTCTCCCATTAAGAATCAAAACATGTAATCCTACTGAAAAAAGTTGCAATTTATTTTCAGTCCTTGTATCCTCTCCACAATACAACGACAAGAGTTGGAATTTCTTTAGAAGTACACTGATGTTACTGACAATCTTTGTACAACCAGAAATGTTCTTCCCTCCCAGTGATGAAATGGACTGCTTCTGTACCACTTTCATTTCAGGATTTAACTGAATGAACATTATGGATCAATGTAATCACCTTTAAAGGCATTTCCAAGTTCTTCCAAAGGCCTACATGCATGAATGAAACCACTCCCACAAAGAGGGCTATTTTAAGTTAGTGTCTGGCATTTCCAAAAGTTGCAAGCAAGTTCTAGGACAATGTAAGAGAAGTTAACTTTCAGCACTCGGTGAATATCCCATTACTGCTCTTACCTGACTGCGTCGCTGTTTCAGTTTGATCTTGACAAGGAGAATGAGGCACACAAGAGACACAACCACAAAGAAGGCCAGGAAAATTCCCATATCAAAGTACTCAGTGGGTTGCTTGAAATTAAAAAAATAATAATAATTTTTCCTTCCTTTAGATCACACACAGACTTACTCTCTCTTTTCCTTTAATTTCTTAGTGGTCAATGTCAAATGTACACGGCCACAATGGCAAAAGTCAAAGAATACACTGTTCTGTTAATTAACTGGGACTCTATGAGAAAAACCTGGGCTTCATATGTCACTGCAAATGAATGGAATAGACAGAATGCCAATCAAGAGACACCAGATTTACAGTCTCTAAACTGCAAAACCCAGATTTTCTCACTGAGTGAATCACACTAACACAAGTTTTTATTATCTACTGCATTTTTTGTGCATGTTAAGGACTGAAAATCAACATTTTAATTTTCAGCAAATGGCTCACTTCTCAAATACATTTCTAAATAGAAGGGTTCCACAAAAAAACCCCACATAACCAAAGTGGTAGCTGGGACATGGATGACCTCTAGCTCTGTTCTTCTTCTGTAAACTACATGTAGAGAGTGTTAGAAAAAAAAAAACCTCTAGAAAAACTGTTACAAATATAATCCATGTTTAAGATTGCATGTTTAAAATACCACAGAATTATTACTTAACACAGGGCAGACCACCTCACAAAACTGAGCCACCAGGAGTGTGCAATAATGAAGTTACTTAAGCAAGAAAAAGAAAACTTCGATTATGTAAAATTTTTAGCCATTTATATATTCAAAAGAATCTTTAAGAAACACAGAAGCCACACTGCAAATACTATACTTATATCAAGTGTAGCTGCTTGTCCACAGTGCAGTTGCTTAGTTTATTTAAGTCAACAGAATTTCACATATATTAATGCACATGGGGAGCACCAAAACATCTTTGCCTTCAGTGCAGTGAGTAAGCACTGCCTGCAATAACATCAGCACTGTAATACCCAGAGAGAGGTTCTGAAAGTCTCACCCGTGGGGGGCGATGCTGAATCCTGGCTCGTGCCACTTTCTGCTTGTTAACTATGTTCATTAGCTTGACAGCATCAGCACCTTTCACATACACCACCGGTCTCTTCAGAGGATCCTCTGAGCCCTGGTTCAGCTAGAACAACAACAACAAAAAAAAAAATCTGCTCAAAAAGGCATGTTTCAGGAAAACCACCTTTCTTCTGGACAATGGAGAGAAGAATAAAGGAATATGGATGTGGCATTGATTCAAGCACCAGTTGTTCTCTTCTAGCACAGACCTTCAGTTAAGTGCTCTGCAGAGTTACCCCTCAATTGAACTTTTGACTTACACTGCCTTTTTTTTTTTTTAACTGACCAAAACTAAGATTAAGCAAATGCTATTCCTGAACAGCAGCACTAACTTCACTGCATTACGTACCACATATTGTTACTGTAATAAGTTAAACCTCACAGTGAAGAATAAAAAGCTGCACATTCCACGAAAATCATCCTTGCTACATTTTATCAATCATTTTTATTTCAACTTTGTAGTTACATTCTTCACATAAAAATTTCTTCAGCTTTTTGAACAATCTCAGTATCAGAATGCTGTCTTTCAGCCTCTTTGTACCTAGTCCGTTTATTTAAACCAGTCATTTCCACTGTTTCATTCAACTCATTCAAAATTACTGGGGTTCTAGCAACCACTAAACTTACTGACTGCTAGACGGGCAACATCAAAGACTAAAGCGTATGAGTAGATAACTCAATTCAACCCGAAACTTCCTTTCACGTCCAGCTAAGTTTTGTCAGAAAGGCCGTATCACAGAATCAGGACACAGTGTGTGTGGGAAGGCACGTAACGAGCTCCCCAACGGTTAAGGTAGGGTCAACTGTGCCATCAAACCAGGCTGCTAAGGGCTTTATTTGGTCAGATGCTGAAAACCTTCAAGTGTGGAGAATGTCTAACTTCTCCGCACAACAAATCCAGAACAACGATATTCTAAATTATACACCAAGCGGGCAATAACTAGACAAGAAAATGAGTGCTATTGTAAAATTGCACCAACACGATAAATTCATATACCTTATTCCGATTCACAAGAAAAATCCTAGTAGAGAGGCTGGCTGATACAAAACAAGCAATGCACTGACAAGCAGATGGAAATAGTACATGGGAAAGGCATGAGATGACAGGAATATGAGCAAATAGAACAAGAGCAGCTTATGGCTGAAATAACACACCTACGTTGTTGTTATCTACCTCCTACTTCTGGCTAAACCACGTAGAAATTACCAAATGACTGGTCTATTATCCTGACTATAGGATGATAACTCTACTTAAACTGAGAAGATTATGGCGACAGATTTCATCAAGACTTTTTAGTATCCAGGAATCCTATGTGTCTACAAGACTTACTGGCCTAAGGACAAATCCAATCATTGTCCTTACATTCCTAGACACATACATCCTCTTAAGATTTCTTGTCTAAGAAAGAATTCACCAGATTCTTCAGTTGTTTTTGAACACTGCCAGACTTTTGCTAAACATGATGCTCTAGGTGCTGCTACTCCAATTCAAATATGCAAAAAGTAAAACCAAGAAACAAATCAGACTTCATGGAGCATTTCTAAATATAAAAATTTAATTCTTAATCTGGAGCAGAAGATACTCAGATCAACAGAAATAAACCCCACCAAATCCATAGGCAAAGCCCTTTCATTTGATGGCAATTCTTCTACCAGATTATCTGAGAACGATTCTTCCGGTCAGAACCGCTGCCTATTTCTGTTCATTGACTGACAGAAAGGATTGCCTTTAATAATACTCCACTTCTTCCTTTCAAAGCACTCTCCCTTGTTTGTTCTAGTGCTCACTAACAAGAATACCTGGGAAAGCTTCCTAAACGGTTCCCCTCAGCATCTTAAGACACTCCAGATTAACTCATGTCAGTTTTTCCTCCATTGTCATTCGTCTGTCATTGTTTTCCACAATTCCATTGTGAGCGTCAAAATGGTAGTTACTTTAAAGACAAATTAACTGGCACCCCTGACGTCAAGAGTTCTGAAGACTTTGGATAAGAATCAAAATTCATGAAAAAAATGTATCCGGAGCAGTATGAGAATAGAGCCATTCAAGCAACTCTTAAGAGTATGAAAGCTAAGTCTAGACACTCTTCTCCTGTTTGTGAGTGTTTGCACAGGCTACTGCCCTGCCATCTAACAGAGCCTACTTTGTCAGCTACTGCTCTAAGCCACTAACCTCCTTCCATTTTATTGGTACTCAAAATACTCAAACATCCACTAGACTACTAGTCCCAATTACTGCAGACAGTTGCACCCAGTTTTTTTATTTCGAATCAAGGAATAACAGTTTTTGTTAGTAGAGGGAAAGCGCAAGAAATTCAGAAGTCAATTCAGAGCAGTGTGGCTGAAACTAATCAGAAGCTGTAGTTTAGAGGAAAAAAATTGAAAGAGACAGACCACACCTTTATGAAGATATTTTTCTGTTGAAAAGGGGAAAAAATGTACCCCTAAGAATGTTCTGAGGATCAAGGCTGTAGCCTTGATGGACATGCAGAATGCAGTTCTCAAAGCATTCCTTGAACAGGGGCTTCTGCGTTCCTCTGTCCAACAGATGTTCATTTCAGAATTAAAGCCAGCTCTCTAAAATGTAAACATCAACGGTCTCTTCCCCCCATGAAATTCAGGCTGCACTTAAAAACATTTTGTTTCAAGACAAAACAGAACTAAACCAAATGCAGATTATTTTTGTGCTTACATTTCTTCATTCAAATAACTCAGAACTTGATGGATCTTGAAACATTTCACAGAGCTATTACCTCACCCACTTCAAATGAAAAGATGGAAGTTATAGCAAGACCCAGAAAAAGAAGAAAACCCCTGGTTATCCATAAAATACACAGGCAGAAATCATCAGCTGTGAATGAGAAAGAAATGGTTGTAAGTTTTAAAAGAAACTTGTTTAGAACTAGTCTTGAAAGTCATTTTGCAATCTCAAAAATAGTAGCTATTCAACAATATGATCACAGGCTGGACAAAGAAAGCCTCCTTGATTAGATAATGGGCCACAAAAAATTCGCCTCCATTCTCTTTCAAAACCTTAATCCTAGAGCTGGATTCTGGATTCTAGCAAGAGTTAGGGAAAAAAAAAATGTAACTCCACAAACTTTTCCCTTTCTACTAGAGTCACAACTACATTGCTTTCTGCCTGACAAAAAATGAGCAGAAAACCACAGCATCATGTTACCCAGGGTCAGTAGCTGCATGTCTTTAGGGAGGTGTGCTCTGAGATCCATATGCTCTCAAGTCTTGCCTCAGCAACCCCAAAAGAACACAAGAGAGACTGTAAAATAACTAGGCTCCCTTCTTCATACCTGATCAATGGCATCTGGGTTTTCAGAAACATCAAAGATGACCGCTGTGGCTCCTCGCTGTACTGCTCGTTTTGCCTGCAATAAGAAAGACAGCATCCTCAGTCCCACCCCAAAAGATGACTTCTTACCTGCAAAATTACTCTCTCTCCTCATCTCCAGATAGCAAACAACATTTTTTGTTTCTGTGTAGTTAAAACAAATGACAGAAAAATTAAAAACATAGGAGTTTCTGAACCAGCATAGACTGTAGCTAAACTTCGCTAAAGCCTCTACAATCTCTCTGTTCCTTCCTTCCCAAAATCCTTTTTCAACAACTTTTTAAAGGAATTCAAATGTAATTTGGACTCTCTAAAGACTTTAAATATAAGACTTTTTTAAAATAAAACTATGTTTTCACAGTTATGATAAAACAGTACATCACAATCCCTGCAAAAAGTGTCTCAGGGAATATTGGTTTTTATGACCATCAGAGGTCAGAACTGTTGCATACACTTCTTATGCTGATAAGATCAGATCTATGTAAGTGCAAGGCGTTTCATCAAATACACAGTCCAAACCTGGAGTGATCAACAGCACAAAGGAGGTATTAGAATATATTACAATCTTCTGGGGTAAAGAAAACAATATTTTAACCACCAAGGCTAAGACTGGGTTCTTTAACCAGTTTCTGCCACTGTGCCTCTCTAAGTTCTGTTTAAACGTTTCTTAATGGCTCTACAGAGCAGACATTCCCATTAACTTTCCAAGCTCTTACTGCCTTTATGGATGCAGAATGCAAGAAAACTGTTTCTCCAAGTGATGACACACCATCATAGTACTAAAGATGACAGCACTGGCCCTTTGCGGAGACTAGCAGAACCTGAACTTAACATTGAAATATAAAAGAAACATATGAAAGCGATAAATTATGAAACATCACCCAGCATTTTCCAGGAAGAATGTTGGCCAGTACAGAGATGCTAGTTTGAACAGCTATATGTCTCTTTCTTTGCTCCATTCACATATTTTGCTTTCATTTTAAATGAACAAAGCCCATTAGCACGTAAGAGAAACCAACTCCCAAATGGGAACTTTTTCTCAGCCCACAGGTACGTATTCCCTTTGAAGTCAGCACACCAGGTTAATCATTAAGAGCTGTTGGAAAGAAAGGGTTAAAAGGAATCTACCACCCATTCTGTTGTAGTGGCCCTGAGGCGAGGGCTCATCTAGGTTTCCCTAGAAGGCACTCCCTACACACATGCAGTGCATATAGAACTGTTCAGGCCATTTAGATCGTTTTTCAGGATGGTCAGTCACAACAAGTGAGGCGCCTTGATTTCTGAAGATTATTTTTGAAGAGGATTTTACAGATTGGTGCTGATAAAAACTCCTTCAATTTGTGAACACACCGAATGAGCAGTATACAGTGCAGCAATCTTCCACCATCAGATGTTACGAGAGGAGAAGTACCGACTGAGCTCGGCAGCCGCGCTGGAGCCCACGCCCTGCCCCGCTGCAAACTGCGGCGCCCCTTCCCCCTCGGGCGCCGCGCCCGCCCCGCGCACAGCGNGCACCCGCCGTGCCTCCCAAGTGCTGCCTGCCCCAGGCAGGAGGGGGTATCGGCCATGGGAAGAAAGGGAAAACGCGCAGGTTTTTTCCCCTTGCCGGGTTTAAATGCCGACCCCAAAGAAAACCTTGGAATCCCTGGCTGCCGCTCCTTCTTCACCCCCCAAAACACTGGAGGATAATTAAAGCCAAAGCGTCCTTGAAAATACCCTGTCCACTACTCGGTAATCAGTATAACTCAAAATAACACACACCAAGTCCCATTTAAAGTAATGCTAGTCTATAATAGGCACTTGGCTTTTTCATTCTGGGCTATCCAGCATTTAAAGACCCCAAATCGTTTTTCTAAGCGAGGTGACCAAACCTAGATGAAAAATAAATACACGTTGGATGACAGGGAAGAAAAATGCTATACTGGTACCTGCTTTACCTTTACAATACCTGTGGGCAAGCAAACTGGCATTTCCACAACTGAATTCCCATGCAATTGACAGCAGAAAAGATATCAGGCATATCCCCTTTTGTGATTGTCTTCTGTGGCTGAAAATAAATTACTATTGCTACATATCAGTATTTTCCCTTTCTTTATAAAGAGTAATAGAAAACAACAAAAAAAATGGTAAGTGCACTTTTCCTAATTCAAGTGATCACTTTTTGATCGTAGTGACAATCTCCCAGTCTGTCTTTGCATTCACAGTCTACAGCTTATGCTACTACAAAGCGACATACTCTGACCCGTTTGCTCTGCATGGCTGCCACTAAATGCAAGCACTGTCATCGTAATCTTTACTTTTCTTGAAAAGCTCTCCTATATCCCCATTGGAGCCCTAGAGTTGTTATACACATTCTGTGTAGATCAGCAGCTAACTGTTCATCACGTAGATACTGGGCTCAATTGATGTAGAGAGTACTGTGCTTTGGTCCTTGAAGGAGGACTAGAAATTTAAACAATCTTCAACAAACCCTATATTGGCAATTCCAAAATACTTTTGTTCTTAAATACAAACATAATAAAACACAAAATACAGGATAGATATAAGTAGGTCTTTGTAGGATAGAAACAAGTCACCTGACATCTTTTTTATGGAACCACTTAATCATTTAGGTTGGACATGACCTCTAAGATCAACAAGTTCAACCATCAACCCAACACTGCTGAGCCCATCACTATACCATGTCCCCGAGTGCCACATCTACAAGTCTTTTAAATCCCTCCAGGGATGCTGACTCCACCACCACCTTGGGGAGCCTGTTCCTATACCTGACCACTCTTCTCATGAAGAAAATTTTCCCTAGTATCCCACCTAAACCTCCCCTAGCACAACTTGATGATGGTTCCTCTTGCTCTGTCCCTTGTTCCCTGGAAGCAGAGCTCAACATCCCCCCACCCAGCTCCCCCTTCCTGTCAGGGAGTTGCAGAGCCAGAAGGTCTCCCCTGAGCCTCCTATCCTCCAGGCTAAGCACCCCCAGCTGCTACTCCTCATGCTCCAGCTCCTTCCCCGATTCCATTTCCTTCCCTGGACAAAGCCCAGCCCCTTAATGTTTATCTGGTCATGAGGTGTCCAGAACTGACCCCAAGACTGGAAGTGCCTCAGCAGTGCCCAGCACAAGGGATGGGCACTGCCCTGGTCCTGCTGCCACACTATGACTGGTACAGGCCAAGAGCCATTGGCCTCCTTGGCCACCTGGGCATGCACCAGCTCATGTCCAGCCATTGCCATGCAACACCCTTCTCACTGGGCCACTCTCCAGCCTGGAGCACTACCTGAAGTTGTTGTGACCCAAGTGCAGGACCCAGCACTTCACCGTGTTGAACCTCATGAAACTGCCCTCAGCCCATCAAATCAGCCTGTCCAGACCCCTCGGTGCAGCCTTCCTATCCTCCAGCAGATTCACACTCCCACGCAACTTGGCGTCACCTACAAACTTACTGAAGGTGCACTTGTCCAGCTCATTGACAAAGATATTAAACAGGACTTTTTTTATATATTTATATGTGCATGTAAATATATATATATATA
>VXAU01003436.1:1251430-1268880 GCA_013399695.1 Formicarius rufipectus | reverse complement strand
TATATATATATATATATATATATAAATAGACACTTGTCTATATTCTTTCAAGTGATACCCTGCATTTTTCTTTGTAAATGAGCGTTAAAAAGTGAACCACCATTTGCTAGATTTCAGTCAAACACCTAGTTTTGGCTATCTTCTCTAGTTGAATGCTGGATGCAGGTGCCTTTAAAGAAACTATAATGATCAGGGAAACAAAACTCACCTTTTAATTTGCCCTTCCTCAATTCCTTTAATATGACCAGCATAGGACTTAATTGGAAGGTCACTGCTGAAGGATATATTTGGCTACTTTAAATGCAAAGAAAAACGTAAACAGAAGGATATGATGTGCAGATTACAAATTTTAAAAGTACTTTTATTGAAAATACGTAATAATGGCCTCATCTATGTTTCTGTGGCATTTTAGTTTGCCCAGACTGTCACAGTTCACGAAGAAGGCTAATGAAAAGTTATTTTAGAATGTGTTTTAGAGACCTACTTGTTATGAATTTACTGTTGATAACCATTACCACTACAATGCACATTAAATACTGTTTCAGTTTAAAATCCAGCAGAATTTACTAGGCCTTGTAATCTAGAAAGGATAAGAAGAAACATGTGGCGGAAGTGCAAGGGAAGTACCTCTTCACATCTCCAGGTCTGAGGAAATTTAAGCTGTTACTTCAAAGAACAACAGAAAGATTCTAAGAGCTCTGCACTCCTTTCCTGTGTGCTAGGCAAACACAATAAGGAAGTAACTTTCAACCGAAGGGACCAGATAATTATTAAACAGGCGCACCATTTCCTCATTCAATCAAAGCAGGTAGGACAGCAACAATCAAAACAGAAGTTCAGCCACTTCCTGACATCTTGAAGGACCTTGCATCCTTCCAGAGATGAACATGGCAAGCATCTCCTTCTCTGCTTTTTAGTACAGCCTTATTCCAATTAATATGTCAGTTAGCATGCAGTAGTGGAGGTACCATCACAAGAAGAAAAGCTGCTTAATGAAGTCCCCGTTTAAAAGAAAAGTCATACCAACAACTAACCACAAAGATGTAGACAGTATTACCAGAGGTATGATACAGAAAACGCAGTACCAGGTACTAAAATGTGGACTTTTCTAGTCGCTGTAGTTACGTGGTTAATCTATGACACCCTGCAGACCTCATTTGATTTTTTTTTTTTTTACGTGAGAGGAGAACTTTGGTGCTGAAATACGCATTAGGAGTCAACATTATCAGGATTTAACTACTGCAGAGACTCATTTAAGCGTGGACAAACCCAGGAACTTCTAACTATGAGAAAGAGACCACTGATTCTTACATAAAATGCACAACAAATCTGCACGTTGGGACAAGCAGATATTGCCACTGCCAGTTTACCATTTCAGTCAGAGGAATGGTGTTCTGACCCTGATGCCCTCAAAGCCCGTAACTTCTTCAAGAGAGATGAATACCTTCAAGCACCCCATTAAACAAGAGTAGTGGGTATGACCTACACCCCCGTTCTACTGATGGCAGCATTAGATTTTCAGTATGTCAGAAATGGCAACACATGAAGTTAGGCAATAAAATCCAAACTTTTTTTTTTTTAAATATGATCGGGACTTCTGCTTGGGATAAAGGTTCTCTCTTCAAGCCAAGTGAAATCTTTTATCAGGACCATGATACACATGCATTTCAGAAAGTTCTTTCCATCTTGATTCCACATCACAGCACAACAGACTTTATGGCACTGTATCACTGCAAAAAGTACTCTTTCCTGAAATACTTTACATGCTTCTCCCTATAACTGGCACATCCCATGAGGGAGGAAGGCATCAAAAAAACCTGAAAGAGCTCAACAAAATCTGTCAGTATATCCAAGAACACCACTATATGGGCTGCTAAAACATCAACTACAATGGGTATTACTAGTCAAATCTAGAAAACTATCTCCTAAAGTAAGCAAGACTACGTGTTTCCTATTGACATTTCACTATCCATAATATATTCCATTTTTTAGCAGCAGCTACTGTTGGGGTAAAAGAAAATATAATGTTATTTCATTAGATGAACAGAACCCATTTCTGGAGCAGACCCACAACTATACTTGCAAAAGCTTGCCACATCACCCACAGGCAGTCTGCTGCACAATGCTTATCATTGAGAACCTTGCATAAATCCCACAGTATTGTGTCAAATACACTTTTTCATTACAACTGTGAAACTGCAAAAACCTCTCTTTCACTGAGTTACACACAATACTGACAACAACATTTAAACAATACAGGCACCCCTCCTCTTTCTCCTCTCTACACTGCTATCAGGCTCAGTCAATCAGCAAAAATATCTTGCCTCTTGAACCCCCGGACTGGAAAGCCAAGCCACAGGCCAATTCTGCAGGGCAGAGGAGGAAGGCGAAAAGGGCATCATCGACTTTCAAACAGCAGAAGTTACAAATTAATCAACTTATGCTTCAGCCCTGTTAATGGACAACTCCCTGGTAATTCCAGAAACTAAATTACGGTAAGCATAAGCAGGATGCCATTTCAAAACTTTTCTGAGATAATGAAAAAGAAACTTTCAGATTTCTATCTGAAAACAAAGGAGAATACCACAACAAGACAGTCAAATCCTCAAGTATCACACCAGCATAAACCCCCTTCCTAACCAGAGCATTAAACCTCTCTGTCACTTTGGGATGTGTTTTATACCCATGTCTTAGAGATACTGCATTGCGTGGCATTACAACAGTTGTTTATCAATTAAGAAGTACAGAAGTGTGAAACAGTATTTTTAAATTTAAAAATATAGTCACAATTTAAACCCAAAGAGAGTACCTCTCTGTGAAAAAAAACCCAAACAAAAAAAAAACCCAAAAAAAAAACAAAAAAAAAAAAAACCACACCAAAAACAAAACAAACACAGAACCCACAAAAAAACCCAAACTTAAAAAACTATGTACTTGCAGTTTTAAGAAAAATATCGGCTTGTGCAATATACAGTCACATTAACAATATACATGTATACCGATGTGATTTATACCACTCAGTACTGAGAGGCTCTGGGATAGGTAAAACGAGGAAAAAGAAAACAAAACTCTTTTCTGGGTTTAGGGAGAAACACTGATCACTTCTAAGTCTAGACTAAGTAATTACAATAAGACATTTATTTACTCCACAGCGAAGCCTGCTGGTTACAAGTCTCTTGAGATATGTGTCAGAGTCACGGGGTTTCATTTCCAAAGCCCTGCCCGCTGTTACCACAGACCATTCTGCGGGCCAGCAGTTACAAAGAGAAGTGTGAGCACTGGAAGAGATCAAAGGAGGGGGAGTGAGGTCTTGACCTAGATTACTTATTCACAGAGAATCTAGCACTCAGCAAGGCCTGGGTGGCAGCATTCTGGACAACTTATGGTGTTTGACAGAAATGCTGCTACATCTTGCAACCCTTCAGGCTTTTTCCAGGTAACAGAATTTCTATATACAGCTACCTCCAAAATAAAATGGTCACAAGACGAGTATATTTTGGAAATTATGTACTAAACATGTACTATATCATATGCTGTAAAATACCACTACAGACAACCCAGATAATTCTTAACTTTACCTCTGCATTGAAGATCTACTGAAAGTAGATGAACTAGAAACGAACTAGAACTAAGTAATGCATACAAGCTTGCGGTGGTGCTGAAAGAAGTTAATAAAAAAATGGAGATATGGGAAAGCATTGGAGAGGTTGTAAATTAAAGGAACTATAAATGTAGACCACTATAAAAAGCCATCCCTATAGTACCAAAGTTCCTCCTATCTCAGATACATAACGCACATACTTTAATCAAATACTACCTTAAAACGATAAATTGGTATTTATCTACATCAAAAGGGAAAACAAAATTATAAGAATCATGCCTTGCATTTGGAGTGGGAGATGGCAAAAACTTTCAAAAATTCTAAGAATTCCGTCTAACCTCAGTCAATTTAATGGGGAAGTTCAGATCTCCTGAGAAGCAAGCCTCACCCTATTGCAGAAAGTTCTTTTCAACAAAACAACTGTTTTGGGCCATGGTGCCCAACTCACAGCCTCTTTCATTTAAATATTTTAGGAAATAAGAGAAATTTTAACTAGAGTCCACTTGTGTGAAATTATGTAAAGATTATAGAATAGGTCTGAGGCATTTACAGTAGTCTATATGAGATATACTGACACACCTAAATGGAACAAAAATTATTCAGAAGGCTGAAGAGCTTTGTGCTCATCGATATCATTCTTGATAAAACACAATACAACTACAGCCCGCTAAAAAATGCTAAGAAGAAATGAAAGCAAGCATAGCTAAGCATGAAAAATCAGGAGTGATTCAGGCCAATTTGGGGTATATACCTGTTTTTAGATTAAGAAAGAGAGGAATTTAGAGTGACTTCTGGTAAGTATCATCTGTCTTGCTTAGTCTTATCCTCAGGTAGCTGGCCTTCATCAATAGGTTGGTATCTACTGCAAACAAGAACATTTCAGATAACACAATCGTCATCTGAGATGATGAAATAATAGAGCCAAATCTCAACAGTAACAGAAAATGCAGTGCTCTTTGCAGGGTTAAGTGCCAGCATGCAATCCATGGCAGTATGTACAGAGAGATATCATACACCAAGGTGGGCTGTCAAGCAGCAAATGTATTTTCACTTCTACACATCTTAAAGTGCTGTAGCACATTGCTCTGGAGGTTCTTGTTCTCTTTGTCAAGGATAAGCATCTGCATCCAAGACTACAGAAATACATGTAAACCCCAGTCATGAACTTCAATCTTTCTCAAAGAACAAAGGCATGTAAAATTCCCTTAGTATCCAGTAGAATACTGCTGATTCAGTGACATCGTTCCTCTCCCTCTCCACTACAAGAATCAGCTTTGGTAATAAATTCAGTAGTAAAAATATGCACAGTGGGCCAGTTGTTGGCTGGACTTCGCGAACGAAGATCTTGGGATAAGCCTGCACAATGGATTTTTTAAGTGAGGCACAGGGTGCGCAGAACTGGCCCCACTCCGTTTACTCCTGAGGTTCATCTTGCCACGGCCGAGCACGCTCGGACGGTGACAGTGAGTTCCTCCAGGATTTGAACCAGCGTCCTCAGAGGAGGAGCCGGCTCCACAGGCGGGGGCCTACGCCACTCGGCCAACGCCCGCCGCCTCTCAAGTGTAACATAAGCAATAATGTCAGGCTGTTGAGAAATCCTGGGAGCCCACATGGGTCAGAGCACCAGGGGAAGACCTCGCCTTGTCCTCTCTGCCACCGAATGACACAAACGTGGCACTGCAGCCACGAGTGGGCCAGTATTCCAGTTCAGGAAGCAACTTTCCATGGCTGGCTAATATAGGATGATAAGGCCCTTCTTCCAAACAGTGATTCTTGGTTTTGGATTAGTTTAGTTTCAAGGTCCCAAACTGTGGTGGGCCCTTGTCAGTTTGTTGACTCTGTTAAAAAAAAAAAAATCCACAAAACCAACCAACACCCGAAACAAACAAAATCAAAACACACACAAAAACAAACAAAACAAACAAACAAAATCAAAACCCACAAAAAACCCACAAAGAAAACATTAAAAGAAGATGAACACAGGAATTAAAAAGGTGAAGGATTTTTGTTACAAAGGAAAACTGGAAACTCTCCACGCAAGCAGAGACATGGCTGTATTGCAGAGGCCTCAGGGTAAGGATTAGAGAAAAACAAAATAGAAACCTTCCATCTCTAATTAGGGTCTTCATTTGCCAAAGAGCCATTCCACAGTGGGAGGAATTACATTCAAGCCGTTGCTTGGATAACGTCTCCCAGCAGGTTGGCTCCTCAGAGCAGGCTACTCTGAGCCAACAATTTCTGGTTACTTGGAGGCAAGCGGCCTGCGTATTCTTTTAACTGGCCTGGCTTTTACAGCTAGTTTTGCTGAAGAACAATCTTCTATTCAGAATGCAGAGAGAAAAGCTTCACTCGTTTTGAATTTGTCCCCAGTTTCTTTATCCCTTCCTTTTTTTTTTTTTTAACCACAGGAATTATAGGTTCTGGAGTTTGCATTATTTCTCTTGTAGACTTCAACGTTTTTCTCCCTCTAGCCACTTGATTCTTTGCCAGTGAAGGCTGCCGTCTAGAGTCCAGCCATTCATCAGCTCCTACCTCATCATTAACACTGTGGTGCTGGTGGTCACAGCTCATTGCTGGCGACAGGAAATCCTAACTTGCAAGAGGTTAGCCACAGTCCATAAACAGTCAGACTGGCTCATTAGTCCCTCACAGTCAGATGATGGGACCCTCTGGGAGTTTCAACACTGTTCATGGTCTCAGTCTATGGATTCTGTGCTCTATGCAAATGCCTGCTCCCTCCTGCCCACTTAAAAGCTCGTTATTTGGATCCTCAGGGCAAATACCCATCTTTTTCAGGATCCAAACCTAACCATGTTCTTTGAGCATTTTGAAAAATTAAATGTCTGTGGTGTATTCTCTTGGCTTACCAATTGAACAAAACACCAATAGGCGTTAAAAACACTGAGGCATTAATGCACTAGAATGTATACATGGTTTTGATATTTTCAATAGTTTCTGTGAGAGTTTCATATCCCTACTGAGCAATTCTATGGCAACAGCTATGCAAATATTAATAATAATTAATCTGTATTACCAAATTCATGCCACAAATATGTCCAGCTCTAATGTTCAGGAACCAACCTTGCAAGAATCGCAAATTGCTTGGTCAGTGCTCCATTCACCGATTAAAAATCCCACTTCATACTCATTTTGAGTTCACAGTATGATCACTAGATTCATTTGAAGTTGATGCCTTGAACTTAGTACAAACATTAAATCATCATGTTATCCAAAAATGGTCCTCTAGATAATATCACCTGGTCATCATAAAGATAAAATATTTCAAGCAGAAAAACATGTTGTGGCAAATTATCCCAAAGCAGCCAGATATGAAGTACAATTTGTGTAAGTTTTTCCCTTTCCTCCCTTTCAATCTTGCGAAAACCATTGCAAAATATTCCCTCCCCCTCCATGTCTGCAGTTTCTTATGATCCAGTTTTCTACCGCTGTCAGTTGTATCTGGCCATCTTTTATTCTGAATATCGGAGTCCCTCAGATGCAGCTCTGATTACATTCCAAACTTCTCCAATTTCTTTCAAAGCCTCCTGTCCCCTAGTGTAACAAAATTAGGCATGTCACTCATCTGTGAAGTCTTAAATAATTCCATTCCCTGCTTCCGTATCTGCTCTTGATTTTCTTCACTTTCTGGTCCATTTATCTGATTCTGCTTGCCAGACTTCTTTTGTGCTCATTTCTATACTCAAACATAGCTGCAGTTACTTTCTCATTCACTTTTTCGTGTCAAATTCAATTTTTCTAGTTATTGCAACATGTTTGCCATTGTGCATTTCTCCTGTTAGAAAAATAGGTAGATTCTACATGTAAAATAAAAAATATCTATCCATGTCTGAGTGGCTCACAAGTCACATAGAATAATAATGGTCCAACAACCTAAAGGACACAAAACCTATTATTATTATTATCATCATCATTGGCATGTCTTAATTACTCCTTAGTCTTTACTCAGCCTTGACTTTCATTGATTTCACTGGAAGATCTCACTGAGTTAACTCAAGTAACACATGTTGTGCAACAACAGCTGCTTCTTTAGCTTAAGGGAGAAGCAGCTGTGTTCCACAGTTGGTTAGAAAGAAGTGAACATGGTGGCAGGGACTGTTAAGGACGCAACTCTAAAAATGGACATTTATTTAAAGTAATCAATCCAACAGTGGCAAATCTAGGGAGTGCCTAGAGGGAGAAACATAGGAGAGAGCCTTCCTTCATGAATAGCTGATCCTTTTCCTAACTGTGGAGTGAGCATGGAAAGAAAGTTTGCAAAATAATACAGTAGTAGATTGCTGGCACCAGTTGCAATGGAAAGGGCCCATAACTATCCATGAATGCAAACCTGATAGACCTACTTGTGTTGAACTGCGTGAACTGATTCAGCCCTTGTCTGTCCGTTCCTTTGAGATTTTCCTGTTTTGGCTTTGATCCAGTTCTATTCTTTCCTTTCCTTTTTTTATATCTTTCACCATACGATCCAAACACAACACAGACTTTTCCTCTCTCCAGATTTCAACTGCTTCTTATCAGTTCTCTTACCTGTCAGTTCTCTTACCTCTCCTCTCCTCAAACGGACTGCAAAAATTAAGGTGAAAAATAGTCATGGAACGAGATTAAAGAGGGAATACATGTGAAAGGTACTTATAAACTCAAGACTTCAGCAATAATGATGACATTGCTGTTTCATGCCATGACCACCAACACTCTTATAGCAGCCTTTCCCATTCAAATCCATTTCTTCATCTGTTAAAATAGGCTTGTTTTTAGCGTATGGTCTGTGGGGGATGGAACAAGAGACAAGGAGATGGGAAGCAGATACAAACTGAGCTTTTGGCAAAAGCATTTTACGTGATTTTTTGGGTTTTTTTGTTCAAAAATATACATTTGTCCCTTCTTGACTATTTCTGCCTGCTATTATGAAAAGCCACCTTTTTCCTGAAAAATCATGTATTATCTCCTGACCTCACCTATGCAATTTTGTTAGAACTCTAGAAATCATTGTGTTAAGATGGTGTAGAGGTCTGATCACTGGAAAAGTAATGAATGAATGGCAAACGATAAATTACACCAAAAGTATTTGCAGAAGTAACAGTATCACTTCAAATATCATTTTTAAAAGATTTTTACCATTGCTTCGAATGTTAACATTTCAGGTGTCCTGGACATTATAAATGATGATGAAATGGAGAATAACAAGAAACAATCATTATGCTATTACAGCACTTATGATGTTCTTTGTTCCTCCAGGAAAATCATAATTTTCTACTTTTCAGTATATTTTTAGAATACAGTAAAGATAAACACATGGATGGCTGACATTGCAATTATATATGTTTTTTCACTGTTAACCCTAATTTTAAGTAGTGCTAAGGCAACAGACCTTGGAAATAAAAAAATTTAATGCAAAGTTAATGGAAGACTTAATGAAACATGACTGATTCAGAAGGGTTGAGCCTAACACTAGCCAAAATGCTATTTTTCCCCATTAAAATTCATACTCTCTTTTTCATTACAAATCAATGAGGTTGATAAAAAACATATTTTGTGTTTTGATCAGAGTTCTGGAATGTTTGGCATGTTCAATATAAACCTATCAACTAGTCCCCAGCCAAAGGAGTCTAGCCTCATTCAAGAAACTTTTTCTACTTCATAACAACTTCCTTCTTAATACAGAAAATTGGGGAGTTCAAAACAACCATTATTAATTTACTTTTCTCAGTCTACAGTCTGACATGCATTTATGCCAGCACTGCCACCAGAAAAAGTAGTCTCTTGACCTTCTCCCCTCTTACTTGTTCCCACCTCCACTGGACACTACAATGTCATCACAGACTTTAGGTAGGCACAGAGTGAAACAAACAAACCAACGAGCTTAAAAATCACTCACACTATTACTTTTTAGCCAAATCAATTCAATTTTGCCATTAATTTTTGATACTGTTTCCTTGAAATGAATTACAAATGCTTTTTAGATGCTGTTTGCAAAGAAGAAGCAGAAGGCAGAAAAGGTCCCCAAATCATGGAACAAATACAGTAAGTGGCATGCCAACTACTTCAATGGATGTAAGACGTTTTTCCTCAAGTGGCATTATTTCCTACTGCACGTGGCAAAAGACTTTTCACAGGGTGCATTACTGTAGCTGTCGGTATCAGTTGGAAATATTTGGATAAACAAAGTTTTGGAAACACTGACCAATGATTTAAGGCATGTCTCTCATTAATTTTCAATCTTAATCTAAGGCATAGTTCAGTCTTAATCTCTGAATAAGTTTAGCATGAAAGAGCATTTGCCTAAATTCAATAAGCATTTCTGCAACTGAACTGAATCCATTCGTACAGTAAATTATCCAAACTGTATATAAAACTACTAATGTTATACAGAAACAAATGGTATACTTATATTGTCAGTGCAATTCTAATCTAAACATAAAACTATATGCTTAATTTATGCTATTAACAAAGCTATGTAAGTTGGTTTTGTTTAATTTGCCTTTTTTTATTACTTTCAGTAACTCTGAAAGAAATTAAGATTAAAATGAACTCTCCACAGGACCTCATGCTCCTCAAGTCTTAGAAGACATCCCTTTATTCAGGAACTAAACTACCAACATAGCCTCATGATTCTTGTGTCATTACCTCACAAGAATCTTTGTACTTAAACTAAATTGTTAAACAAAAGGTTAGGAATCACAGTTCAATTCTTTAATGCACATTCAAGTCATGATGATTTTAGCCACAGCCCAACTAGTATAATCATAATTATGATATAGCAAAACAAGAGAGTCTTCTAGAGAGTATATGTGTAAATGTTTGAAAATAAACTCTTTCAAGACCGAAAATAAGTAAATGGATACTGGAAGAACTGTTAGGAATTTCCTCATAAAACATATTTCTTTGATCTGATGAAAACAGGAAGCTGTAGTAGCAGGGACATCCTGTCTTTGTTAGGTTATACTCAGATGCACATCCTCAAATACATACATCCTATTAATACAGTAATTTAACAGGCCCTGGAAGAGAAACAAGAACAAAATCCATCTTTGTGGACTTTCAAGCCTGCAAAATGGAAGAAGTGCTACTCTTAAGCAAATCTTCAGCATTTTCTCACTATCTATCCTATACTGAAATAAAAAAACAATAGCATTGGCTGGGTTGTACTTTATGGTCTTGACAGATGTAATTTGCTTTAAAAATTACTGGGGTGGGGGACGAACAAGGGGTCTGCATATTGGAACATACAGGACACATGCCGGTATACTGCCATCACAGTACAGTGGAACACAAAATCCCAGAATGGTTTGGGTTGGAAAAGACCTTAAAGATCTCCTAGTTTTAACCCTGCAGCAGCCTCCAGCCCTGTCAGGATGCAGGCACGCAACAGGTATTGTAGGCAACCCTGCTTTTCCCTTCCTACAGAACAGTTATAGCAGTGAAGGAGTTCCATTGTGCTGTATGCAGAGGAGGGAGGAATTCCAGGAGGGGAAAGGTTCCCTTTGAAGCACATGGCACGATGAGCTTCCCAGTGACCATGGCAACAGCTCAGTGGGTTCCTAGCCTGAGAACCAAGTTACTACAGCCATGCCTCAAAAACAAAAAAAGTATGAAAGAAGAGGGGCGGGGGGGGTGGGGAGGCGGTGAAGAGAAGCTGAAGCAGAATTAGCCTGGCAGAAACTGAGCGGCTCCCTGGTAGGCAAATCCAGCCAATAATGCTGGTCAGGTTCATGGGGTTTCCTTTTCATTTCCAAAAGCTTTCTTCTCCTTCTCTCATTCCCCTTCTAGCCCTATTCAGGAGTTCATGAGATCAGTAAAACCCAAGCCTTTGCTTTGCCTGCATGCAGCATTGCCTCAAACAGGGCTGCACTGTGATCAAAGGTAATAGTAAATCACAGCTGCCACATACATCCCCTGCTTCAACCAGGGTCGAGTTTTTATGGGCACTTTAACAGGAGATACATATTTTTTTTAAACACTTTCATTTCCATTACACTAAATCTGACTATAAAGGATGAGCAATTACAAAATCGATAAGGAAATGAAAACATTGAATTCTCTACAGCCTACCCATGGATAAATGAGTGAAACTTCTGAAAACACAGACCAGAGTTTTACTAAACCAAACAAAACCCCAAAACAAAACATACCTAGATCAAAAAAGACTTCAACAACCATAACCAACAATAAGTATAGAAGTCTACAAGTTTGTACCAGGTTTGTGTGCCATGCAATTTAGCTCTACAAACACCTTTAAATTAGACTACATTCTGCTTCACCATATTCAAAATTTACAACAATATCACCTCTATAATGAGGAACTAACAGTAAAGTTTGCATGCCTTATTTCTTTCTCCTTTTCTAAATTAAACAAGTTCCATATCCTTTCCCTATTCAGAGCTACCCCTCCTCCATTTTAATTTCCTTTGCCTATTTCTTGCCATTTCCTTTTCCTTTTTCTTCTATTTTTCCTCCTCTCCCTCTCCTGTTTTCATTCCTTTTCCTCCTATGTTTTAAACCAGCTGCAAAATCCAAAAAATAACCAGAAGAAAACACATATACACATGCAGCAGGTCTGCTATTTACCCAGCAAAATAGTTTAGAGGCCACATTGAATCGTCACATTGCAATTTGTTCCAAATGACACAGAAATAGGAACTTTTCAGAGACCCAGACGATCACAATACTTGTTCCCACTAGTAAGATAACGAAGCTGACTTAACTGACAGACCCGCAAGAAGCTAACAGCTGATGCTTCTGCTGCTATCTGCACTCAACGCTATTTCAAGGATTCTGAGAAGCCCTCCTAAATCAGGACATAACTCGAGCATATGGAGGACTGAGCAGAAAGGTTGAAGGAAAAAGATGGCAAGGAGAAACTATACCAGTGAGCGTGAAATAGTCAATAAATATCTCAGGAAGAGAAGGATAAATAAGAGACACAAAAACGCACAACAAGGAGCTGTAGTACAGTTACTGAGAAGCAAGTATTCCCTAGAACCTTGGCCACTCTTTTTCTACCTGTTGAAATTACTGCACACAAACCAACACAGATGAAACACTGTGTCCAAACTCTCTGGACACATCCTATATCACATGACCATCATTATGCATCAAAGTAGATGCTACAGAGTTCCTGAAGCAAAGCCAGGGTCTGCTGTTTAGTAGACCAAGCTTCAGGAAGCCAACATCAGCAGATACTGAGGTGAACTCATTGTGGAGGCCAGTGTGGCTTTGGGGACATGGGTAACATAGAGGATATGGTGGAATTTGCATCCGCAGCAGTGGGTCAGCTGTGTATTTTTAACACTGTTCGTTCAGGGTACCTGTGGTTCCACTTTCTTCATCCATTTTGCACATCTGTTTCCTAACATAATTTTCAAGAGCCTGACAGATGAGACAGAACAGATTTCTTACTGAAATGGCTTTCCTCAAGACTCAACTTACTCTTGGAGTTTACTTATGGATTACTATGCATCTTTCAGTACTCAGTCTTCTCTAATTCCCATCCTCACAAGACCTTATGCTCAGATTATATCCAAGAATAAAAAAAAAAAAAAGGTATTCCAAGTTTTTTTTAAAAAAAGGTTGTATTATGCTAAAATTCAATAGAAAAGCAAGTCACTTAAAGAGATGTTTCTCACTGTGTACCACAAATAGAACCTGCAGTAAATTTTGGAGAAGCTGATGGTTTCCGATTTCCTTTGAAAGATGGGGTTTTTAGAAGTTTTGTTTATAAATTTATAGAGACAAGTTTCACTTCAAAAATGTCAACCCATGATTTTATTTTCTGCCTGATACACTGCTCACCTGACGTCATCAACACTATCCTATCAAATTTGAGCCAGATGGATTTTAGGATGAACCCCAGTTACTTTATGCATTTTCGGTAACTCAGTTACTGGTAGAACTTGTGGCCTATGCTCTTTCACACACTTCCAACTACTCTGGACTTCAAATGTCAACATATAATAACCTCAATATTCAAAAACTCTAAGCTGAGAACAAAAAAGGGTAGCTTTCTATTTTCCTTTTTAACACATCTGGCAGCAGTAATGACATCTTACTGACTTCACCCCATAAAACAAAGAGGAAGTTTTGCAATTATTTTAGATTACAGAGGCTGCATTCCACACGGAGATTCCAGGAAGATGAAAATCTTTATTTCTTTGACCAAGACAATAAAATTCACTTGTTATTACACGTACCTATCCTTCAATGAAAGCAAAGAAGTCTTTATAGGTTTGAAGACTCCTCTTTCCCCACAAAGAGGAAATTAATGTATGCCTTCTGAGAAAACTGTACCAAAGGAAAATCAGTAAGATGCTTTCATTTTGACTGCTTTGACCAAGTTAGCATCACAATACTGCTTCTGCTAAACAGCCATTTCTGATTTTTTGTTAGGTTCCTACAGAGATCAAAAAGGAAATGTGTGCACTCAGCTCCCCTTCACCATCTCTATCAACTGAGTTACAACATCATCTTTCCCCGAGGCACTGACTGTGAAAACAGGCAAAATAGGAATATTTTGTGGAGCAAAGGGAGTTTTCTCTGGGTTTATTTCTTGCTGAGTTTTCTCAGAAAGGACCTAATCCTTCCAAGAAGCAGTTACGTGCAGCTCCAACTATCCCCTTACCTTTCCTAAGACAGTGAGGCATGGCTTAGGCTCCAACTCTGGCTGTTCCAGTTTCACCACTCCTACCCAGCCATATTCATATAGGTCTTCCTCATCATTACTATTACACAGTCCAAGTGGATGCATCTGAAATGGAATCAGAAAGAAGCCTTTAGCCCAACAGTAGAATTCAAAAAACATACAGATTGTTTTTGAATACTTTAACATGAGACAAGTACACTTTTATTTATTAAGGTACACTAGAAAAAAATTAAACATAAGGTTGCATATACAGAGACTTCAGTACACTTCTGAAAAGTGCTATGAGTACAAAATCAAAATTGTATGTAATGTCACTGTCATCTTGTTTACGAAAAAATCATTTAAGACTAACAGTTGAATGTGATTATAAATCCTTTTCTCAGATATTAAATAATTAAATACAAAGTTCCACTCTGTATTGCAAAACCACCTTTCCTTGCAAACTGACAGAAATAATACAAACTGTCACTCATAAAAGCTTTACATGTAATTTAGATCCAGAGCCCATGTTTCAGAAGCATCATCACCTTTTCTTTTAATATTTGCACAATATTAACAGTTTGTCATCCTTTGGAACAAGCCTATCTTATAATTCAAAGTAAAGTACAAGAAACTTCCTAACTATTGTGAAACAGTCTCTAGTTTTTTTCTGAACCCAAATGATGAGGAGTGGAGGGCTATCGTAAGCGAGAAACTTTTTGATATTTGTGTTTCTTGTACTAGTCAACAATATGTCTTTGCACTGATTTCAGATAGTGAATCTGTTTCTCCTCCTTCCAACACTACGCAGTTACTCTAATTTTATTATTAATACAAGGTGCTTCCTACAAGTCAATTTTTTTAAACCTTTCTTTTCCAAGTTTGTGGTCCTTCATTAGGATAGTGTCTTTGTGTATAAACTAGTGTCATATATTTCACTTCTTACACTGTTTATTTACTATGGTCAACTTGTTCCCTTTTTTCCATCAACTAAAATCTCAGGCTTTTCACAGATCTTTGCCTAAAAGTTGCTCAGGTTTCAATATATATGAAGTTCTTTGCAAAAAAAGTCTGTACTTTCTCCAGCTTCATGCTTTTCTTTCAATATCACCTTTGTCAAGCTAGCAGAAGAAAACCACAAACTAATATCAGCACTACGACAACTTTGCTTTCTAGTAGCTGATTCTAATAGGAGGAGATTATACAGCTCAATGATTTTTATACACACACACACACACACACTAAGCCATGCAAAGTAGCACCGCGTAACGGTCACTAATCCTGCCATAACTTCTGCATAACCAACTTGTTGTTTTGTCATTTTCTCCTTTTTGCTCATGTATTGTACCTTGACTTCCATTTTGAAAGTAATATTTGTATTATTTTGTGAGGCCCTAACTTTCTGAATAACTTGAGTGATAACTGTGATACATATGGGAAACACGATGGAGAACTAACACAATACAGGAGTTTTCCTTCCACTCATTATTTTTCAAGATTCAACACCAATCCACTCTATTTTGAGGGAAAAAACCAAACAAACCAATCATGCTATACTACGCAGAAATTGTAGAATCCTCCACCCAACTCTTAACTCAACCTTTTTTATTTTTCCTGAATGAGTTGCTATCACACACTGCTGAGTCATCGGCAGTCTCGTGTGGGTGAGCAGTTCAACCTACTGCTAAAAGTCTGTAGCAGGTACTATCACTGGGAGATAAACTGCTACGTAAACTCATCATCTGATGGATAAATTGTTCTGCAGAGACATAGAAACAGGTCATGGAGTCAGAGAGTACACTCCAGAATTGCCCAGGAGTATATTCCAACACAATCAACCCCAAAAGGAGTCCATGGGATCTTTTAAGTAAAAATACAGCTTTAATAGATACTAAACATCTAAAGAAATAGAGAATCATTCCTTTGATGTAATTCCCTTGACAGCGTGTGTATTAATTGAGCTTTGAAACCATAATCTGTATCTAAGAAGTTTCTAGTTCAAAATCCTTGAAATGTACTGGGGTTACTTTGCACATTCCTTAAAGGGCAAAACTGAAACCATGACTTAGTTGCTTTTATCCAAGGTTACAAAATCTGTATACACTGCTAAAGGTATAAAACAACCACACAAAGAGCCGCACAAATTTTATGTGGCTTAGTGTTACAGAGGAGATAAACAGTAAAGCAACAGAGGAAGAATACTTTACTCTGTAACTCAATCACCTAGAAAAAGTCCTGGTGGTTAAAACTTTCCCCCTTTTGCCCTTTATTTATGTCTTCCAGGTTAAGGCATTATAGTGTTAGAAACCACTGTATGAACAGCTCAGGATATTTCTATGCACTGTCTCATGAGATGGAAAGTCTTTTTTTTCCCCCCATATAATAAATAATGGCTCTACCCACTTTAGTCCAGAAAAAAATCTTGGAAGGAGGACAAGAGGAACAGAAAATTCTTTCGGCAGTCACTTTCATCCAGAATACTGTTATTCCATAACAGCTTCCAAGTGTGAATGGCCCTTTAGATCACAGTCACCACGCACATTCTGCAGTTATGTCTCTGGACATCAGTATAAACCCAAAGTTGAAAGAGCCTTTTCCTTTTACAAAGCCTGAGTGATGAGCACATTGAGAACAGCCATGCAGAGGAGGATTTGGGGATGCTGGCAGACTAAAAACTGGACATGATCCAGCAACATGCGCTCCCAACCCAGAAAGCCAATTGCATTCTAGGCTGCAGCAAGAGAAGCATGACCACCAGGTCAAGGGGAGGGGATTTTGCCCCTCTGTTCTGCTTTGCTGAGACCCCACCTGCAGCAATTCACCCACCTCTAGGGCTCACAACCCAAGAAGGACGCAGACCTGTATGGGCAGGTACAGAGGAGGTCACAAAAATGCTCTGAGGGTTTGTGATGGGTTTCTGTAGCTGAATTTTAGTAGAAGGGGGGCTTCCAGGATGGTTTCTGTTAGAAGCTGCTAGAAGCTTCTCCTGTCCTGTGGAGCCAATGACAGCCAGGTCCAGGAGGGACTTCCTGCTGTTGGACAGAGTTGAGCCAATTAAGAATCATAGTCACGCCTCTGTGATAACACATTTAAGAATTAGGAGTGTTGCGCAGTTGAATTTCCAGCCATGAGACAACAACACAGAGACCAAGGTCGGAGCAGGAGGAGGCAAAGGAGGGACCCCACGCTGGAGCAGGGGGGGGGGAGAGGGAGGGA
>VXAU01003436.1:1209509-1251378 GCA_013399695.1 Formicarius rufipectus | reverse complement strand
GACCATCAGGGTGCAGAGACCCGACTGCATCCCATGGAGTGACCCACAGGACAAGAGCAATGGCAGCAACAACTGCCTGCAAAACTCCCATTCCCTGCTCTTTCGAACTGCTGAAAAGAGGGAGGAGTGAGAGGAGAGGGTTGTTCTTAAGATTGATTTATTTATTACTTCTTATTTTTATTACTTTTAGTTTAGTTCTAACCTTGTTAGTAATAAATTTAAGTATTTAGCTACTCTGAGTTTGTTTTGCCATTATCTCTCAGCTGTTTTCGCCTTTTCTCCTTTTCCCTTTCCTGGCCTGGAGGTTTGGGTGGACACCAGGTGAAAACCACCATAGGGCTGGAGCCCCTCTGCACTGCAGACAAGCTGACAAAGTTGAGGTGATTCACAGTCTGGAGAACAGATGGCTCTGGGGAGACTTTAGAGCCTCTTCCAGTGCCTAAAGGGGGCCTAAATAGGAAAGGCAGGGAGGGGCATTTTATCAAGAGGTATAGTGACAGGACATGGGTTGACAGTCTTAAATCAAAAGAGGGTTGGTTTAGGTTAGAAACTGTTCCCTGTGAGGGTGCTAAGACCCAGGGACAGGTTGACCAGAGAAGCTGTTCAAGGCCATGTTGGATGAGGCTTGGAGAAACCTGGTCTAGCGGAAGGTATCCCAGATCACGGCAGGAGGGAGTGGGAACTAGATGATCTTTAAGGTCCCCTTTAACCCAAACCATGCTATGATTATGTGATTCTACGAATGGAGCAATAAGGGACTCAATAAGGTACCCGTAAGTCTCATTTCAGGTTCATGTCACACACTGACATCAGAGTTTTACTTCAACAGAAGCATCCACATGATTTGTTTCCCGCCTTCAGCAGACCATAAGCCATCAGAAGCAGCCAAAGCTGAAATTTTTGACTCGAGCTTAAACTCAAGAAGAACAATGACACATCTAAACAGGTAGTCATCTCTTTCTGACAAACCACTAACCACATTCGTCACCAATATGGTTCTCCATGATAGAACTGCAGGACGCCGTGCCCTCTTGTATGAAAATCATTAACACGCATCTCCCAAGATCATAAAGGATGGCCACTCCAGTAACGCAGCTTTGCAGAGTTTGTACTTTCCAGTCTGAAGAAGATAAGAACAGACAGCACACACAGTACATTCTCCCTTCCAGCAGAGGTAAATGTTGTCCAAAAACTAGAGAAAAATCTTTGAAGAAAACCTCCTCATCTCACCTTACCATATCAGCCAAGAAGTAAGACGCTGAAAAGCTGTACACATATTATAGTTTCTAAAGCCTAAACAAAGGGATGGCTGATAGCTTTGCATTCCAGCCTGGTGGCTGGGGAGAGGATTGGGGGTGGTGGAGGGAGAGAGGGGTTTTTCCTGGTTCTTAACATACCTCTCTCCTCTGTCGGCTTTGGTGCCAACTTGCTGGGCTGGTGGAAGCACTGGGAGGGGGTTCCTGGCTCGCCCTTGACTTCGTGTTCCCTGTGCCATTCTTCTGAGGGAATAATCACCACTGTCTCGATTCACCAGAGACTTCTTGAAGGGCCAATGTCATCTGCAGAGGAGTTGCTACCCTCCCACCCCACCCTACTTTCGGACAAAGGACGGTGCGAGGGCCCTTACCCTGGCCATGGGAAAGGTTTTGTCCCATCCCCGTGGCCGCCCTTCCCTGAGTTTCGGAGCCAGCGCCTCTCCCTTCCTCCCACCTGTGCTTCCCAAGAGCCCGTGAGTCGCCGCAGCCGCTGCCACCCGAGGCGCAGCGTCGCCTCCTGCTGTCTGTGAGGAGAACTGCACCGAAGGGGCAGAGAGAGGACTTGATTTGTTTGAACGTTTTGGTTACAGTGTTGCTGTTTGTTCTGTTCCGGGGTTTTTTTTGTTAAACATATATATTTGTAGTAAAGAACCGTTAGCCTTTTTCTCTACACTCTCTAATTAAAGTCTCCTAATTTCAAAAGTTGTGGTGGTTTTGGGGGAAAGGTCCCCTTCCTAGTCCAGAAGGGTTCCTCGTTTTCCTTGACAGGCATCTTTTTTTTTTTTTTTACACTGAGACATCACATTAAGAGGGATTCAGAAAGCATTATGTGTTGACTGCTATGCTGGACAAAATACAGATGACAGCACTGACTAGAATCATCTGAGGCATGTGTAAGAAGTAACGCATAACAGGCACAAACTTTGAAATCCAGGGAATGAATTTTGGACCACTGTAAAACCAAGATCAATGTGTAACAAAATGAGCTGTCTCTGAAAAGCTGCACAATACTTCAAATTGAACATGGAATATGAAAACAAAACAGATAAAATGAGGAGTGTGAGATGTGAGAAATACTATTTTTATGGAAAGAGATGATTTCTGTTTAGCCCTTACTGACCACGGTATGGCGTTCCCAAACTCCTTTTCCAAATACCAACAGCTACTGCTTCTTGAATCTAGTCCAAAGAACTGTGTTTACTGAGAAGGTTCTGAATTCTGTCCTGATGCAAGAACCTAAAAAGAGGAATCCTTAGCAAGTGTGATAATGAAGGGGAAAAAGTTAAGCAGGAATTCATCTCCTCAGTACAGGACGCATGCCATTCAGACAGTTGTATTCACCTTGAGAGAAAGAAGGTTTCAAATTCTTGTCCAAACTCATGAATTAAACCCACTTAGAATGCTCACTTTTACTCACAAACCACAGCAAGGTTGTCCTGTGAACTAGCGACTAGAAAAAAGCTGTGGTCTGGCTAGCAAACAAAACCAAGTAGCTGTCACAGAAGAATTCTCCTTCAATATGGCCATGCTGGCCACCACCATTGACGTGTAAGGACAAACATGACCACAGCAAGTGGATTGCATCTTGCAGTCCAACAACTAAGGCACACAATGTCTACTTTACATTTCCTACAAGTGTAGAGGAGACCAAAGCAGACTGAAATTTATTAAGTCATCGCACAATGGCAAAATGATTCTTTCACATGAGAAACCTCAAGCCCAAATGCAAAACCCAGTGCAAGCAATAAGCAAAACTAACAGGGTGCTGCAGGCTCTGTGCCGGCAAATGTAGAAAACGTACTAGGTACATCTGCAGGCTACAAACTCCCCACGATTTTGCTGCATTATACTGGAAAACATTCACTTCCCCTACCTTAAAAAAAAAAGAAAAACCCAAACCACATCCCATCCTCTGGGCAGCTACCATCCTTCCAAGCTTACAGAACTGAGTTACTCACAGAAATGGATATTCATCAGGCAGAAGAAAGGGCAAAAGTAACAAGTGAAATTTTAAAAAGGCTCACAGATCTATGCCAAGAGCCAAAAGAGTAAAATAGACTTTTGAAGTGTTAGTACAAATTCTAGACCACCTAGAGTCACAGAATAACACAGAAGAGCCCTGGGGACCTACCCATGTCCCATAAAAGACCGTAAAAGAGAGCACAAGAAGTGACATGGCAATTATGTTATGTTCAAGATCCATATTAGAAGTGTCAATCCAGTAGTACAGTAGTAGTACAATTCTAAAAACCATTTATTTAAGACATAGAAGAAAACTAGTCAGCACCAAAGCCAGTAAGACATGGGCTTCATTGGCAGAAAACTTTCTGTCCACAAAAGCACTCCATCACTTCAAGCCACAAGCAGTTGGAAGATCCTTCTTGGATGCCACAGGCTTAACACTAGTCATCTCTTGAGATCATGACAGATAGAAGGTACTTTCATTTTCCGAAACAGGGATATCCACTAGAAATGCAACATGAGCTAGTGAATTTAAGCTTAAAAGACTGGTGTTATTTCTACTGATTAGGTGCCTTAATTGCAGCA
Source organism: Formicarius rufipectus (assembly GCA_013399695.1). Classification (NCBI taxonomy): domain Eukaryota; kingdom Metazoa; phylum Chordata; class Aves; order Passeriformes; family Formicariidae; genus Formicarius; species Formicarius rufipectus. The sequence goes on along the minus strand of VXAU01003436.1, from coordinate 1,247,575 downwards.
AAACACCATTCACCGGGGCTGATGATGCTTACAACAGGACTCATGCTGTGCAAGTGCTTGTCATGTTCTTGTGGTTTCTTGTCACGATACAAATGAATTAATCACAGATGATCACAGGACACAAAAAGATAAGGCTAAATGAAAACACCTATCAGGCCCAGGGAGGATCCAAGGTGTTTATGGATCACAGACATGTTTCACTTTCAACAAGAGATCATGGACAAACTACAATGGCAGTAAAAAAAAACTAATTCTTTTCTGTGAGGTGGAAAATTATCAGTCACAGTAAAATGGAAATTCAAAACACTACACTGCATGTGTCTCTTAAACAGGGCAGAACTATTCAGACTTTTTATAAAGACTTGAACTCTTGCTGTAGAGTCTGAAACAACAGACACACCATATAGCTTTCCCACATGGAATGCACTTGGTGTGGATTCATGTCCCTCCACATGAATTCACATTCCTTCACTAGACAGGTTTTTGAAATAAAATTTATGAGGTTTTGCAGTGCTCAAAAGACAACATAAAAAACAAGTCAACCTGAATGTGAAGTCTATCATCAGGGAAATGCAGTTTCTTCTCAAAGCTTACCCCTAAACTAGGTGTATGTGAAAGCAGCCTCTGGTAATTGAAGGAAAGAGAGCTCCCTTTTTGGCTTCCCTGACGTGTATGGAAGCAGAGCCCGGTAACTCAGTGCAGACTTCAGACACTTTTAGTTACCCAGCCTCTTGATGCCCTGCCACCACTTCTAAGCTCTAGATCTCATATTCTTCCCATGCCTCAGGGAAGCTTCTTCTAAAGGAAGGATCCAAAACTTGGAGTATATCAAGGCTCAAGTGAAATAAGGCAACCAAACAACATAAGCGTTTTACAGGAAGAAAACAAACAAACAAACAAAAACCCAAAAACATTAGTACACTTCTGCTGGGACTTCTACAGTATCTCCCCTGTCAAGCCAGCCTTACCAAATGCAAAAAGCAGACTGAGTGTACATGGGTGTTTTTTTTCCAAAATGCATTAAGTCACCAAACAGATTTTGAACAAATAACTTCTTCATTCACTAAAAAGTACTAGAGGATGCAGAGAATCTGATTCAGAGACAATCCAGTATTTTGATGCTACAGTCACCAGAAGTTGGATGAAATACAGAGATGGAAAAAGGGGCACACTCACAAAGACAAATATAAAAGTATTTCTTGGAAATGCAGAGACTTAATTAGAAAGGTATTAAGTTCAAAAGGAGCTAAAATTGGCAGCAGATGGCAAGACTGATAAGTCGATTAATGGCAAGAATAATTGCAAACAATGTATGTCTGCTGTTGGATGGGGTTGGCACAAAGCAGTAACAAAGCCAAGCAACAAACAGTTGATAGTAAAAGAAGGCTGAGTTAGGCATCATCCATGCACACCAGATGTACAGCCATCTGAGAGGATGCCTCCAGGTGTCCTATGAGAGCCAGCTGTCACAGTTGCAAAGCCAGGCTTTATTACCTTTCACAGGTCATGGACCTTGGGGAAGGCCCTTGATGACAGGAAAAGGACAAATAATACACTTACCTGCAAAAAACCAAGAGTACAGATCTGGGAAACCCCAGTGCAGTAAGCCTCTCTTCAGTACCTGAGAAAGTCATGGAACAGACACTTATGGAAGCTATTTACAGGTACGTGAAGAACAAGATGGCAACTGAAAATGTCAGTTGGAATTTATTAAGTATAAATCAAGCATAACCAATCTCAGTATCTTTTCCAATGAAGCAGCTTGCTCCACAGAGAAGACCTGTGGATGTCATCTACCTTGACTCCAGTGAAGCTTTTGACATTGGTCTCCTTCAACATCGTTGCTGATAAATTGCTAAGATATGGTCTAGTGTCCTGGTTTTCTTAGTAGATGGTACAATACTATGGTTTGTATTTAGTATGAGAATAATGTTAAAACACACTGATGTTTCAGTTGTCGCTCAGTCGTGCTTACTTTAAATCAAGGACTTTTCAGTTTCTCATGCTCAGCCAGTGAGCAAGTGCACAAGAAGCTTAAATTATTAAAGTAACTAATATGAGAACAAGAAGGCTGAAAAACAGTTAATGCTAAGAAAACTGATGTTTTGCATTTCCTCTGCATTTATCTCCTTACCTATTAAAAGAGAAACTACTTAAAAATTTAAACATTTACTTTATACTGATTCTTCAAGACACACTTGAGTCACTTCAGCTGATCGACATCTGCCACCAGATTGTTGCCACTGCTGTGATTTTGATCTTCAGCATAATGCAGCTACTAATACAACTGCATCAGCCCAAGGCTATTTGTTCCTACTACCTACAAATACAGTGGAATGAAGAACTTAACTTTTCTATCTCCATTTAATTTACTCTTCTGTATTGGCAGAGCAATCTGTTGCCAAAAAGTGATTTAAGGTTCTTGACTGCAATATTCCAACTCGGCATTAACTAAGACCTCACCAGAAGGAAAATGCTCAGGTTTTAACTCCACTGTATTACGCTGCTTGAATAGCAGATCAGTAAAATGTGCCATTACAGACGAGCAATCCAAAACTGTACAAATGGGAGAAGGGAAAAAAAACCCAAACCAAAATACTTTCAAGAACTAAAGAGCAGTGTGGGCTTTTTTTAAAAATAAGCTAGGCATTGCTATGGTTCCTGCAGCATGACAAAACATGAGCGTTTTTATCCTGGCTGAAGCTGGACAATAGGACCCTTTTTACAAAAGGTGAAAGCTGAAGCATTTCTCCATCACCCCGCGCTGCTCTAGACCATGCAGCTTTGCCATGCAGATAGGAACGTTTGATCCTCATCACAAGTAGAAAACTCCATTAAAGCACAGTTTCTTTTCACTTTCAGGCATATTTACTCTGGTTTAAAGACACACCTCCTGCCAAAAACCAAATTACCACAAAATGTATCATCACAGGACCTGAGCATTTCAAGAGTGCACTTTTCTTGGCTATCTGTCATGACCAGGCAGTCCAAGCCAGCGGTTAGCATTGAACCCACAAGTGGCTTCCACTAAACTTTCTCTGTAGCATGAGCATCAGGCATTCCTAAAATCCTCTCACAGTCCACCTACTCCACGAAGTATACCAAAACAGATGATGAGAAATTCAGTCTACACTGTAATTAAGTGTAAAACCAGAGATACTCAGTTGAACATACCCACCATTCAGAAAAGGCTGGTCAAATACAACAGTGCATACAGGCCAGTACGACACACAGTCCACCACATCCTGTGAAAACGAGCAGTAAAGTTTGACGAGCAGCCAGAGTCGGTTTTGTTAACTAGGGAATCGTATCTAATCTAGTTGACTAATCTAGTTTATCAGCAAAATCAATTCACCTGTGTTATCATCCAGCTTCAAATCCCTCAGGGGAGTAAGAAAACTGCGGCTGAAGGACATACCTCCCAGGCATGCTCCCAGGAATCCTTCTGCTAGGACTGCCCCAGGTCAAAGAGACACTCCAGATACCCACAGCACATGCACAGTAACAAATGTGTAGAAACCTAAATTCAGCACATCTGCACCAAATTTACTGCACAGGTAATGATTTAGTGTACTGCCCAAGTTATGCTGTTGAGCAATCTACTGCAACAAAGCAGATGGACTATTAATTATTCAAAACACTTTGCAAGGGAAGTTCCTGGTTCATTAAAATAGAAAGCTGGCCCCTCCTTCCTTCAAAGCATCGCAAAAACAAAACTCCGTGTACAAAGATGTACGTACCCTAGACAACTTGAAGGAAGATTTCTTCTCTTAAGAATTTAAGTGCTTTGATTACACTGAGTTGTCCTACCACAGTACTGACAGAGCAAAGGCGAACAAAGTCGTGTTTACAATTGTGGTGCTTTCCTCCCCACTTTAAATTGGTGGAAAGATGCTGGCAAAAGATGCAGGCACAATGCCACCAAGGATGGGGACAATTAGAGAGAAAATCTGGGAGTTAAATGATACCTTCACAGGTTATTTTTGGCAGAAGACAACCAGTAGCTATATCGTAAAACAAAGAGTTCTGGCCCTATAAAGAACAAGACAAACCCCCAAAATGCACTACTGACCAAAACATTAGACGTAATCATAACTGACTGGGAAAACCAGAATTATCCTACACCTCAAGAAAACCTGCATTTTTCCCATAACATCAAGTAGGGACTTTTAACTGAAAGTATCAGGTCAGTGTCATATAATCTCCTTGGTTCAAGTTAAAGGCTTGACATGGAATTACCAATACTTTGCAACTAAGTTTTCTAGAAACAAATGGAGTAGGAAGTATGAAGACACCCTGACAAACATCATACAAAATAATGAGGTCTATTTGTTCAACCCCAGGGAATGTCCGGGGCCCAGAAAGAATGGATGTAACATTTAAAGAGGGGGCCAAAAAACAAAATAACAAACAAACAAACAACAACAACACACCAGTTGATTGAAGCTGCTCATATAAAGCACCCTAAGAGAAATTTTCATTTGCATTCTCTTGCCAAAAGCACACATTACGCACACATAAATTTTGGCTGTGATGAAAAATCCCTAAGTGTTAGGAGGGAATTAAAAGACAACACAAACATGTACACGCACCAGAAAAGGTAGTATTATATCTTACAAAAGCATGCAGCTCTGAAAAATCATCAAGCTACTCATTTGCAGATTATATTTTAGCACAGAAGTTTAGCAAGCAGATTGACAGATCACCTGCTGATCCAGAAGTCCATTGTACTGTAAGATCCCACACCAGAAGTGACTGCTTTTTTTATGTGTACACTGATCTGTGACTGACTTACAAACTCACTACAGTTCATTTTTCTGACACAATAACTGGTGTAGACCCTGGCTTTTCGGGAAGTTCTTGATGTTACATGGAGTTTAAGAGCTGACTTGCTTTTCCAGAGTCCTCCAGGACCTCTGGCAAGAGAAGGTATTTTGTCTATTTCGTAGTAAGCTGCTAACAAGCAGAGCTGGTTTACCTGCATTCAGATATGTGGGGAACTTTGCTAGACAAACAGAGAAGGGTAGGGAAGGAGAGAAAAAGGACTTTAAAATAACACAAATTCTTTCTGGGGTATCCTTTGGGTTTGAAAGAGACAATATTACTAGAAGAGCCAATTAAAAAGCAGTAATACAGATAAGGACTAGTTATATGCAGAGATCACAGATACCTCCTACATCCTGTTCTTCTAATTTTAGGCACTGAGGCATTCCAGCTGGATACATAGGTACAGCCAAATTATTATCTTCATGTTTGCCGTAAAATATCCTCAAATATGTATTCCTCCTGACTTCATTCATCAATCTTCAACCGCAATATCAACTACCATTCTGTAGTTTCCATGCTAGATTTTGATGAAGATTAAAGTGATTTCATCACTGAGAAAAACTGAGAATGGGTGATAACAGTGGTAAAAGTGTGTAAACACTGTTAGTTACAATGCTCTGTCCTAAAACACCTCACTTGTTCACAACCTTTCACTGTAGTGAAAATGGGATATGTATTCCCATGCTTTGTTTGATCGCAAATAATGCTGAAATTCTTACCCTACAGCTACTGGCCCTATAGCACTCTCATGAAGGATATTCTCAGTATTCAGCAAAGCCTGGTTGTTTGGATTTTCAAAAGTAGTCAGTGTCTGCACAAAACATGACCCAGGCACAGAGCTCTAGTGTATCCCTTTCCATTTCAAACCACAGCCTTCATTAAGGTGATTATTTTGTGCTGTCTCCAAGAGGATGTGTTCACTGGGGCCAGAGGAAGGGAAGAGGAACAGAGAACATGCACACAGAGAAAGGCTGCTCTATAACTAAGAACAATATTGTCCTTAAAAAGAAGGATGGGAAAAGGGAGCTAATGTGACTAAATTGTTACAGAAGAATGCAAAGTCCTCACCACAAAACTAATCAAACTTGCTCTGTCCTATATACAAATGCAAAGCAGAAACTCTGTATTTCTGCCAGAAACAATTTTCCATATGCAAGACAACATTATAGTTATATAGAGAGGTTACAGTCACGGGGGGGGGCGAAGGTGAGAATGCAGAAAGAAATGAGGCTTAAAATGCACAACACTTCATCCCATCCCCCTCCTCTCATGCCAACCTCTCATCTGTAATCCAACACAACAGAGACAACAGGCAAACAGCAAGAGGTCATCTTCAAAGGACTGGTTGCCAGGGGAGGCCAGTGGAAAGAGCTAAGGCATGTCCTCATCAAAGTCCAGCAGCTGTGGGAGAGGCTCGGAGATGCAGCTTCCCCTGGGGCTGCAGGGAAATTCAGAGATGGAGGATAGAGCTGGAGCCGGCAATATCAACTGGGCAGCTTCGCACTTTCCATCAGGTGAAGCACAAGAGATATTTTAATCCTTCTTTGCACTTCAGATACTTGAACTAGTGTTTAAATTCATCAAGATACATCATGGATGCAGTAGGCAAAAGGCAGCAACGAGGATCAACTTTCTGCTCAGTTCAAAATTAAAATTTTGTCTCAGTGACTACACACAGAATAGGGGTGGAAAAAAACCAGAAGCTAATGCACAGCCAGTTGCAGTTCCACTACTCCTCACAGAAAACATAAATACATCTTCCCAGTTGGAGGGTGGGAGACTGCCCCACAATAAACACTGCCTGCAAACATTACCCAACAAAGCATGTACTGGTTTGGTTTTTTTTGAGAAACTGTGAGATAATAATACTGACTCTTGGCTACCTGCAACATTTGCATAAAAATCTGAAGCCAGCATAACAACAACTCCAGATTCCGGTTCTTAAAAGTCTCATAACTTTTTGAGGCATTTGTATTAAATGAGAACACAATGATTGAATATAAAAATTTAATTTCTAGTCCTCAAATACAGTAAAAGAAGCTGCAAATGCAAGCAGTGAAATCCAGCAGAGTAAGTAAAATCTGAATGCAAAGAGGAATCAAAGTTGCCCTATTATTAACAAAGAAAAGAAAAATTTAAGAAATAATTAAAAATTAAAATTTTAACTTTTATAGTTCTCAGAAGCTAGGGGCGACTCCATTTTAGAAAACTGTCATCCTTCCCTGAAAAAAAAAAAAATCAGTACTTTGTTATTCTGTATTCAGTGGCTCAATTAGCAGACAGAATTTAAAAATACAGTTGTTCAGTTACCAAGTAATGGCAGGACAGAAATAATTTCATTATATTTACCTCACACCTAGGATCTTCCCCAAGACACACAAAGAGAGAAAGCAGCTGACATCTACTAAGGATGAACCAACGCACTTCTTGAGCATGTGTTTTGGAGCGTGAAGTTTCAGTTGCTGTCAGCATACAGCGGTAACGAGTGAAAATTCAAATGGCAGAGTTACACGGTCTGAACAAATCCTCTGGGTTGCAACACAAAAGCTGACAGAAAGGTTTTAATATTTAAAAAGCTCTTGATTGCTACCTTGACTGAAAGTTGATCTGGAAGTACCACCAGGGAAGCAAAAGACCCACCAGTGATACAGTATTAGACCTGCATTCCTTTAGTCAGCATGAAAAAAAAGTTTTTCAAGGCTGAAAAATATAATAGTTTGTAGCCTAAAGATGTACCCTGTTTCTTAGGTTAGCATATGAACTAATTTACATACAGACTCCTTTAACATTCTAGAAACCATATGATCTCTGGCCAAAAGCAGTTCCTTCAGCCTGTGCTGCAGATGATGATCTTGAAAGTTTTTGAATACGTTGAAAATAGAGATGCCCTCCACAATGGGAAGAGACATTAAACAGTCTAAAAGAGAACACCGATTTTGAGTTTTTCCAAGTGATGTGATGAATTTGATTAAGAAAAGAAAGCTTGTTGTTCACAAACTTAAATTCAATACATAAGTGTCTGCATCACCACTAGAGGGTTTTAAGACACTGAACACAAGGACAAGTTGGAAACTCTACATATGAGACATTTGGTTTTTTATCTGTAAAGGAGAGTAGATACTAGAGTTTGTTGGTGCACACAACACAGTGAGCAAACATGGAACTGTGGTGCCTACCTGGGTATTTGTCACCAAGCCCCCAACATACAGAGTAACCCAGAGAGGAGCTTCCTTTAAAATTCAAGCAATGTATACCAGCTTTGTTTCCTTCAGTGAGTACTCCTAGCATGGCTCTTTGAGCTTGTGCCTCCAAGAGATGCCCTCATCTCAGTGGTGGAGCAGTAATTTCTCAGTTCCCAGAGCTTGCAGCACATCCCTGAGGCACAGGCCCAACAGAAGAGGAATTCCAGCACTGCCGCCTCTCACTGTCCAGACTAAACTTTCCAGTACCCAGTCTTCACACTCTTCCTCAGTTTCTCTCCCCACATTCCATTATTTCTAAGGAATCTTATTTATTCCTCTGTCCTGATATGAAAGAATCTGCACTGCATACTCTGTCCAGTCTTTCCTCGCTGCCCTGCCACAAATCATGCAGTTCTGAGCCAGTCCACTGCAAACCCCTTCACACATCCCCTACACACATCTATCGTATGACATTAGAGGAAGAAAAATATGGAAATCAGCTCTGGGTATTAGGGGTTTTCACTGCAGTTTCCTTCATTATGCTGCTACAGAGTTATACTACTTTGGATACCTCCCCTTACTTCTTAACCTTTTTTCTCTGAAGATTAACTTTTAAGGTTTCTAAATTTACAAATAGGTGACTTGAGGATAACATATTCTTGTATTGAATTTTATCATAAATTTATCATAAATTACTCTCCCACTGTCTACATTTAACTTTAGCTTACACTGCAGCAACCAAAAGGTGCTCAGGAAAATCCCTGTGACATTTTTGACCATCTGAAGACAGAGCTTATCCTAAATTGCTTTTCAACGTTTTCCTTTCGGTCAGATTTTTGTTAACCTTTCACAAGCCATCCTAGAGCAATACACAAACAAGCAAAGTTGACAGAAGTTCTGTTTCAAACTCTAGCTGACACATGCCTTCTCGTATCCGTTTCCCCATTCTGTGCTCCAAACTTTCCTCTCCAAGACCCATCATCTGACCATCCTTTCATTTGACAACCTTCAGTGGATTTGTCACCAGTTTATGACTTCTGCTCATGTGAAAACATTTTAGGGTGTTAGGGAACTTTCAGAGGCAAAGGAGGCAAACAATTCTGAAAGCACATGTCTCCAAGTAGCTACAGCCTTCTGTTTGTTTCCAAACTGTCTCCCCTTTCTCCAGCATCAAATTCTCAAGAAATTACTCCCACAGCTTCCATCACGCTCTGCCCCTGCTTTGCACTCACATTCCCTGTCAAGGTCCAAACATCACACCTGGCTTTACATACACTTCTTTGTCAGGTCTAGCGTTATAACAGATACCAGCACGATCTCTCCAGCTGATACACAAGGGGAACAAAAGTGAAGCCAAAGTCTCTGCTGCAACTACACAAGACAAGGTTCTAGAACAAGCTGTATGCAACAGAACACAACCCTCTTTACTGGAAGGTGAGATGACTTTCTCATCATACCTCAGCTTGTCTCACAGCAGACATTGGATGCATTTCCCTATTTCCTCTGGCATCCTGCCAGCCCACAGGTCCAGGATTTTCTCTACTTCTGAGCCACAGGTGCAAGCAATGTGCCTCTGAAGGAGATCGTGGCCATTCTGTTGGGTCCGGACACCTCACTCAATGGCTCCTGAGCCTAGGTGCACCCAAGCAGCAAACAGGCAGACTTGTTTTACCTTGCTGCATCATGCTCGGTGGAGGAGAGACCAGCCTCCTCCCCAGATCTCACCTGAGCGAACAATGAAGGTGGCAGGATTTCTGCCCCAGCAAAGTCATGTCCCTTTATGACTGTATGGAAATCCGTTCTTTCTCCTTCCCTACTAAACTTCCTCATTCACACCACAGGGAAAGATACACCTGTCCATAAAGGAACTGAATACTTTTTTTAAAAGTATAGACCAGTATTACAGCATATAAATTAGAAGAAAAGAGTTGTTCTTGGAAACAGATTAAGGCTTGAAGTTTGCTTTCTGGTGAACTGGGCTCTCCATTTCAGGTAAAGGAATGAGTAATGCACTGTTTCAAAATCTTCTATTACAGCAATTCAGTGCATGTTGCAACCTTCCATGTTACCAGACAGAAAGACATACTCAAATCCACTGAGAAAAAAATGCCCTTCTTAAAACCTGCCACCTGATGGCAGCCTATGGCTTCAGACCTATTGTTTCAAGTGGCAACGGGGCAACCATTTTGAGTGAGATCAGCTCTACTCTGAGTCACCACTGAAAATGCTCCGTAATAGAGAGAATGACTTGAAAATAAAAAGCTGTGCTGTGCTTAATTCTAATGTAGCACATTGTTGAAGTAGTCACAGCAAATATTCCCATTTCAGACACTATGAAATTCTTCCTCCCTCTTCCAGCCTTAATTTATTTAGCACAGCAAATAACCAACTTAGATGTAACATGAGCTCCTTAATTCAGCCACTGCAGAATTCAGAACACTTGGGAAGCATCAAAGGCTGACTGATGGCCAGTTTCACTCACTGTTCACAGCGTATGCTTTGACATCTTGAACCTGAATGCAGAACTAGTCTGCACTCAAGTAATTATCAGGCCTTTGCTCTTTTCCATTCATCAAAAGCATTTGCAGGAACTGAGCACTTGGTGCCTGAAGGATCCAATTTACCTTATTTGAAGTCAAACTAACAATAATGGAAGCTTCTGAAATTCTGGAGACCTGCTGCACTCTCCTTTCATTACAAAGAGGTTAATTCCCTGATCTAAGACAAAAATTGAACTCCATTTTGAATAAAAAAACCTACAAAACTGAATTGTTTTACAGGACTGTAAATCAAAGCAATTTTCCTCAGCTTTTTCTGACACCATATTCCTGTATATACAGCATCCTATATATGGGGGAAAAAAAACCCTAAAATTTAAAATTTACCATAATAATTAAAATTAGCCCAGTCAGCGTTAATTTTAGATATTCATGCTGTATTTCAGGATACAAACACAGTTCTCCCCCCTTCTTTCACCATCTTTCTGTATGATTAATACTTCCTATGGTAACTAGTCTATTGCCTCATGTCTCTTCTCTTCCAGATTAAACCTTTACTACTTCTCTTCCACCTCATCCCCCTTTTCCTTTTGTTTTTATCGTGTGGTGGCCGTGGCATGCAGCCCATGCTACTAAGTCCAGTAAAGCTTATTGGCTGCTGGCACACCTCACCACTGAGGTGTGCCTCACTGACTGGGAAATGAATGGTGTAAACTGTACTCCAAGCACACGGCAGTGCGGGATGAATGAGTGCTGTCTGCAGGACATTTCCCTCACATGTTAGAAAATCCGGACAGTGCATTGAATGAGGCAAGATACTGTGAGAAAATACAGCATTCCAATTAAAGCAGCCGAATGCTTCCCAAGAGACTGGATTGCTTCCTCTGCCACAGGATTCCTATGAAATGCTGGGCAAGTCATAAAACCAGCCATGAGGAATGTGACCAAAAATCCAATCAGCATAGTATTCTATCTCCAACGGTGTACAACTGCAGAAATTTGGAGAGCAGAAAAAGCAGAACATAAATGGAATGATTATTCTTTGGATACAGCCTCTTAATTATGGCTATCCATGATTAAAAGACTTCCAGAGCTGAGACTTCACCAAAAATACTGTTTAATAGTAAGCAATGCATCTACATTTCATGTTTTTACCCAATTCCTTTAGGATGACACACATCCTAAAGGCTTTTACACCACCCTACAGCAAGAAACTCAGTATTTTTGCAGTGTACATTCTTTTCCTGACTATAAAGCGATTATGTGAATTTCACTGAGAACACTGACAATCCTTGTATTGCAAGGAATAGCCAGTAATTGTTCCTTAATCACTCTCCGCATCAGATTTTACTCAGTCTCTAGTCAGTGGCCACTTTTTCAAGCTGGTAAAATTCAGTCTTTCTCAGTGTCACTCTGTTACATGACACAGATGATCCACAGCTTGTGATCTGCCCATTCTTTTTTTTAGTCTCTCCTTCCAACTTTAAGATGCATTGACTTAACTGCACGCAGCATTCAGGCCATTGGAACCCTAAGGTTGCTCACAGCCTTCTGTTTTTCTCTCTGGTCCTTTCCTAGTAATTGCAACACCCTCATGAAATTTTCAGCTACTTCCACCAGGATCAGGTTTTCAGAACACACTTTATTCTTAAGAAGCAAATCACAGCCACAACTTTGAGAAGTCTGTTATGATCCCTCTTTGCTCTTCCTGGTGCATGCCTCCAGCTTGTATTACAATTAACCAAGATCCCTCTCAAGATCATGACTGATACATAACCTGCTGTATATACAGCTGTGACCTGGGGAGAATCCCTTTAACCACGATTAATGTACCTTACAAGGTACATTCAGTCAGATATAAACACAGAAAAAGGTCTGCAGAAAATATGACAGATGCAAAAATAAAAACAAAGCCAAGGGAATCTGTGCCCGATCACAAAAATAAACAGAAAAGGCTAGGCATTGAAGAAATAACAACCACGCTTCTAAGAACATCTCTGTCATCTACTGCTAGGATACTGTTGATTTTGTTTGTGATATTTAAATAACTATCGGTGCTCATTTTTTAAAGACTACATGTTGAGTGTCCGTTCCATCAGGCATTTTGAGAATAGGCTGTAAGTCTATAGAAGACTAATATATATTGCAAGCATCAAAAGGTGACATGAGAAAAGCATCTGTGTTAGAAAAGCATGGTTAGGATGTTTCAGTGACTGTCATACAGTGTATGGCCTCTGTCAGGTAGATAATAGTACACCAAAGTATTCACCATCAGTCTTCAGACAGACAATCTGGCTCAAAAAATCCTCTACCATATTTTGCTTACTTCTAGTACCTAATATCACAAGATAGCATTATCTTCTTTTCTCCTGAGTGCCTCAAATCATCATAGTAATACACTATTTTAGCAATATATTGGTTGATTTAATACATTCACCCAGATTAAGAAAAGTTTTCTAAGTAAGATCATATCACCTCTCACTAGCTAACTTCATTAGCTAATTTGGACACGTGTGTTGGTACTTCAGCTGATAAGCTCCTCTTGCTATCACCTTCCATTTCAGAAAAAAAGACCACATCTACCGCTGTTCACGTTTGGCTTTAAGAACACATTTTGTTGTCAACCTACAGTAGCTCCTTTAAAACGCGTGGAGGTAGAGCCAGGGAGGGGGGGAAAAGTTCTCCCTCTCTCCCCACCAATCACTGTCACCTTAGGTGCCGATCTTCCTCAGAATCTTCAGGATCTGATTGAACCTGGTTTGCCACAAAAAGGACAACAAATAAGAGACCATCTCCACTAATCAAACCTGACAGAAATCACAATCCTAAAAATAAAAAATAAAAATAATAATGCAGCCATGCAAGTAGACTTCTCTTTGCATGACAGACAGAATTCTTGGATTTGTATCTGTAAAACTGTTGTTCAGGAAAAAATGTTAGCACATTTTCTCCTAGATTAACAATCTTTTCCAGTTTCTTAAACAAAAGAAAATCTGAATGAACAAGTCAGACACTGTAGCTGACAGCGGCACGGCTCTGTTCCTATCTATACTGTCTCAAGCTGGAGCCCGAGTAAAACCTGTTGGTGATCAGACTCATCTGCTCACTATCATCAGCTTCCTGTTCATTCATCAGTATGCGAACCGGTACAATAGGGCCGTGGAGACAAAAGATGGCTTCAGAGGGAATGCCTGACAGGGAAAAGTTGTATCAGCCTGACACTCCTTTGTTCACAGAGCTCCGAACATTAATAGCAGCTAAAGATGAGGAAGCTGCTGCACGGAATTAGGAAGAGATAGAAAGAACAATTACTTCCTGGCAACGGTTTTACCCCTGCAGCTCAAAAACACCACAGAATTTACACTGGACAGTAAGAGAATGAGAAAAATTCTGAAGATTCAGTTGCCTTCCCTGCAATTCTGTTAGCGAGCAATTTAGGTAGGTAAGTGGCAGGCGTGACAACAAAGCTGCTGTTCTACTCCTCCCAGAATACATACACCAACACAGACTCCACTGCTATTCAAAAACAGGGATAAGTACAATGTGACAATGTGCAAGACCCCCAATAACCAAAACAGATCTTCCCTGTGCTCTCTCAAATGTAGACAAGTCAGTTACACATGAAGTAACAGACTGAAAAAAAATGTGAAAGAAAAAGCCATCAAGGGCTCTTGGGTAGCAGTCAATGCTTTTAGGAAGACCTAAGCCACAAGCTGGTAGAGCCTGGAAGCACGTACTGAAGAATTCTCACCATGTCTTTGCTCTAATCTTACATTCCTTCACAAGTATCTGCTACTTGCTTCTGCCAGAGAGAGTCACTAGAGTAGAGGAACTTTTTGGCTAACTTGGCATGGCAGTTGTGTTAATTCACTTAGTCAAGTGAATCATGAATCAAAAGGCCGCAGATACCACTGGCAGTAGTGGCCGCACAAACTCAGAAAGCATAGATGAAATCCCTTCAAAACCTCTTTTTTCTTTCTGTTGCTCACCTAGAAGCAAAGCATGGGGACGCTATACTAATGGTAGAACCCACGGATTTTTCCTCTTCTGTGGGTAGAGAAACCTCTGCTTTATTAACTGGTGTCTACCACAACAGACTGGAACAGTCTGTCCTTCACATATCAAGGTGAGATTTCCAAAAAGGATGTATTTTAAAGCGGAAGGCCATAGTGATTGCTAGGATTCTCATGCCAGAATTTTTCTCCAGCCTCTCTGTATCACGAAGGGAAAGTGCCTGCAGCAGTAACAAAAATACATGTCAGAGCATATCTCAAAGCTCTGTAAGTTGTGCAGATTTCCTGGTGCCTGAAAGTTTGGTGAGTAAAAACCAAAATCAGAGTATTCTAAGTGTATTGAAGCTCTTTCTACTAGTGTCAAGTATCAAATCAGACACATCTGTAGAAGCAGCATAGCAGAAGACAGATTCAGGGGGCTGAAGAGAAAAACTTTTGATGCTGACCAGCAAAATTGAGAAATTTGCACGAGACAACAGAAAAATGCCAGTATCATCCCACATACTCCACAACAAAGAAAATTAATCTCTTTTTGAGCAGAGACCTCTTATTAAGGTAGTAAACTAATTCATCAGACTATAGATGTAGCTTTGACCTCATAATAAAGCATTAAAGTTAACAAGAGGCAGTCACCTTTCTCTCATGATAGATTTTCAAACTTCAGAGCGCCACAACTTTGTGTACTAATCTGACCTGCAGTGAAAACGGCCTCATGATTACAGAGGAAGGAAATATGTAGATTTTGCCAGCAAAAAAATCACTGTGATTTCTGGCATCCTGGAATACATTATGGGACAGAGATAATCCTATCAGATCTTCTAAAACAATCAGTAAGTGAAACAGTACAAGATGGAGAAGTTGTTTTTCAGTTTTGGAGTTAACAGCTTCACAGAGCCTTATGGAGAGATGGACTCTTCCTCTCAAATCTCCCTTTGTGGACCTCCAGTCTACACCAAGAGCAAATGCATGCAGGCTTTGATCACCACCTAAGCTGAAGAGCTTGTCCTGTCTGAGCTCCAAACTTGAAAGAAATCAGTGCAACTACATTAACTGATATCCACTGCCTCTCTGGTAATACTTATTCATTCAGACCTTGAGTCATGCCCACAAAGATCATGTATTTTTTTGGGTATCAGACTCTGCTAGCTCAGGTCATTTGCCATACACCAGATAGATACACCAAGTGGAGAAGTGAAACCACCATGCTCTATCTCACAATTTCACAAGGTTCCCTTTGAAAACCTATTTTCTATCCTTTACCTTCATTAAAAAAATGAAGGTTCCAAAACATACTTCTGCAGCTGCAGCATATAAAGAGAAGTTAGGTCTGTAAAAGACAAGACTGGAAACTCCTTCCATCCCTGCAACATCTGTTCCACAAAAGTAACACCTCTCCTGCCCTCTTTCCACGCTGACAAAGGAAGAGAACAACTGATTCTTTCTGTACAGCTTGTGCCTGAACTTCTCGACAAAGGATCCAGGTTATCACTTCCTCTCCAACTCCCTCTTGACTGCACTCAACTTCTTTTCATACAAATCCCAGAAAATTTTAACTGGCACTCCCAAGAAAAAACAAAAGATTCCACTTAAATAAGGAAGGCATTTGCCATTTTCCTACTTCATCCCACATGGACACCACAAGTGAGAGAATACCATGTGCAGAAGTTGTGCAGAGTAAAATACTAAAAATTGCAACTTTGCAATCACTTCAAAATGCTTGACCTCTATGCTATTCATGAAAGCTTTCTATATACTCAGGTATCCCTGCTCTATCTCTGTGGCACTCGCTTCACCTCTCTAAACAAACAAGGACTGTCTTTGTGCCTTTGTTTAAATTAAGGGAAAAAAAACCCAAAAAACAAAAAACACCCAACCTGTCTCACAGGCTGTGATTACATCAGCAAGAGCATTCTCCTTTTTTCTATCAATCCTTCCTTACTCAGGCTTTGAAGAGCCTCTGTGTGCTGCTGCCACATCCTTTGATCTTTCTACTTCATGCCCCAGGGCCAGCCCTGATAATATCTGCTTTGCCTGCAGTTTTGGAAAAGGCAGCAGCACCCATTCCTGTCCAGGAGCAGCTCCGTGAACACACGGAACCGGCGTGTGCGCCCCGGGAGCCGCGGACACCCCAACACACGCAGCCCCTGCGCACCCCGCACCGCAGCAACACGAGGGCGGGCTGCACGTGCCCTCCTGTTAAAAAGCAGATGAGCAGAACAACCTGTAGTTGGTCTTTCAGCTGCCAGGCACACCATCTCGGCACTCAAAAGTTCCGAGTTCTTGCGTCTCTAGACACTATTTTGTTAAGGATGTTTAATAGTAATACAGAGGCCCATCAGCTTATGTCTCTTGTAACACCAAAGTGGGAAATCTCAACATGAAAATGATGTGCATCAATAATCATCCAACATGGCAACAAATCAGAGGTTTTCTTTAGCTCTTGCACTTGCAGAGCTATGCAGAAAGAACTCCACGGCCAACACGTAAGGAGTCAGGCAACTGCCCTCTGCAACACAGGCAGCTTCTTGAAAAAATAAAATACGATATACCACAAATCCTGTTTTGGGCCTTTTACTTTCATTTCTGCCATGGCACTAACCCTCACTTTCTGCAGATTACAAGTGAAGAATTTCTGCAACAGCTCTGGGATGGAAACAGGTGATCTTTCCTGAGATTCTTCAGCCTGTATTACTAGATATTTTTGCTGAAACTTGAATTGTTAAGTGAGAAAGCAAGGTACTTCAGGTATTAATAACTACGTATTTCAAAGACAGAAACCTATATATACCTCATAGAACAGCAGAAACCCTAGAGGAAAACTCTGCCTCTTTTAGCAACATAATTTTTGACATTTTTAAATTAAGGAAAAAAAAAAAAAAAGGCAGAAGTTGAAAGTTAAAGATTGAATGGCAGAGCAGCAGGGAGAACCTAGCAACAGCCAAGTGCTGGATCCTTAAATAAGTAAAGATGAAAGGGCACAATTATCAAGGACAGTTAAGATAAATTTATCTTGAAATTTTTAGATACTATATTGCTCTATCCTCATCATCTATTAAACAGATACAAACATGTAACAAGTATTTTTTTATAGCCCAGCAAGGAGTGTAAACTGTCCAGCCGCTTCCAAAGAAAGACAATTTAACTCTTATGTACCCAGTATGCTATGCCCTCAGCAGGAGACGTCTGTCATTAGCTGGTAGGTAAACTGCTTTTGATTGTTCCATTAGTGGCATTGCTAAAAGGAAATGTCTTTTCCACAGATTCATATAATAGCAACAACAGTAAAAAACTGCCAAAAAAAAGGTATAGAAATATTATGAAGAAATTATTAATTCAAGATGCAACGTATCACCCTAGAAAACCTGAGAGCAACTTCAGTTAGACTAATTCCACTGCTGGCCCTGGCAGGAGACAGCACGTGCACCAAAGCTCAGCCTACATCAGCCTTTGCCAGTGGGAAGACCTGCTCTCCAGAAGCCATCTCAAGCAGTGCCGTCCACAGTGATGTAGCCTCGTTGCACACAGCAGAGGACACACACAGCTTCCAGCTGCACAGCACTATTAACCCAGTGGCTTTTCTTACAGACATTACATCTTCCAATTTGGCTTCAGTCGTGAGAGTTCAACTTGGCTAAGGTATGACATCAGGTCTGAGATTTCACAGGTTCTAGAAAACTTCTGAAAGCTATTTCTAGAACTTCGTTCAAAAGAGCTCGACCTCCTCCCCGCTACTTGGCGGAGGTGAGCCTTTCTCAGCCCAGACCGCAGCAGCACGTACTGCACTACCAGATCACATCAGATGCAGCCAAGGAACTTCCAAAAGGATCCCTGTATTTTAGCGTGCTTTTATGGGAAAGGATATTTTTAATCAGCATTTCTTGCAATCTGTCCTGATCTAAAAATTTTCCGAGAACCGAACAGCATTTGAAGAATTTCAAAAAGACATCCTTCACGCCGAGACAGTGATAGCAAGAGCAAAAGAAACCCTGACCTTTCCTGCCATCTCACACTGCAGTTGCAGGCAGCTGCCTGCTCCAAGCTAAGCCCACTACAAACTGCCAAGCTATAACCCCATTCCAGGTTTTACCCTCAGCCGCTCCTCCCGGTACTTCAAAGGAAAAGTATTTTTGTATAGCCCAGCAAGGAGTGTAAACTGCCCAGCTGCTTCCAAAGCAAGATGATTTAACTCTTAAGTACCCGATGTGCTATGGCTTCAGCAAGAGACGTCTGTGTAAAGAAACAAAAATTCACCAGGAGCCTAAAAATTAAATCTGTTGTGTTCATGACTTAACTGAAAAGTGAATGCAAATGATCACCTTCTCATTTTCCCCTCCCTCTTCGAGGGGAGAAAGAGATTAGAGAAATTACAACTTCTAAAACGAATTTATGAGGGCCACGTAGTCATAGAATGGTTTGGCTTTAAAGACCACCTAGTTCCTACTCCTTGCCATGGGCGGGGACACCTTCCACCAGCCCAAGGTTGCTCCAAGCCCTGTCCAATCTGACCTTGGACGCTTACAGGGATGGGGCTTCCACAGCTTCTCTGGGCAACCTGTGCCTCACTACCCTCAAAGATTTTTTTCCCCAGTATCACAGAGATGCTTTCCATAACATACCACAGTTTTGTTTAAACAGCTCTCTTCAATATTGTAGAGTCAGCTATCGGTATCTAAATACCTTCTCAAGCTGGACCAAAGGATCCTACAAAACCAGCACTTTGCTAACTCCAGTACATTAACTGCTTCCCTTATCCTCCCATCCATTCTCACAGTAGTGACAAGCTGGAGGACAGTCTTCCTTACAAATGAAACCTCAAATAAATCTTTGCAGAAAATTTGAAAATAGCCTGTCTCTTTGCTGAGAGACAACAATAAAGGTAGATGACACTAAAAGATGCTCTTCTTCTATTAAAAATAGGCTCAATTTAATGATTTTTGTTCCAGGGTTCCTCACGAAGTTTGAGTTTCCATGCTGAGCAGTTATTTCCCCACCACTTGGAGCACACAACAAGTGGACTGTTCCCTTGGGTCCCACTTTTGTTTCAGGCCCAGATGGTTCACAATTGATATGAACACTTATAACCAGCCTTTCATCAACACACAGGGATCCAGGGAAAGGCACTAATCTTTAGGTTAACTGAAGATGGGTGAACTTTGATCTCAAACAAGTTACTTTGTTTTGTCTGACATCAGCATATACACACTCAAGTATTTCAGTTACTGAATCTGCAAAAACCACTGAGATGTATCCAAGCTTCTTTGTGATTGGTTATGAAACAATGGAAGTTGTCAAATTCAACACAAGTCTCTTGCTTGCAGCGAAGCTGTCCATGCAATTTTTCCAGTTATGCTTTTAGTCTACACTTTTTTCGTACTGGATCTTGTCTGACTTATATTTGTACAATGGTACACTCAAACTAAAGCAGCATCTTCCTTATCAAGGCACATCTGTACTCAAAAAATGGGTAGATATGCTGCCAAAACCTCAATCTACGTTACAACACAGGGTAGGATATTTCTGGCTTTTTAAGTTTGGACACTATATTTCTGAAATATTTTTTTCTCCTATACACCTAGTTGATACTTCAAATAGCTACACCTCTGTTACCAACACACAGAATTATAGCTCAGATACATTCAACTCCTCATCACTTTGTCAGATGTTATCCTGTATCTGCAGCATGGAAAAGGGTTTCACTTGGAGAGTGTAGCAGGCACATAAAGCAGGTAAGTCCCTTCCTCCGAAGGATAAAAGGAACACTGCTGCACCACCGCCGCAGCAGCACCACCGCCAGTCTTCATTTCTTACCATGCTCCAGACTGAATGCTATTTATTCAGAATGTATTATGATAGTTTTAATAATAAGGATTTATAATCTGCCACAAGAAATAACTCTATGTCTATTAGCTTCCCACAGTGCCTTCTCTCTAGTGGCATTAAAATTTCTCCCTTCTTTCCAACAGCCTCACCTACTCAGAGGTGGTCCCAAAGCTCTGAGAGCAAGACAGAGTATCATTAGGGAAGTCAGGGTTTTCAGATGTGGAAAATACAAGCAATAAAACATCAACGGGTGTCTGCATGTTAAACATACATACTTTGGGGTGGGCAAAGTAATGAAGTACAGACAAGTACTTTTGTCCCAGAGCTGGTCATGCTGAATAGAGTCTGGAATTCTTCTCCTAAAACTACTGGAATCTAACATCCAGTCCATAAGCTGACTCTTTCCATCTCTCTGTATGGAGTTAGTCGCCAGTAACATTTCAGTAGCTAGTTCACACAACTGCTGTACTGAGATTGACGTTCTGGCACATGTTCTCTGTGGTGGACTTTGTGTCTTAAGAGTTCAGAGCACGTCTTTAGACTCCCCTTTCTGCCGGTTATCACTCTGCTTCTCACATTCCAGAGCTACAAGCAGAAGGACTTTCTGGGGGAGCATGAGAGCAACAATCTCTCTTGCTTCCCAATCAGAATGCTGAGCACAGACAATATTCAAACTCAGTAATTCACAACTGAACAGATTAACTAAGCACTCTTAAGAAGGTTGTTCAGGAACCAGATCAGTAGTAAAAAAGGGCTCTTTTTGTGTTGTTGGTGGTGGTTTTTTGTTTTTTTTCCCCCCTTCTAGTTGTCCACAGGTTTAGCATACAGTCTACCGAGATGCAAAAGACTTCATGACAGGACAGTTGCTAGATCCATACCAAAATGGATTTTACCGTAAGGGAAAAAACGATACTTTCAAAGTTAAAAACAGAACTGAAGAAAACCTATAAAATGTTGACTCTCTGTAAGCATTTAGCATGATAAAGTTGTTAATTTCATTACGTTTTCTACCAGACCTACTTCAGTACAGAAGATGAACAGACATATAAAGCAGAGGCTGAAAAATTAGAGAAGCTTCTGCCTATGAGGACTTCTTATTTTAATGCAAGTAGAAAAGTTACCTGTCAAACAATTCTATGCAAACCTGACACTGGTTAAAAAGCATCCCTAATAAATCTGAACCACATGGCTGACTAAATAGTTCCTTCATTGAACTTCTCTGCAAAAAGTGGGTAAGCAACTCACACCAGAATATAGAAAGATAATAGTCAATTCTACATTTTTCAGGTTTTTGAATCCTCACACAAAATATTCAATGTTCCAGGTGCTGCATTTCTTCACTACTACTAGTTAATATTTGCAACAGCTGCACCACTCACTGGACAAACTTTAGTGCTAGGACTGACAGCTGTAAGGGAAGTAAGTCACATGGAATTTGAATGCCATGCAGTAGTGCCTGTAGCTGAATGTCCAACACAGTCCTGAAGATGAGTTGTCATGCCCAAGCCTTAGCAGTGCTGAACTGGCACATTGGACAGAATCCAAAATACTTGGTAGCAGGAGAACACCATTACCTGGAAGCAGTGTTAAGTTCATACAGACAGTCTTTCTGAACAGCGTAATTATAATGGGTGGGAAAAAAACCCAGACAATTCAGATTAACAGTTTTATATCAGTGACTGATGCGAGGGGATGTGTTAGGCCCAACAGAACCATTACATCATGTTTTGAAAGTTAAAAGATTGTTCTAATATTTAATTAATGGAAAATGAACCTCTGCCTTTCTCATCTTCAGTCTAGAAATGTTTTCAACTTATGCAGCAGCTTAAAATTTCACGCTACAATTTCGGAAATTTGATTTGGGTTTGGGCAAATAGGCTGTGGAAAGGAGGGTGGCAAACACTTCATATTACAAAATTTATAATAAAACAAAGTTGACAACAAAATTTCAGCACAGGATTCTATTATAAGGACTACAAAAGTAATATATTAACGCAGTAGCACAATTACTTATGCATAACCCTTCCTTTGTGCAATACTAGAGCAAAAAAAAAAAGTAAATCCTATTGTAACTTTGAGATATGTGTGTCCAAATAGCCACTCAGATCTGCTTTATTTGCACTTTAATTCTGTCAAATCCCTAATTTTGACCCTACGAAGAGCACAGAACTGATTTCTAAAGCACTACCAATTAGGTTTAATCAAGAAAAGTAAGGTCTCTTGAGATAAGAAATACCAACCCTAGTTTCTCTGGCTGCAACCCATCTGCAAGTAATTTCAGCATGAAATATCAGAACATGACAGAAATAGCGCCACCTATAAAATCGTCCTGAAGGATAACCACGACTCAGGCACCAGGGATTATTTCAACAGGCCCTGCAGGGCTGGTTTGGGAACACAGAGATTCTACAACACCTTGCCATTTCCCTTCACTGTACTTTGAGACCTGTTCCTTGTCAAGGGACCAGAGATAAGACATTATACTAAAAATAACGCTGAATTTAAATCTCTTATACTGCACATCTGTGCCTAGCTATAACAAAAGAAATCAGCTTTTATTAGATACCTCCAACTGCATAGGACTAAAATAACAACATTTCAAAACTAACCAAAGCTTCCTTCCCTACACTCTAAAACAAATGGGAAGAGAAAGTCAGCTACATGAAGATTAACTCTGAATTAGTTAGAAGTTATTATAATTTTTCCTGTCTTATTTATTACAGAAGTGTGGGGTTGAAACATTGGGATTATGAACTTTTATTAATTTTCTAACTTGCAAATCAGTTTCACCTTGAAGTTCAAAGACAGTAGTGTGCATCCATGGTAATGCACTAAGAATTCAGACAGAAACTAGATGGAATAAGAAAGTGGGAGAATTCAAAGGCAAAAAAGAAAAAAAAAGGCACCAGGAAAGAAATCAGAGGTCAAACCTACTTTTTTTTTTCTCCCTTGTTCACCCATCCCCGTTTAACATCATTCACCATTTGTCCATTAGGGCGCTTGTCACCACAAACACAGACAGCACAGCTCAGGCTGGAACCAGAAACGGGGCCCTCTGGGAAAGCTGCTCCCCACCTCCTCCCCATCCACCCCAGAGTGCAAGAACATGGGCTTGGGAACGCAATCTGCAGGACGGCAGGGGAGAACCGCTGCTCTGCCAGGACTAGCTGCCAAGTTTTAAACACCGTGAATGAAGTTTATTCACCCACTACCTGCCTCAGTAATAGAAATATGATCCTACAGTCTTAGCATCAGAGATGCAATTCCCCACCAGATAATGAGAGACAGGAAAAGGCCAACATCAGAAAACATATTAAATATTTTCCTAAAATACACATAATTTCAAAGCAATCCTTTCTAGCATCTGCAAGGACATTTCATTAACAGATTACTAAGTGGACAGTAAAAAAAAAAACCAAAAAAACAAATCAAAACAAAAAAAACACATGCATCCATAAAGTCCCAGTCAAACAGGACATTCTTAATTGCTTTAATTACTACACACTTACAAAGGAATTCTGCATTCTTAAGAAGCTGAAGGAGAAGCACTGAAAAATTACTGCAATTACTCTGAAAAATATATATATTTTAATGTAAACAATTATTTCTAAATAGCTTATTTTTAAAGAAAAAAACCACATTATATTCTTCTAGCATCAGTTTCAGTTTGAAAAGGTAAACAAAACCAACTCTTCCTTCCAGAGGCACAGTCTGTGATGTTAATTCCATATAACACTTAGAGCAAAAACCTATTAATTGACTTGCAGATTCTCTTTCAGATTAAGAAAACCTATTTTGCGCTGAGAAATGGAGCCTTGCTGTTGAGCTGCATTATCATACTCATACAAAGATCAAACTCCTCTATCGTAGTTTGTGAGCCATTTCTTAAAGCAGGGCAGCAATAACCACCGTGCTTCTGAAGACAGAGAAAGAGCTAGAGAGCATATTCTCCAGCTGGGCAGTGTTTACACTTTCGTATACCCCAGCGACTGCTTTAGGATGGCTTTCTCCTAAGACTTGTTCAACTTCTCTCTGTTCTTGTTTGTTGCGCCAAGCATTCTTTCTGACAAGAATGCGATTAAAAAAAAAAAAAAATTCCCTGCCCCAGAACCTTCCCTTGACAACTCCCCTCAGGACTCCTACTATTTTCCTCAGTATCCCTAACTGAACTAGTCCGAACCTAAGTCCGAATTCTGCTGCATTTAGAAGTATGTTTGGCATTGATCTCCAGAACAGACTACATCAGTTTGTGTATTCTGTTCTAAAGACTGCAGTGCCCATTTTATCTAGAATATGTTTATAAAGACAAGATTTCAAGATTCAGCAGCACTTGGACAGTACAACTGAAAAAATATGTAATTCAGCTTCCTAAGCAGCACAAGCAAGCCTGAAAAAGATCTTTATCTACA
Organism: Formicarius rufipectus; assembly: GCA_013399695.1. NCBI lineage: Eukaryota > Metazoa > Chordata > Aves > Passeriformes > Formicariidae > Formicarius > Formicarius rufipectus. The sequence continues at coordinate 1,222,826 of VXAU01003436.1, read as the reverse complement.
AGGTTATTCACTAGTAATAGCCTTATCAACCACAGCACATGTTGTATCGCTTACACAGGAAGCAAATACTTTCCCAGCTTCACCAATTGAAATTCAAAGACACCAACTGCAACTTCAGGATTGAAAATAATTCGATTTGCAAAAATTCTGTTCGCAATAACACTGAACTAGATGTATGCTTCTGTCTGTTACTTCCTCCTAAGACAAAAGCACAGTGAGAGAAGAAATCATAGAATTGTTAAGGTAATCCCATCCAACTATTAACACAGCACCACCATGTTCACCACGAAACCATGTCCTCGAGGGCCACATCCACACAGTTTTTGAACGCTTCCAGAGACAGTGACTTCACCACTGCCCTGGGCAGTCTCTTCCAATCTTTTACAACCCTTTGTGTGAAATTTTTTTCCCTAACATCTAATCTAAACCTCCCCTTACACAACTTGAGGCTATTTCCTTTTGTCCTGCCACTTGGGCAAAGATATTGATACCCATCTGGCACCACTCTCCTTTCAGGCAGTTGTAGAGAGGGAGAAAGTCTCTCCTGAGCCTCAGTTTCTCCAGGCTGAGCCCTGCCAGCTCCCTCAGATGCTCCTCATCAGATCTGTGCTCCAGACCCTTCCCCAACTCTGTTCTCTTCTCCGGAAACACTCCAGCACCTCACTGTCTTTCTTGGGGTTAAGGGCTCAAAACTGAACACAGTATCATGTCTGCATAGCCTACTTAAATGTGTTTGAGAGTAATACTACCTATACCATCAGTCCTGACCCACAACATCTCAAAACGTTCTAGTTTTGGGTCCTCACAGAGCCACAATAACACACGTCCATCAGTGTTGCCACGATTATTTCTAAAATCCTAGCCAGAACTAAAAATAGGTATCACTGTTGTCCCCCTGAACATGGATGAAAGTTACCCTTCAGATGGCAATGACTTTCCTGTTGGAGCCCAACCATGGTACTACTCGCTGCTCACTCGTGACAAGTTTAGAGCCGTTCTGTAATCTTAGTAAGTGCTTTTGCTGATATACTCTCTATCCAGATAGTGCAAACATCTCAGGATGTTTCCAGAAGTTACTGAATCTAAACTAAAAAGATGTGCATTCTACACAAACAGTAAAGCCTGAAAAAATCCAACAGGGGAGAAAAGCTCTACCAAAACAAAAAATCCTTCCCAGAGACAGAAGCATTGAGTACTTCCACATTTGAATTTTCCTGTCTCACAAAGATATTTCAGGATACATAGGGAGAAGGAAAACTACCTTTGTTAATAACAGTTTAAAAGATGGAACTAAAAAAAANGTCACCATCACATCCACCCATCCCTAGACACAAATACTGAAATAGCACTCCAGCAGCCACACAATTCAGGCAATTCCATATGAGCATTAACAGAAGGTGTATGAACATCCAACTCCCGAAGATACTACACAGCTGTTTCACTTGCTAAATAGGTCTTTCTTTAAAATTAACTGTGAAAAGTGATGTTTAGATGCCATAGGCAGATTTCTTTTTTTTCCTCCTGCAAGAAGCAGTATCAAGATCTTTCCCTACTTTGGTATATTAGTAAAGTTCTTTTTACTGGCATATTTTAGAAACTCTCACTGCTACATTAGTAGTTAAGTTACAGGTCTCTAGTTCCCTGATGAATTTCTATAGAAAGAGAAGCCTTACTCTTAAAGAAAACTACTTAGATCAAATAGACAAACAAGCACTTTCCTCCTGTGGTTGCTTTCCAATGTTATTTAGCTATGTAGGCAGTGACATAATTGATTTCACTTGCTGAACTAGAAAAGGCTGTACCAACAGAGAAGTGCATCTGTAACAGGAATGTCTTAACCCACAAACATTTTCCTCTGTAGGCCATGTATTAAAACAAATTATCACTGAAAGAGAATTTTTTACAAAGTGAAACTTTTCAAAGTAATACATGAAAAATCTGCTACTTCAATAGTGGCATTTCAAATCTAGTTAGGAGATCATCATGTAACATGAAGCATACAGAATTTCACAACAAAAACTAATCGCAGCAGAGCTGGATACAGGAATCTGCCCAAACTATCAGCATCCACATGGAAAAGTTTCAGGAAAAAACACCATTGCTTTGCTGCCCAGTTAGCCACAGCAAGGTATCTCTGGGCCAGAAGAGCAGTGATAAGGGAGTCCACATGAAATCCAAAATACAGAGATGACAGGATAAAGCAGAAGGGAAGCATGGCAGAGGAAGGAGGAAAGGAGAAGTTCACAACAGACGCTTGTCTGAAGGAATACTTTCATATGATATATACGCTACCTCCTGTGCCACAATCAGGCAAGGTAAAGGGTCAAATCACAACAATTTTATCTAAGACACCAAACCGAGTGGTATACAACGTGACAAAACCTCCATTTCTGAAAGAACTTACAGTGCCAGCTCTGAACAGCCAACTGCCGGGGGCTGGTGGGGCAAGGAAGCCACCGAGGCAAAGAAGCCTGAATCAGGTTAAAGCCTTGACTGACAGCTGACCCATAGGGTATCTTTTTCTAAGACTTCTACCTGAGTCTGGTCAGAGTTTCACATAAGTTAAGCGATCCAAGTGGCAACTTCCATATAAATTTTTTTTCCATAATTTCTGATACACTCCCACTGAAAGCTAAACCTTAAGTTTTCAGTTCCTCTTTAAACGACAATTATGACTTGCTCCTTCTTCAGAGTATTTGAGACACTGTTGTGATTCCTGAGGGGGGCAAGTCTGACCTACTGCAGGCCCACCCGTGTTTCCATATACAGTGGAGATGGCCTCACCATAACTGCATTTTGCTCAAATTCTAGTTTATTGCATCTATCTCTTCTACAACATAAGTGTCTGTAGTGAGGCTCAAACAAAAAGCTCAGATGCAGTAACTGGACTACCCCCAAGCTTCAGAAACTAGAAAGGAAATCAAGTGGTTCCTCCCACAACTAAGTATTTAAGAAATATATCTGTAACATAAAACCACTCCCCTGACTACAAATGCCAATTACTCAAGAGTAAATAGAGGAAAAAAAAATCTTGTTGTGTGAGAAGGAACTTCTGCTTCAGTTAAAAAGAATACATACTGGAGTGATCTGAAGCTGCCTATAAATATTCGAGAACATCAAAGCCGGTCCTCTTAAATTAAAAATGCTGTCACACAGATAGGAACTAGCCTCTAGCACTGCCAGCTTCAACATGTGAGCCTCTGATCTGAGAGACAGAGACTCCGCTCTTCAAGAAATTTTATTTAACTCAAGCAGAGGGGGGAAAAAAGTGAACCAGCAGTTGAGTTTAATAAGGACATTAAATACCTCACAAGTGAGCTTAACTCTTTCAGGACACTTCAGCACTTTCACTGACATGGACAATAGCTTCTTCCCATACAACTTTCAAGGCGGGGATGTCTCTGGACTCCAGGAACATTTCTATCCAAGCCCCTGAAACAAACACTTATGTGGTCTTTGGAAACAGATTTTGTTGGTTCCATCTTAGCGTAACTTTAATCACACTGCCTGCCTCGCACACGTGTGGCTGGCTATTCCATATCAGGGTTCAATGTTTAATACTAAAGCTGTTCACAGAGATACCCAATCATCATCATCTTCCCACAGTTGTTGCCTGAAGATAATAAAATGGTAGACAACAGGAGACTAGATCACTTTGTTTGACTTCTGTTATTTGAGGAGATTCAGCTCCAGTGGCAACTGAATGTAAACAAAATAAACATGCTTAAGAAATTTAAGTCAATCTGCAATTACCACCCCATTATTTTAGTATAGAAAAACCTCTATCCTTTCCCAGTATCCAAACCAAAAAAAGACTACCCCTGACAGTTACCAAATGGGGGGAGGGGAAGTAGTAGTAGCTTTCTCAAGTAAAATAGTGGAAAACCGAAAATAAGATCCTACCTTGGGAGTTCTTTTGCATCAACTGGTCCACAATGTCTTTTCTTCAGACACAGTTTTAGGATGCAAAGGATAATATCTTTTAAACAGGCAAAACACTGCCAGCTAGCAGAATGGGGATACCTTGTCTCTGAGCACAAAGAGGTCTCCAGCCCTTGGATCACATTAAATACTGAGCTCAGCAACATCTCCTCGTGCTGTTTCAAGGATTTGTTTCTTGCTCCCAGCCCTGCTAAACATCATCAGGATATCTGCCACTTTGACATCCAGACCATAACATGTGGGTCTCCCCTTAATCCTCACAGCAGGCAAGACAGTACCTGCTCTAAAAGGCTTCTAAATAAATACAAAAGAGGTATGAGAAAATATGCTAGACTCTAGTAAAATAACAATACTGCAATGGGAACAAATACCTTTCCCTCATATCATACACAGTGTTTAGAGACTGGCTTAGGAGAAAACCCAATGCACCTAAGAAAAGGGCAGCAACTACTAACTGCATATCCTGACTTCTATCCTCATCTCCAAGGACAGGTAAAACCTCAGCGCAGCAAGAACAGACAGCACTAGTGTGCACAACTGCCATGCTGTATATATAATGTTTTGTCCATGGGATAGATAATATTATTGTTGTTGCTGTTATTAAGGTAAAACCAAACATGGCTCAGTCATTTAGCCAGGCCCAAACAAGAAGTCTATAAATCTTCAAGGGCAGTCTCTGTGAGGAACATAAAACAAACATTTAAAAAACCTACAGATGTTAAAAGAAGTTCTTCTCCATGAGCTACTGAATTGTGGAATTGACCAGTCAGTGTAAAAAAACCCAAGAGAACACCTTGTGCAATTCCAAGTCAGTCCTTCAAACATACTTTTCTTAATATGTCATCCAAGTGAACAAGTTAATGCTGGAAACTGGCAGTTCCAAAGGTGAACTCACCAGAAAGATTGGTTCAAGTGTCTTCGGCTTGGGGGAGGAAGGGCAGAGTGGAATGGATAAAGAAAGAAGTAGAGGAGAAGGATTTTCCCCAGCCACGCTGAATACACTTTTTATTGTGTTTTTTTTTAAAGCAGGCAAGAAACCAAAAACTCAAAGTAGGAAAACAGATATTGGCACACACTAGGATCTTTCTTGAATTCAATGCAATTTTTCAAACACTACAATCAGAAGTATTTGAAAGTTGCTTACCAAGCATATGAAATAAAATTGCAGTAGGAGGCATGTACTTACAACAAGCATGCCTGTACACCTGAACAGCTGTACTAAAAACCATGACTGCAGACTCTAAAATATGCCCCTTAGTTCTTGTCAGGCCAGTCATCTCCTCACTGATTCTTCCATTTGCTTTACTACTGAAAATGATGCAAAATAATAAGGCAGCTTCAGCTCAAGAAATCCAACAGAAAGGTTAAGCTGGTCAACAGGTTTAAAAAACAACTGAAATCCTCACATTAATGCAGAGAGTAACATGGATCTAGGAAGCCTAGAGAGCTGGCATACACTACACTACATATTTAAGGTTGGACTTGTGTCTGGGACATAACAGGCAGCTAATCAACCTTTGTAAACTGGCTTTTCATCATAAAGCCAAGTGCAACAACAAAAGTCTCTAAGTAGCATGAAAAGGAAATTTTAAAAAATGAATGAAAGAAATTTGCCACTGTGAAGGGACACCCTAAGCCACCAGAGCCCTATTTTCCTGAGCATTACTACTCAAACCTAATGGAAGCACAGCTTCACCAGTGAGGTAAGTACAGTAAAGTGCAATTTTTGGCAGTCTTCACTGGGCATCCACAAGACCACACTGCCCTAGTCACCTCTGGTGTAAGTGCCAAGCACTCATGAAAAATGGAGAAAAAATAATAATTTTTTTTAACGTGAATCTTCTGTTGCTGTTCTAACAATTTCAAACCACATCTTCGTTTTTAAACAATCTCTTTTTCCTTTGCCCATCTCTTTTAGTGTGAAGGACTCTCCATTCAAGACAGGAAACAAGAAATAAGGCCAAGCATTCAACTGCATTCATTCTGTTTTCATATGTAAGCACACACTCTGGTTTGAACAGATTTGTATACTGAAGTGCAGATGCACAGATGCGGAAAAAGACTAGTAAAAACTAATGCTTAACACTTCCTAAATGGAGCACTTCTAAAATAGTGTTAATGCAAATACATGTGCCGTTTACACAAGTGGGTAGAACATAAAGCAGAATACTACCTCCAGATCTTAACTTTCCTTAACCAGTCTGATGCTGGCCTCGTGAAAGCATTCACACTTTGAAAAACTGTTTGTGAAAGTTATTTTGGTTCAGAAAGGCCTCATTTTGCAATTCCAAAACAAGGACTAGAAGACTGTAATAAAAAAGGAAGCCTTTTTAAATACATGCTCCACCACAAGATGGTATAAACTGGAAGAAAATTACTATGTATGCTAATCAATGGTTTTATACAACTACTCAAAACTTTCCTAAAAGATCTGCTTGCAGCAAAGCTGCCTGCAGTTCTTCCCCTCCAAGTTTGCCACACTGAATCATGTCCTCTACACACTTCGCCTGGAGTAATTTCAGAAGTCCCCCACTAGGCAAAGCACTTAAGAAGCAGCTGCCCTGACCCATAAGGGCACCAGTGGGGTGCTCAGGGGGAGCGAGTGCCAGTTCCACCCATGGGGCATGGCTGGCCACAACTGTTGGTAACACTATGAAGCAGGTTGTCATTATATATAAACCACTGTAGTCACACAGATCCATTTTCAACATAAATAAATTCATATAAATGAAAAAATTCTCTAAATGGTTCCGTGTTTAACAATTTTTGAGTGCCACTTCTATCTGGGATTTTTCCCTAGTTCCATCTCCCAAACAAGCAGAGCAGCACATGGAAAAGGAAGTGGTCAGCATCCTGCCAGCAAACACAAGGTTTTCAACAGTACAGACCTTCAATGTCTGTGAGGAAGTTTAACTAAACATATGGAATTCAGAGAAAAGTTACCCAAACTCCCACAAACTACTTTTCCCCACCTGATTTTTCACCTTTACTTGCAAGTGCAGAAATTGCACTAGTTGATCTGAGCACTCAGCTAGTGCTCTGAAGTTTCTGCTTCTATTTACATACTTAACCTACTTTATCCTTATTCCTCTGAATGGGTCACATTAGCGTTTTCTTTGCATTTAATTATAATTTCTCCATACTTAAAAATCTTTTACCACATTTTCTTACACTGTGCCTCCTGCCTTCTCTTTGAGGGACAGTCTCAGTCTTGCATGCCCATAAGATTCTGGTAGGATTCAGGTATTGCTGCAACTCCGTGCAAGTATCACAGACAACAGAGCTTCCTCCAAACCCAAGAATTCATCACTGAATTTGGTACCTTATTTTCGGATCAGGCCTCTCCCCTGTAGTAATGCCTAGAAACATTTATTTATTACTGCCTTAGACTCATTTAGAAACAGTTTTCACAGGTGCCCTTAATTCTCTATTAATACATCACACAATGTAGTGTAATAGCCTACAGCTTCAAAGTCCAAAGTTTTTTAATGCTATTTACTAGTCCTTAAATTTCCATGATAGTTTTGGGTTTATATTAAGTATTTTTATAAGGTGTTTCTTTTTCCAGAAGATATGAAAGACATAAATCTGTCCAACCAAAGGAGAAAGATGTTCTCACAGAAGGCTTAAGCTGCCAAGTGTCCCTTCTCACCATGATCTTTGACACTCCGCCCCTTAAATTCTCTCACATTACACTGTTGCAAGTGAACCTTAACAGGACGGCACCAGATTCTCAAAGCAGAGCACCACAGCTGGAGGCAGCACACAACAGCCGAAAGCTACCACAGGAGGAGTTTATCGAGTCCTTTCACCACCATTCTAATAGACCTCTTGGATATTACAGCGTTGAAGAATTAATAAAAAAATAGGGATCCTTATTTACAATACCACGTTCAGAGGCCAATGAGCAATGCTGTGACTGGGCTGGAGCTCAGGGTTTGAAGAGAGTGCTCAGTATCGAGATAAAACAGTACCAGAGGATAAACGATCTAAGCAAAACACTGTAATGGTCTGTGTACAACTCTCCCGGGTACCACCCCACATAACAATACATAACAGGCTAAAGCACGACTGAAACGTAATAAAAAAGAAGGACAGAGGGAGGGATGAAACTGGGAAAGCTGGGGTAATCTATTCTGAGATCAAGCCCAAGACAATACCGCTACTGCAAGCAAGATGCTTGTGCACACTCCACAACGACTGCCCAGGTACAACGATGATGCAAGTTTTTACCTCAGTGAAGTCTTCATTTGAACGCATATTACACTTTTTTTATCATCCTGGCCTTCTCTTGTAGAGAACGCAGACGTGTAATCACCTGTTGCACTCCCATGAAAAACGCCTTCCCTTCACAGCAGGAAAAACTTAACTGACCCCGACAGAGTAGGGGTCCCCAGCTCTGAAGGATGTCAGGTCACTCTAGGCACATGCAGTCGTCATTCTTCTGTCAGAAATGACTGAGGAATGAGCACCTATCCAGCTCGGGTCAGACACAGCACACTGAAGAAACTACAGAAGTCTGCTGTTCACAGCACTAAACCTGCACTTTTCATCTTTCTTTCACCTCTCTGTTATGGAAGAGAGATGACTGATAAACCCTGCCAACTCCCAGAACAAACTGAACCACCCAATTTAGGTTTCAAAACCTGCACATATGCTTTAAAGGACTGAGGTTACAGAAAATGCCCAACCACAATTTGTAAAGCATTTTGCTATTCCATGCATATATCAAGAGCATAGTATGGAAGCATCTTGTTCCTACCACTAAATAGTCAAGTCTTCATTCAACGATAATCAGGAAACAAACAAGCAAACAAAGAAACAAAAGAAACCCCTGAAGCTTAAATTAAAAAAGGTTTCTGATGCACAAAACAGCAAAGCAACAAATACAAAAAGCCCAGCTTCCACTACTTAACAGACACATACCTGATGCTGTTACAACAAAAAAAGGAGCTGTCAATGACTTGTTATTAAATAATTACTTTTACAAAAATTTAAAACGTGAGAAAAGCACTGTCAAAGATCTGATTTAATTTTTTTTAAGACAGCAGTGATTCACTTTCTTCCAGTCATACTTGTCTTGTTACCTACTTAACACAAATTCCTTAACTTTCAGCAAGCCTTCAGAATGGTGATGGGACTCCTGTTTCTGTGTGACACAAGTTCGGATGAAAGGCTCAAAGGAGACAGTTTTAGATTCACCAACTGAAGATGGACATCTTAAATATTACTATTCTCACCTGCCTCACAACATTTGCCAATTGTGAGTATCTGCTCATAAAATCAAAAACTGAAGATTAGGGAGGACAAAAGGTATAGCATACTCTCACTTCTCATTCAAGGCACAACAGATCCTTTCCAGGTTTCCTGTCTTTGTACCAAAACAGAGGAACATAGTAAATGCTAAACAGTCCCTCTCCTCCTCCCATTCTCAGCATCCACAGGGTGTTTTTTCTGTTTTCAGTCAGAATAGAAGTGCCACGTCAGAATAGAAGTGCCACGTTCCAATGACAGCTCAACTCCAAGATACATCACTTCAAGGACACAGTAGCAAAGCAAACCTGAAGCCCTGATAAATTATCCATGATGTCCTCAGGATCATTACTCCAAGTCACAACTTTACAGTTAAGATATGGAATCTAACACAAACCAAATCACAGGTGCCTTCGTATTCTAAGAGGATAACTAGCAAAGCAAACATCCAACAAGACAGTGACTCAAAGCCACTAATAATTCCATTTCCTCAATCTGGATGGCCTTCAGGCAACAGCTCCAGCAAGAAGAAACTTAACCTGCCTGATCACAAAACAACAACTTAAAAAAACACCACAGAAATACACATTTTTGTTTTCCACTCTCAAAGGACATAAACATTCCCTTGGCTCAGTCTCTTTTCGTCAGGGCCAGACATCTATGTACCTCCACAGTTATTTCAAGTCACTCCTTTCAACACCGTTGAACACCCGATTGATGCTTCAGAGTGCAGCTTGCAGACTTTAGCAATTTTTGCACTTTGAGAACAGAAAGATTCAAAGCCATTCAAGTAAATAAGGGGTGCGAGGGAGACAGAAGGAAGTTATGAATAAGCAGGTACACAGTCTTGCACTCCAGTTTGAAGCCTCTCCACCATCTGCAAGATAAAGACAGGCAATGATTTCCTACAAAGTGTCATGGAAGAAGTTGAGAAGGGTCTTACTTCTGTTTTCTTCCTTGAGCTTAAAGCACTGAGTTATGCTTGTTCTCCTCAGACTGTTAATTTTTGAGCACAAAAAATATATGCAATATATCATAGCTACATAAAGTGCATTATTTCTCTGCTGAGGCTTCCAAGAAGAAAGAAACCAGGCAAAACCCAGATTTTCACTGCACAAGAAAAACAACATATAATATTCCCAAATCTCTCCTTCATGCTGCTTCTCTCCAAAACTGTATGTATCGGCAGTCAACCCATTAATGTATTCAGTAGTACATCAAATGCAGGAGCAGAAAAAAAAAAAGAAAGACTGAGAGAGAATTAAGTGATACACATTCATAATTGTCAAAGTTTTTGACTTTAAGTCAGTTTTTAACACAATTGAAAACAAGCGTTACATTTGATCCTCTTTTCACAGCACCTCACCTGAGCATCTTCATCATGATCACAACTTTACAAGAAACACAGCGTTAAATGCTCCACACCTTAGCTATCAAGTGGAACAAGCAACTGGAACGGAATCTTGCCAGTTCCAAGTAGAATTAAGATCCACAATCTCACTCACCAACAAAGCTGCTGCTAGTCAAATCAGTGATGTTTATTGTCCTGACACTGTCAGCCTGTGGCTCTAAAGCATCAAGTTTGAGACAAGAGTACATCTGAGCTTTGGCCCTGAATGGTATGAGAAGTTTCAGTCGTAAGGAGTTCTGCAGTCATAACTGGTTTTAAAGCAAAATATCATTTTAGAGGTTTCAATGGAGTCTGATTTTCACAATCAGTCTCCAACCAAATGTTTGCAATTTCCGATGTCAACCATATCAATGGCCAGTCTACTGCCCCAAGAAACACGCATGCCAGACACCACCAAGATCGTTGGACCTTCAAGCGGTTTAAGAACCAGCTGACACAGCAACCTAAGGATGAGTTTGCTGAATACAAACTGTGGCCATATGAAAGAAGACATGATCATTTAATCTCTCTAAGAGTTATTCTTGTAGACACTTGACCCTATTAAGATTCGTTTACAATAACATGAGAAAACATACAATATATACCACTACTGCATAGGAATCTGACCAATAACCAGTTTAGGAGCAGATATATGACCTATCAAAAGCTGACAGTGCATCGTTTCTTAAGGTTGGTGGGTTTCTTTCCTTCAGACTTTCAAGACCAATGAGTAATTGACGCCATTTACATAAACAAAAGCAAGTCTTTGTGTAATCTCAAAACCACAATTCCTTTGATCGATTCTTTAATGTGTGCCTGATTTTAAAGAATTTCTAACATTCCATTTTAAAGAAAAATGCGTCTTATTCTTGAAAGTGCTGTGTGCACTGACAAAAGGGCTGGGGCCAAGAAGATCTTGCTTCACTGTTTGATGTATGACTAACCTGCTGCTACTGAACAGGTTCTGAGTGGCATTAGCTTCATGAGCCTTTTCTAAACCTCACAGTGAGCCTTAAATGATGATACAGAACAATGCATTCATAGCATTCTATAAAAATACAGCCACAGTGAAAAGGGAAGGCAAGACAACGCTGTGAAAATCTTTATAAATTCTGGCTCTAAAAACTCACTTTCAGGAGGAGATAAAGGAAGCAGGACACTGACAAAACATGCTATATGCAATCTGGAACCTCAAAACTGAAAACACAATTTGATGGCATTCAGTCTAGCTGCTTTGGAACAATGTCTGCCAGGTTCTCTCCTCTGAAAAAAAGAACAGCACATGCAGCTCATGAAAAAAAAAAATAGCCTGTCCATGATGTATGTTGTCTAGCATGTGTTCAGATGAACAAGCAAACCACTTTTTGAGTGATTAATGACTGTAAAAGATTTGCCACATCATTTGGCTTTCATTATAGTCTTTCCTACTTTGTATGCTGTTTATGCATGATGAAGAGGAAGCAGATAGATGATGTTACACAAAACAGGGTCTGCAAAAGTCTGTTTAATACATTTCAGGTTGTGCAAATCTGAGTCTTAAAAAATCAGTATGTTCTTTCTCCACAGTAACACCTGACACAAAAGGAACCTTTAGGGTCTCTTGCTGGCCCCAAAAACAGCGTTAAGCCTCACTGAAAATGCACCAAAAGGTTAAAAAATGCCCCTATTAGCCCCACCATTTTTAAAAAAAAATATCAGAATTATAAACTAATTGCTTCATCCCTCTTTTCTCCGAAAAAATAATGACCTTACATTAACAATTTGTCTTCACAACTTTTCTTGCTGCAAGAGAATTTTTATAAGAAATCCTCCCAAGTGAAACTGCTTTGAAATATCAAGCACTCAAAAGCAGTATTCTTTACTTTGAAAGAAAAAAAAAAAAGTTATTTTGATAGTCATGTATTTGTGTTTGTAGAGTTTTATCCGTTGTTTCTGGAGCTTACTTGCCACCAGTAACCTTTTTTTAAATTTTATGTGTTTATCTGTGTATGTATGTGTACATATATAGAACTCAAGCAAACAAACTTCAGAGCTGTTAATGAGAAATAAGGATGGCTAATGGCAATTGCTTGACAGTCAGACATTAAAATACCATTCAAGTGATTTTTCTCTACTTAGCCAAAGAGGGGAAAAAAAAATAAAGTCAACAATTACAAGTGACTACAAAGGAATTACATAAGCGCTATAATAGTTTCAAACAGCGTAAGGAATAGCTGCGTTCAATCACACACAAAAATTATTCCTCTGGTGAGAAAGTCAAGCGCAGCTTTGTACGAAACGTGACGTGGTGGAAGCCCGGCTTCGAGGGAGCCCCGAGCGCAGCAGCCCCGGGTTCACAGCTGCACAGCCCCGTCCGCGGAGCGGGCACCGACCGGCTCAGCCCGAGGGCGCAGCACTCGGCCCCTGCCGCGCGATGCTCGGTCCGGCCGTGCCCGGAGCGGGACTGTCCCGCACAGTCCCGGCCGCGCACCGCCGGAACCGGCAACGGCCGCCCGACGCGGCACCACCCCCGCCCGCCGGCAGCGCGCCCGGCGGAGAGCCGAGCCTCGCGCTGAAGGCGGCCCTCGGTTCCGCCCGCTCCCACCGCAGAGAGACCGCGCTGCGCGCCCGGCTGTCAAAACGGGGCGGCCCGACAGGTTGAGGCCGGCACGGGGCCTTTGTGCACCAGCGCGCATCTGTCACCGCGGCCCCGAGCCGCGCGGCGCACGTGGGGCGGCGGGCCCGGCCCCGCT